>CAJQZJ010034265.1:1992431-2046260 GCA_907164525.1 Lophiomys imhausi
TGTGTGTGTGTGTGTGTGTGTGTGTGTGTGTGTGTGTGTGTGTGTGTTTGAAATAAGAGCTGTTGGCCACAGTGTTTATTCAGGAGGACTTTCTATCACATCTGACTTAATTTTTTCCACAGCACCCATCCTATTAGTAATAGATGAGATAAAGTTGAAAGAACAGATTAACCAGCACAATTTAAAAATGGAGGAAAGAAGAAGGGATGGGTACAGCAGTTAGGACCATTGGTTGCTCTTCCTGAGGACCCAGATTCAATTCACAGCACCGTGTTGTGGTCCACTGTAAGTCCAGTTCCAAAGGATCAGGCACCCTCTCCTGGCCTCTTTGAGTATCAGAGACACACAGACACATATGCAGCCAAAACACCCATATTTATAAAATAAAAGTTAAAAAGGGAAGGGTACTGGGGTGTCAGCCTGCTTTGAATGTCTGCAAAGCCACCATTTCAGCTAATACCTCCTAATATTTTGAAAGGAGAACCAGAGCATACTCTACAGAGCCTAGACTTGTCACTAAGCTGAGGCCACATGCTGCTCAGCCCAAACATGGTAGGAGGTTGGTGAAGCAAAGATGAAATTCCTCTCGCATGATAGGTAAATGCAGCCTATGCCAGATTGTCTCAGGCATCTTTCCCCTCTGTGGCCGTCCTTTTGCCCCCATGTTTCACTTGTTCTTGGGATTGGCATTCCACTGCCTGGGTTAATGGAATGGCACTTCACACCATTAGGAGCTGGTGAGTTCTGACAAGATGTGTCATCCCAGGCAGGGAAGGCACAGTAAGTAGTTCATGCTCCGTGCAGTGACTGGTCCAGATAAGCAATGCCTTCCTTCTTTTGACTTGGGCTTCCTTCACAAGTCTGTGTCCTGGCCCGCCCCCGCTGTGGGTATCTGAGGACCTGCACTGTATAGTCCTTGTTAGAGAGATGCTAGGCTGTTGAGGACACCAAAAGGACATTTAGGGCACTGGTTCTGAGGGCACACGCGTGTAACATTGGCTGCTAAGGAGGCAGGAGGATCAAGGTCACCCACCCTGAGATCCCATCTCAGAAATTTCAAGGGCTAGGGGTGCTTTGACTAGAATAGGAGGGTTAAATGGAGAGAGGAAGGGACACCTAAAATTAAGGGCCGTTTGAGGGGTATTATGGAAAACTACTATAGTAGAAGTGTCTTAAAATATGCACACACATGAAAGAAGTCTAAATGGAATCACCAAATAACGGAGAGACAAAACCCCGACTAGACATCTCTTGCCACCAAATGAAACCTACAGGGTCAGGAATGGGCTACATCTAATTGAGTTGACCACAGAGGCCTCATGGAAACCCCCCAAAAGGACCCAGACTATTGCCAATGCTATTGGCTGTTCTCCACAAACTGATGGTAAGGCTCTGTTGCTGAAGACAACACCTACTCACTGAACACGAGAAGTGGAGCTGGTGCCTACCTAGGGCCTCCATCCCTACTGACTAGTGTTCATGATACTGAAAGGTACTTTCACGCTACTGGAGGAGAAAGGAGAACACCCACCCAGCTACAAACCCTTAATTTTAAATGGTGACCTGCCTGCAAGATAGATGGGTGCAATAGTGACCCAAAAGTTGTGGGCGTAACCAACCACTATCAGGTTGAAACTTAGGCTCCACACTGAGTGGATGGCCAAGAACCTGCGGCTAGATAGGCCATGGACCTAAGGGAAACAAACCAAATCTTCTGCTTGCTAGAGGAATGTAGCAATAAAAGACATTCTGCTATACTTATAGATCAATGTTTTTCTCAGCATCAGAGAACCTTCCTGCAGTAGATAAAAACAAATACAGAGGCCCACAGCTGGACAATATGTAGAGAATGGCAGACCTTGGAACACTCGGTCCTAACTGGGATGTCTCCATCATATTTCCCTCACCTCAGAGCTCAGGGAACTGTGGGGAAAAGGGGATGGAAGATACTAAGGAAACAAGGCCTTTCAGATACAACAGGACTGATAAATTCGTAGAGACTGTGGCAGCATGCACAGAGCCTGCACAGGTCTAAGCCGGATGGGGTCCCAGTCCTGAGAGGGAAGTAGACACACGCCCCCGTCCCTAACCCAGAAGTGCAGTCTCCATTTGATAACTGCTTGCAAAGGAAAAATTAGTTCTCTTCAACCAACTCTCACTGGGTGTTCAAAACACACTTAAGGGTAGGCCCCCATGTCCAGTAGTAGAGGGTCCACACAAAATGAACTTAATGATATTTTTTGGAGTATTGTGGATTAGTGTTAACAGATCTTTTGCTTACATATTATAGTTTCGGACTTTGAGATTTCTGTGTATGCAAATGTGTTTCTGTGTCTGTGTTTCTTATGCTTTTGGGGGGGGCTCTTTGTTTTTTGCTTGTTTGTTCTATTTGGTTTGTTTTTATTTTATTTATTTTAAATGCCTACTTGTATTCTAATGAGGGGAGGTGTGGGTTTGGGTGGGTGGGAAGGATCTAGGAGGAGTTTGGGAAGGGGAAATTGATCAGAATATATTCTATGAAAAAGTCTATTTTCAGTTTAAAAACATTACAGAAATAACACAAATCTAAAGTCAAGGAAAAAAAAAATCAAGGACTGTGGGTGCTCCAGCTTAGTGCCAGAGCTCTGGACTAGCATGGGTTCCATCCTTAGCATTGGGGGTGGGGGGAGGAGGGATAGGGATGGACAGGCAGACAACAGTCATATTGAGTATTGATGTGAGATGGAGCCAAAGGAGGGAACCCGGTGTCGCGAAGGCATACTCATATCTTTGTTTGTGTGATCATCTAAGGATGGCGGGGCAGGTTCAGAGAGCAAAGTCATTGTTTGCTTTTTGAAAGTCCATCCCCGTCAGCCTGGAGAGCTCTGCAGTGGCTGCACTTGTCCCCTTTTATTGGTTCATTTTCTTGCAGTGTCGGGACTGGAACCTAGAGGCTCACACCTGCAAGGCCAGTGCTGTACCGATGAGCTCCAGAGGGGGGGGGGGGGGGGGGATGAGAGTCTGAAACTCTGTCCTCCTCCGCGCTTGCTGCCTAGGGTCCCCAGACACCACTGGTGGGAGAATGACTGGGCATCAACCAGTGGATACAAGATGTGGGCGTGGCATTGATGAGTGTGACTTCAGACATCCCACCTCTGCCAGATGGGATGTGCTAGCCCCCAGCCTCTCAAGTGTTCTTTTGAGAAAGAGACAGTAGAGTTCCCTGTAGTGCTTGTGGCCAAGTAAATGCCATGCATGCTGTGGCCTCTTGCATTTTGTTTCTCTTTCCTTTGATTGATACCCAGGCCTGTCCCTGGTGAGGTTTTGGACAAGGTTGGTCAGTCCCTGCTGCAATGGCCTAGAATTCGTTCCTTCCTGGGAGGCAGTGATGGCCCAGTCGAATTCTTGGTTCCACTGGGATGAAGCATGCCCGGAGACACCATCGTCTTCTCTGTGGATTCCCCCACCCCCAGAAGACCTCCTGGGGACACATCCCAGTGTGCACTCCAGCAGCACCTCAGAGTTGTCCCCTCTCTCTTGTGTCCCTCTGTATTGACAATGCTCAGGTCCTCCAACCCTGGGAGGCCATGTGGAGGGGTGGATCATCTCAGCTGCTGTCTTCTTCCAGGCCACTGCTTTCCACTGTGCTCTTGGGTTCTCATGTCTCTGAGTGCCAGGAAAGAAGGCTCGGTGCTGAGCTGGGTTCAGGGCTAGAGGCACTCACTGGTGGGTGAACACCACCTCTCCCAGGCTGGCGGCAGGCACTAGAATTTCACTGAGCCTCCATCTTCCCAGGTGGATAGATACCACTTGATCAGCCAGTGGGATCTATCAGTCCAGAGGCTGGAGTGTTGGGTGTTCTTGTCGGGCTAAGACTTAGACCAGCCACAGCTGGATCCCATCTGCCATAGTTCTACAGGCTGCAAGGGGCGAGGTTGTCCTCAGCCTGCAGCCAGCCCAGCTCAGCTCAGCTCCCAGCTCTGAGTAAACACAGAGATAGGATCGGGTGGAGCCAGGAAGGGTGGCAGGGTGCGGCCTGTAGGAAGAATGGCAGGATGTGGCACGGGGCACCATTCTGGGCACCCACGCCTTGGGACTATTGTTCTGGGCAGCCTGAGGCTCTCAACTCTCTGAGGTTTCAGAGGAAGTGACATTCCCTCTGGGACCAGGGTCTGCCCCACCTGTGTCACATGGATCTCTTTCCCTTGGCGATGCCCTTGGTACCAGCCACTGTGACAAGTTGGGGGTAGGGGCAGCAGTGGAAGTTTGCTGTGCCCAGTGGCCCGCCTCAGAGGGTCTGCCTGGCTATTGCATCTGTCTTCCTGTGCCCCACGATTGAGTCACAGTGATGTGATGATCACTGGACTCTCTCTCTACATCTAGATATAGGGGGACCAGGAGCTGTGTTTGTGGGAGGAGGAAGGGCTGAGAGTGAAGACTTTTCTGATTCCCATTCAGCTGGGTCAGCTGTTGAGTGATTAGAAGAGGAAGTGGATGATGGTTGGTTTGGGGTAGAAAAAGAGGGTGGGAGTTGGGATGGGGAAACCTGCTTGTGGGGGTAGTGAGCAGGCAGCTCTCTGCCCTTAGTCATCCTGGAAAGGGCTTCTCCGAGCCTTCATTCCAGACACTGGACTCAAAAGTCCAAGGCACCAGTTTGGAAACTTGAGAGAGAAAATGGAGGAGGATGGCACCCTTTAAGGATGCTTAGTGAGATAAAGCTGAAGAGGAAATGTGGAAGAAGACCTGTAAGGTGGGCCCCCTGGGAGAATAAGGAGGGTAGAGGAGGGGTGGGGTTCAGCCTCCTCTTTGGTGGAAGGTCTCTATAGTTCTGAAGTAGGTCTAGGCCTCAGTATCTCCATTTATTTTTATTTTTAAAGTGTGATACTGGTCAAGACGGAGGGGGCCAGATAACACAGGAGAACTTTCACTGAGTTGCCTTAGGTTTATGGCTCCTGAGTAGTGTAAGTCTGCAGGCATTTTCACTAGCCTGACTTCAGGGTCCTTAATTGCTTACATCATCACCTCCCGACAGGTGCGACAGACCTGGCGGGCACTCCCCGCCAACTCCTTCCTCCCCCTCTCTGTAACCCCATTTCTCTGTGTTCCAACTTCATCTGTCCCCCATGTCCTTCTTTATCTATGTACCAGCTTCTCCAATGGCTCTGCCTCTGTTCCCTGCCCTAAACTTGTTCTCCTTTAACTTAATAAACTTTAGACCAGACCTGTTGCGTGGCATGGCGTGATTTCCTCAGGGAGATACACCTTGGCAAGGGCCCGCCATGGTGTGCCACCTCGCCGGAGCTGTACCACTCGCCGGCCGCATTAACATAACTAACTACTAGGACTCTGGCTGCAGAATAGGGTGGACATAGGGGAGCCCATAATTGTCTCCTATGCGCTGAGGGCTTTGGGCTTCTGGGCATCTGGAAAGAGGAAAATCCCCTGAGAAAGCTTGGCATGTGCTTTGCAAGGAAGGAGTAAATGAAGTTGATGGGGTATTTAAATCCAAAGAAGGAGGAAAATGTTTTATTAGCCAGGAAAGAAGGAGGAAGGAATGAGCTTGCTCTGCTGATGATGGCTGCCCTTCACACAGGGGAAGAAGGGTAGGGGGCAGCAGCTGTCTCCTCTGTGCTCCAGGCACTGTGTTAGGGCCTTGGGGACAGTGATGGTTGTAAATGGGTATATTTCCACCTTGTCTTGGTTGAGTTCCCAGGGTACTAGGTGAGTCAAAAACATCAGGCATTCAAAGGTATTGGTAGCTGTGATTAGTCCTTTAAGACCAAACTCTAGGTGCCCTGAGAATGTAAAACAGTAACATTTGATAGGTTACTTCTTCATCTCTTATTCCTATTGTTCTGAGAAGGAAACAGGCCCAGGGAGGTCAAGTGATTTTCCCAAGGTGGCACAGCAGTTGCTGTTCAGAGTTGGAGCTCAGATATACCCAGGCTGTGTGACTCGGGGACTTTTCTGCCATCCACCTGACTCAGCAGCCTGAGATATTCACATACATGGGGCGTTACTCCACCCCCTTTGACTCCTGTGAGGTGTGGGTAACTCCCCAGTCTTCAGGAGAGCGGGGGGGGGGGGGGGTGGGGGGCTTCTTGCCTGGGGTTCACATAGGTCAGCTGGGATCAGGCAAGAATTACAGAATCTAAAGCGGAGTCCTCATACTGATTTTGAGACACTTTCCTTTTCACTGTGGCACTCTGGGGAGCTTGCTTCCTTCAGGGCTGTAACAGGGCAGGGGTGGGTAGACAGTGAAGTGGTTCAGGACTGTGTTTCCCAGAGGTACAGCCCAAGGAGGTAACCACTGCCCTGCCAAGGCCTGGCTCCTAGGCCAAAGTCGTACCTCTCCTTAAGTAAGCTCAGAGCAGACCAACCATGAGCCCCTACCTCTGATGAGCCTGGCGCCTGTGAGCACAGATGTACCCTGGTAGGGGCAACAGGATCTGGCGGGGTTACCTGAGGACATCAGGCTGAGGTGGCCAGGCTCACAAACTTCAAACCAGCCTGATGTCACCAGGAGCCATTTCCTTAGTTTACTCAGAGTCCTAAGATGCCACTTTCTAATATCGGATAACCTCTAGTGTGGGCTGAGGGTGCTGGGTGTGTGTGAGAGGTGGGAAAAGGCTCAGCAGGAGGAGATGGCCTGAGGAGCGAGCACACTGGAACTCACGTACATGGTGTCAGGTCTCTTAGTAAATACATGTACAATAAATTAAATAATGTTGGCTATGCTGTTCGGTGGTAGAGTGTGCACTAGCCGGCTGAGGCCCTGGGTATGTCCCCCCACCCCCCACCCCGTCGCAGCCCCAAGCAAACAAAATGACAAAAAGAATCAGGTGTCTCTTGGGCTGTGAGGCAAATGGATCTCGAGTTTAGTCTGGCCTACACAGTTAGGCCCTGTCTCAGGGAAAGTAAAAAAAAAAAAAGAAGAGGTGAAATGAATCTTAAGAATGTTTTGTCTAGAGCAGGGACAATGGCTCCGGGATCAAGAGTTGGTGCCACCCTTGCAAAGGACTAAGAACCAGGTGGCTTACAACCACCCACAGCTCCAGCTCCAGTCTGATGCTTCTGGCCTCCAGCATGAGTCCACACACATATGATACACACATAAGCAAAATAGATCTTTAAAAGATGTAAAAGAAGGGGGGGAAGAAGAAGAAGAATGCTTTATCTAACCTAACCCATCAGTTTGTAACCACAATAGGCTAGCGCACGTGTGCCTGTTTTGAGACCCTTAGTGTGTTCGATATGGCACCTTCCCACCCAGACTGGCAGCATTACCAGGGCGGGCTCAGTAGCCAAATGTAGCCAGTAGGGCTGTTTCTGGGCAGTCAGGGAAGGCAGTGGACTCTCCTGCCTCCCCCTCAGGAGGGTAGATGGATGGTCACCATGACCAATGGGGCAGCATTTAGCCTCGGGCGCTCTTCTGATGGTGCTCTGAGGCTCTGGTGGCTGTGACTGCTTGGACTGAGGTAGGAGTTGGAAGCCCTGAGGCTGGGCCTAATGAAGAAGAAAAAGCTCTTGGGACTCAAGTCTGGCCAGAGGAGGCAACCTGGTGGCAGCCAGTGGGTGTGGGGTGAGGTGGCTGAGAGCTGAGGGATCAGAAGCCCACAGGCCTCCATTGTGCGCCTGTCACACTTCCTCTGGCTTTATTGCTTTTGTCCAACACCCTATTGTCTGGTTTCCTTTTGTCCCAGCTTTCAGCACCGCTGCCTTTTATTTTCCAGCCAGCCTGGTTGTTTTCATTTCTTTTGTCTGAAGTTCCTGAGAGGAAGGTTTTATTTTCAGCGGTTTGATTAATTCACAGCTTGAGCCCGGGTTGGTTTGTTATGTAATTGCTGCCCTCAGCTCCGGGATAATACCCCCGCCCCCACTCCTGCCCCCTGCGGGGCCTGGCTTCCAGCCCCTCCCCAGCCAGATGGGCTAAGCTGCCTGCTTTCTGCAGGTTCTCCAGGCACCCCCTAGAACCCCAGGGCCAAAAGAGACCCTAGGGGTCTCTTTTCTCTTCATCCAGGTGAGATGGGGACCAATTAGGGTCAACTAACTTTCTCTTGTCCCATACTATATGGGTTCCTGAGGCACCTTGCATTCAGGAAGTGGGGTGGTTTTTTTTGGGGGGGAAGTCTGCTCTGGTCTGATCCCTAGGATGCAATCAAATCAAATGCATATGTATATGATATCTTCGTCAGTTAGAATATTCCTGTAACTATTCTTTAAAACACCTTGTGTCTTGTGTGTTCTGTTGTATACAAAGCTGTAACATTGTATGATTCAGTACACAGTACCAGGGCAGTTGGTGTAATCCACAGACTACAGTATACCCCGTATGGGGTGGATGTGATACACTAGTCCCCTTATTTTTAGTCTCACTTAACATGGTTTCCAATTTCCGCTGTGATCTGAAAGTATTAGATGGAGCACCTTAGAAGTAAATAATTCATAATGTTTTGGTTTTGTTGTTGTTTTGTTTTTTGCTTGCTTTGCCTTAAACTTGTCTATTGTGTGTGTGGGAGGGAGGAGATATCTGTGGGGCGTGAATGGAAGTGAGCTGACAACTCTGGAGTGGTTCTTACCTTCTACATTTTTGTGGATTTCCAGGGATCGAACTCAGCCAGCCAGGCTTGCACTGTTGGGCAGCAAGCACCTTTCCCTGCTGAGGCATCTTGTTACCCTTGTTTTGGGGTTTTTGAAATGGAGTCTCATTGGGCCCAGGCTATCCCTTAACTTGCATGTAGCCAAAGATGACCTCCAACTTGTGACCTTCCTGCCTCTACCTCCTGAGCTCTGGTACCACAGGTGTGGACCACCATACCCAATTTTTGTTGTTGTTTGGTTTAGTTTTGTTTTTCTTGAGACAGGGTGTCTCTGTGTAGCCCTGGCTGTCCTGGAACTCACTTTGTAGACCAGGCTGGCCTCAAACTCAGAGATCTGCCTCCCAAGTGCTGGAGTTAAAAGCAGGCGTGTGCTCCCATCACCACCATCCGGCTTTGGGGGGTTTTATTTGTTTGTTTGTTTTTGCTTTTTGTTTTGTTTTGGTACACCCAGTTTTAAATGGTGCTGAGGATGGACTCCAAATCTTCATACATACTAGGCAAGCCCTCTACCACCTGAGTTATATTCTGTCAGTGTATGTTTCTAAATAGCACACTATTCTCAATAGCAAAGTGAAATCTTGAGCTTTCTGGGGTGGTGGATCATCCTTTATCCAATGTATATACACAACTTAGTGGCATCTCCTTTAATCAGCTGTTGTGACTGGTCCTAATGTAGCATTTGTGTTCAGTCTACTACTCCCAGTTTACTCAGCAGTGGTCCCACCCTGCGAGCATAGTGACAATGGAATTGAAGTGCTTGATTTGAAAGGTAAAAATTGAGGTTGGAGAGATGGCTCATTAAGTAAGATCACTTTCTCCTCTTGCAGAGGACCCGGGTTTGGTTCCCAGCACCCACATGGTGGCTCACAGCAATCTGTGATTCCCCTTCAGGGCATCTGATGCCTTTTCTGGCCTCCCGTGGGCACCTGCACATACCTGTGCACAAACAGTTCACATCCGTACACACAAAAAAATAAAATAATAAAAGGCAAAAGTTCTCAATAGAGGGAAAAACTGTTAAAGTTGATAAAACCTAGTGAAGATGGAATCATGCAGAAAGGAAAAGAAAAGGATTTTGTGTCATTTTTGCTGCAGCTCAACCTGTAAATGCAACAACTTTGCTGTGGGACCATGGCTTAGTTAAGCTGGGGAGTCTCCTATGGCTACAGAAATCCCCTAGCGTATATCCCCTACGGTGGCATGTGTTACACTGCCTTATCTGTTTAAGGGTCTGTTACTGAATCTGATGGCTGCCCTGGAAACTGAATCGCTGTGCATCTAATAAGTTCTATGTATTAGGAAGTTTGTTCTTCCCTTTCTTTTGGTCAAGTTGGGAACTAAGGCAAGCTAGCCTGTGTGAGGACTCCTGCCAGTTCTAGCCAAGTTAGTCATTGGACTGGAAGTTCAAATCCAGACTCTTTCTTTTTTTGAGTGGTGGGAGGGGATACAGAGTCTCACTGACTGTCCTGGAATTTTTTTTGTGTGTGTGTAGGCCAGGCTGGCCTTGAACTCAGAGATCTGCCTGCCTCTGCTTCTCAAATACTGGGATTAAAGGCGTGTGCCACCTATGCCTGGCCTTCAAATTCAGACTCTTAAGATGCTGACTATTGATTTTAAGACTTGGTAACTAGTTCCAGTATACATTTACCCACATACAATGTTCAGATCTCTTGGGCTCCGAAGCAGCCACCTTCCTGGCTTACTCGGGTGAGCCCATCTGCTCACTAGACACTCCTTGTGCTGAGGGTGCAGATCAGCTGTGCTCACTTAACGAGTGCAAGGCCCCAGCACTGCAAAAGAAAAATGAGAGAGTAAATAGTAGAGGTGGGATCACTAGATGGATTTTAAAAATTAAAAAGTAGGAAAGGAGGTTCTAAAGTAGGCCTGTGTAGGCATTTGCATCTTTGAGGGGTGCCAGGAGGTGCTTGCGGTAGGGAAACAAAGGATGGAGGCACCTCCTGAGGGGCAGGATGGGCTTATAACTGGGCCAAGGACCTCATTTGTTCATTGCCTTTGTCCTTCCTCCTGCAGGATGTCCATGCGGAGCCCCGTCTCTGTGCAGCTGGGCCCGGATAGTGCTAGCACCATGGTGAACTGCTCCATCAAGTCTGAAGAAAAGAAGGAGCCTTGCCACGAGGCCCCCAAAGGCACAGCCACTGCAGTGGAGCCCCAATCAGGAGACCCAGCACTGGCTCCCCAGGATGCTACCAACTCACAAGCTCCTGCTCAGGTGCCTCGCAACTTTCTAGGGACTCCCAGGGTCCCCACTCTGCCTTTGCGGCTTCACAGCTGATGCCAACCAACCCTTTCCATCAGACTTGCATGCTCTTGCCTAGATTCTGTGAAGAAATGGTCTCTGTAAGGGCAAGATGGGGCGGGGCCACGGTGACCCCCAGTGAGCAGAGGGGAGGAGCCACCGTGGTGGTGGGGGGGGCTACAAGCTGGGTCACATGTCAGAGCAGGACAGTGGCCCAGCTCCTTCCATCCCTACCTGTGTGACTGTTTCTCAGAGGGGACAGACCTTGTACCTGATGACTAGTTGGGGGGATGAGGTGCATGTGAGCTGGGAAAGTCAGTCTCGTTATATTGGAGTAAAATTGCTGTTCACAGACTATAATTTTCTTAAGATGAGGGGACTAGGGTTGAAGGGATGGACTCAGTGAGTAAAATGTGTGCTGCATAAACATGGGCATGGGAGTTTGTATCCTTAGAGCCCTTGTGCAAGCCAAGAAAGCATGGCAGCTGCCTGGAGGCAGAGGTGGGAGTCTCTGGAACAAGAACACTGGCATCAGTGAGAGACCTGCCTTGGTAAATAAAATGACAGGTGCTTGTCAAATCTGGGCACACCACACACACACACACACACACACACACACACACACACACACACACACACACGAGAGGGAACTGAAATATATGGTAGGGATTCTGCTGCAGATCCTGTTTCCATACAGAAAGTTTAATTTGGATATGGGAACTCCATTTGGAGAGGGGATGGTCAGGGAACACATCTTAGAAAAATGGACCTTAGGCCCCAGTAGCTTGGGTTAGATGAGACATGGAATAATGCTGTTGTTGCTGCTACCACTGCCTCCTCCTCTTCTTTCTTCTTTTTGTCTTTGTTTTTTTGAGGTAGGGTCTCTATTATGATCAGTCTGGCTAGAAATTCAGATATCTAGGAATTCAGATATCTAGGAATTCAGATCTCTAGGAATTCAGATATCTAGGAATTCAGATCTCTAGGAATTCAGATATCTGTCTGCTTCTTTCTGCCTCTTGAGTACTGGGATTAAAGGCGTAGGACACCATGTCAGTTGAATGCTTTTTTTTTTAAATTTGTTTTTATTTATTGTTTATTTATTTGCTTATATTTTTCAAATTTATTTGTTTTATGTGTGTGAGGGTTTTTGTCTTGTTTGTTTGGTTTTTTTTTTTTTTTTTTTTGCACCGAGGTCAGAGGAGGGTGTCAGACCCCCTGGAACTGGAGTGATTTTGAGCTACCATGTAGGTATGGGGAATTGAACCTCGGTTCTCTGCAAGAGCAACAAATGCTCTTAATTGCTGCACTATCTCTTCAGCTCGTGTGTGTGTGTGTGTGTGTGTGTGTGTGTGTGTGTGTGTGTGTGTCTGTCTGTCTGTCTGTTTAGGGGTATGTGCATGTGAGTGCAATTGCCTTCCGAGGTCAGAATCGGATGCTGGATCCTCTGGAGCTGGATGTGGGTGCCGGGAACTGAGCTGGGTTCTCTGCAAGAACTCTCAACTGCTAAGGCATTACTTTAGCCCCAGGGACCACTTAGGGAGGTCACAGTGGGTGCCTGCAACCAAGTAGCCTGGCTGGAAGAGCACCTGGGTTAATAATAATGATTAGCTTTTAGGGGGATTGGTTACAAGTTGTTAAATGGTCTTGTTAAACAAGATTTAGGAGGTTAGATCCAGGGATTTCTCTCTCTTTTTTTTTTCTCTGTCCTTCTTTCTCTCCTATGTAGAGGGGAAAGACTTGAAAAGAAAAAAAAGGGGGATATAGACATGATATAGGAGTGATGAAAAGGGGTGGATTATTAAATCTGCTCTTATATCTTTTTTTTTTTTTTAAAGATTTATTTTATTTATTTTATGCATATGTGTGCTCTATCTGCATGTACACCTGCATTCCAGAAGAGGGCACCAGATCACATTGTGGATGGTTGTGAGCCACCATGTGGTTGCTGGGAATTGAACTCAGGACCTTTGGAAGAGCACTAGGCAGTGCTCTTAACTGCTGAGCCATCTCTCCAGCCCGCTCTTATATCTTTCTATATTAATACAAAGTTAATAGCCGGGCGGTGGTGGCGCACGCCTTTAATCCCAGCACTTGGGAGGCAGAGGCAGGCGGATCACTGTGAGTTCGAGGCCAGCCTGGTCTACAAAATGAGTCTAGGACAGCCAAGGATACACAGAGAAACCCTGTCTCGAAAAAAAACAAACAAACAAAAAAAAATACAAAGTTAAGGTTATACTTGGCTACATGGTATAGATCTTTGTATATTGATACAAAATTAAGGTTAACTCTTTTTAAGGTATTGTACCTATGTAATACTTAAAAACGCAATGTGAAGTTTTGGCCTTTTGATAGCAACTGTCACAAACTGTTTAAGATAATTAAGAAATGCAAACTTAATAGTCATTCAAACTTGCCATTTTGTTGAGTACTAGTGTAGTGTATCACAGATGTTTTCTAAGTTAATCAGAAATCAAGTTGCTAAGAGACAAGCAACATTTGCTTATTCAGATATACAGAGATAGATAGGTGGTCTTCAAAAACCTCAAGAGATCTGTAGAATATGGTATTTAAAGATGTTTTCATTTATTTGTTTGTTTGTTTTGCATGTGAGACCTCTATCTGCATGTGCCCCTGCATGCCAGAAGAGGGCATCAGATCTCATTATAGATGGTTGTGAGCCACCATGTGGTTGCTGGGAATTGAACTCTGGACCTATGGAAGAGCAGACAGTGCTCTTAACTGCTAAGCCATAAAGATGTTTTCTTAAGATTTTTTTGATACTGAGACATGTCAGCTCCTGACAGCACCCCCTATTCTACTCCAAATAGACGATGAGCATGGAAGACTCTCCATTTGGAGAAGGCTGCATTAGTGGCAAGCTAGCCACTAGGCAAGAGAAATCCCTTGCTTCAAATGTAGACAGAATGCTGTCTGAAAAGGACAAAACTTGGAAGCAGGTAAGTCGACAGCCTAGCTTTGCCAAGACAGGGTGGGAAAGTTCTTCATAATTCCTGCTTTACAATTAATGTCTGTCAGAGATACTGGGCCAAAAGGCTGAAGATAGATCCTCCAATGTTATAGAGAGAAACTGGGGACTGTTCAGGCAGCCAGTTGTCTGTCATTTCTTAGTTTTGGAAGCTGATTGCTCTGCACTTCCTGTATATTCAGTTATATTTATCCTTCTCAGGTCTCTAATGTGGTTGAAGACTAAATAGTTATATTCTCACAGTTAAGTTTTAAGTTGTTTAGGAATTAAAAGGATGTTCTAGGTCTAAGAAGATGTTTTTAAGGTGGTAATGCAAGTTAGGATGGAAACTGAGTTAGGTATAGAACTTGAAACTCATCGAGATAGATAATAGAGTATTAATATCAGTTGCCAAATATGAATGGTCTGGACATTAGGAATGTAGGTTATACCTTATAATTTTCATAATTGTTGCCTCATTGTTGAAAAAAGGATTAGCTGAGGGTGAGCTCTGTATTAGTTAATTTTCTAGTGCCGAGACAAAAGGTCTGAACAACCTAAAGAGAGCTTTATTTTGGCTCACAGTTGAGAATATGCACAGTGGAGAAGGTGTGGTGGCCAGGAGCTTGAGGCAGCTGGCTGCAGTGTGTCTGTGGTCTGGCAAGGGGGAGATAAAACAGTCCAGGACCAATTCAGGGTAGATCTTCCTTTCTCAGTTAAACCTTTCTGGAAACATGCTCACAGACAAATCTAGAGATACATTTCCATGGTAATTCCAAACCCATCATCAGCCCTTCTGATGTATTGGTCCCTCATTCAGATGTTTTATTAGTACATGGATCCCAGAGACAGACCTGACATACAAAGAGCTGTCAGGGGCTTGTGTGAGATCCCGTCCTGTCCCTCTATGAGCCATCAAGCCTGGACTGAACCCAGGTCTCTGGGGCTGGCAATGTGTAGACCAGGCTGGCCTCAACTCACAGAGATCCACCTGCTTCTGCCTCCCAAGTGCTGGGACTAAAGGCGTGTGCCACCACGGTCATGTGGTGTGCTCCCTTTCTTGGGGGTGGCAGTGATAATTCAGTGTATCTTGCAGGGCTGTGCCTCACCAGAGAGCAGTGGGTCCCCAGACCCCAAGAGACCAGCTGCTTCTGAAGCTGCTTCAGGAAGCCAGGAGCGGCTGGACTTCAACCGCAACTTCCAGGAAGGTAGGACGCTTGCCCAGTCAGTGGTGAGGGCTCTCCTGGCCTCTGGTGGGCCTTCACCCTGCCCTTACCTTGCCTTCTTCTAGTTGTACCAGCCATTGAGAAGCTGCTATCCGGTGACTGGAAGGAGAGGTTTCTGGGAAGAAGCTCTGTGGAAACCAAGGATGTCAAAGGTGCGCAGGCCTGAGTGCAGAGAGCAGGGAGGGCATCTCAGTGCCTTTCCTTTCTGGTCTAGTCATGCATTCTGGGTGAATAGGGAAGTACCTCATACAACTGTCCTGTGTCTTGGCTGCCACCGATTCTGAGGGTTATCACCACACCTCACCTGGAAGTCTCTAAGCAGCAGTCTGGCCCATCCCCAGATGGGTTGGGGGCTGGAAACAGATCCCATGGGATGGATCTAGGCTGTCATTCTAGACCCTTGGGACTTGGGGCTCATCATTCAACCTTCCAGGTCTCAGTCGAAGATGTGAGCTGACAGTTTCTACTTACTGTTGGCAGTTGAGGCTAGGTTTCCAGGACCTTACTTAGCGCAACTGCCAAAGAGTGGTCCTTTTCTCTGTGTTGTCGACTGCGCTGACAGTGTGAACTTTAAATCAATGTTTATGCTCCCTCATTTACTGCCTGGGAGCCCCAGAGATGAGGGCCGGAGCTTCAGCATTTCCCGGGGGCATCCTGAGTATGAATGGTCCCCAGTTCAGCTCTTAGGAATAATAAACCACCACATCAGACAGCCAGGTTGGAGTGGAAGGCAAAGACGTGAGCAAACATTGCCAGATAGACAAACACCTTTCTACACATTAGCTCATTCGTCTTTTAAACTAACCCTATGAAGTGTCTGTCATTGTGCCAATCAGTAGTCCCCTAAAGTACAGAGAAGTTGGAGACTGGGCTAGCTGGATCCTGGAATGGAGTGGTTGTCAGATGGTTGGGTGCACGGATAGACTGGTGAACTAACAAAACTTTTCATGGCGGCATTTCACTGTGGAGCAGGGACCCAAGAGAGTCTGGCTGAGAAGGAGCTCCAACTTCTAGTCATGATCCATCAGCTGTCTGCCCTTCGAGACCAGCTCCTCACGGCCCACTCTGAGCAGAAGAACATGGCTGCCATGCTGTTCGAGAAACAACAGCAACAGATGGAACTGGCCCGGCAGCAGCAGGAGCAGGTGCCACGCGGGGCAGGGGGCTTCTGAGTCCTCTGCGGGGAAGGGTGACTACCCACAAGTGGAGACTAGGTTCTGAGAACTGGTGCCATGCTCTGTCCCCTGGTGCTCTTCTCTGCCCCTCTCTGACCTCTGGCACTCTGCCGTTTCCCCTGGCACTCTTCTCTGTCCCTCCGTGCACTGCTGTGTCCTGCTCTGCCCCCTGGCGCTCTGCTCTGTTCCCCTGCTCCCTACTTGGCCTCCTGGGGAAGTCAGGGGTAGGCTGGGACAGGCACCAGAGGAGGGCCAGGGCCTTCCGTGATTCCCTCGTCGATCCCGTGCCTCGCCAGATCGCCAAGCAGCAGCAGCAGCTCGTTCAGCAACAGCACAAGATCAACCTCCTCCAGCAGCAGATTCAGGTGATGACCGGAGGGCACAGGCCGAGGGGAAAGAGGACCCCTCCCCTACATCCCATCCCCACTCCCGCTTGATGAAGAGGCCATACTTTCGCTCCAATTCCCTCCAGTTCTGTGGTCCTGTTTTTAGAGGGTGACTCAGGATGTGTGTCCCTCCCCATCCCCACTGAGACTCAAGGACAAGGAGATGGGTTCACAGATGTGATATGGGAGCCTTTGGAAAATTGTCCCTACTCTGTGCCCTTTGTGTACCCACCCCACCCCAGGTCCTGGGCTGACCCCAGCCTGGACACCTCTTTAGGTCCTCAGGGACTTACAGTGGGTTCCTTTGCCTTCAGCAGGTTAACATGCCTTATGTCATGATCCCAGCCTTTCCCCCAAGTCACCAGCCTTTGCCTGTCACCCCTGACTCCCAGCTGGCTTTGCCCATTCAGCCCATTCCCTGCAAACCAGGTGAGCGAGCCAGGGACAGGTCACCACAGTCCCTGGTGCCCTGTCTTGGGATAGGGGAAGGAGCCCAGAGCCACTCTTCATCCATTAGTTTGGTCTGTGACCCTTCTGGGCCACAGTCTTGGGTCTGTCCAGTGGAGGAAAAGGAAGCATGTACCGCATAGCACAGAAAGTATCAGAAGGCTAGAGGAAAGTCGGGGAGGCTCCCTGAGGAGGTGGCCCTTGACTATTGGGTCCTGGAGAGGGGGTAGGTAGGAGAGTGAGGGAGCAACTAGAACTGGGTAGGAGGCTCAGGGAAAAGAGGTTGCAAACGCATGTGAGACGTGACAGGGATGTGGGATGGATTGGAGCATGGGGTCTGGGAAGCGGGTTCACCGGCACAGGAGCAGTGAGTGTGTTGTCTCTGGCTGTGGGAGATGGGAAAGAAGGCGACTGACTGATGGGCAATCCCAGTGAGTTCTGGTGAGCGACCGTGACTGCCCCAGCAGGATGGGTAGCAATGAAGGCTACTCCTGATCTAGTCTCCCTGTTCCACAAGCCCACGACATAGAGTAGTACCAACTCCCAGACAGCCACAGAGCCGACCTTGCTTGCCAGCTGGGTTCCCAATCCTCCTCATATCCTCATACCTTACCACCCCATTTCTACCTTAGCTGGAACAAAGTGCCCTGACACTCCTCTTGAGGGCCCTTATTGCTGCCTGCCATGTGGCTAGTGAGTTGTACACAACCTTATCTCTACTGAACTGCCACACCCCCTTGATTCTAAGCCTGTTGAGATAGGGTAGGTAGGAGAGAGAACTGTATAGGCCAGCGATAGTTTGTAGAGTCTAGGCCTGATGCTGCCATTTAATGGCTTTGTGGGCAGCCCACTGAATTTACAGGGTCTGTTTCCTTCCCTGTGATGACAACGTAGAGAGCCCTGTTTGATATACCTGTAAAGTGAGACTGATGTTTTCAGCATCGCTTACATACCACATGCCTTGTCATAGAGGGAAAGCACACGAGGCCTTCCTCCCAACACACTTGCTTTGCCCCTACACAAAGCCAGCACAAGACCGGAATGCACCCTCCCTTGTATGTACCGTGGGAAGCTCTTCAGAGTGGGTTGGGAAGATCAGGCATGGCCATCAACCTGCAGGGAGGGTTTAGATTCCCATCAGCCATGTGGGCAGAGGCGATAAATGGTCCCCTGTGTTGCTTTAGCCTGAGAACATAACAAGCTGGGCCAGCTCTAGGCTCTGTCCACCTACGTGTGGTGCTGAGACCTGTCACTCAGGCACCTGCTGCTCTGGGCTCACCTGGGACTTGTCCCTTGCTGCCCTTCTTTCCACAGTGGAGTACCCACTGCAGCTGCTGCACAGTCCCCCTGCCCCTGTGGTGAAGAGGCCTGGGGTGGCCACCCACCACCCCCTGCAGGTACTCCCCTGCCCAGGGCTGCCTGGGGCTCCTTCCCTTGCAAAGCCATGGCTCTCCTCTGCTCTGTTCAGGGCATGTGTGGCAATCTCACTTTCTTCTTGAATCCCATCTCCAGTAATGTGGGGGTAGGGGGGTCGCCGGCAGTTTCTTCCTTTGGTGTCTCTCACTTTCTGTCTTTCTGGGTCCTCAGGAACCCCCTCAGCCACTCAACTTGACAGCCAAGCCCAAGGTGCCTGAGCTTCCCAACACCTCCAGCTCCCCCAGCCTGAAGATGAACAGTTGTGGGCCTCGCCCATCCAGCCATGGGGCTCCCACAAGAGACCTGCAGTCCAGCCCTCCCAGCCTGCCTCTGGGTAAGCTTTTTAAAAAAATCTGCTTTCGCCTGAGAAGACCGTAGAGTTAGGTGCCGCCTTGGGCAGGTCCCTTCCCTCTCTCAGTTCCAGTTTAGGATTTTAAACAATTCCAAAACACTCATCATCTCTGAGCTCTACCCCAGCCTCCGCTTTCTTAAATCCAGTGACGGACAAGGTTTGCTGAGAGGAGGTTCTTCTGTGGCCCATTTGTCCTCCAGGATCAGATTGGACAGTGCAGGGTCAGGCCACTGAGCTGCAGATTTGGGAGTGCTGCTTCATTCCCAGCCCCTCAGCACCGTGCAGCAGGAAGTCACGCAAGAAGGGACATGGCAGGAAGTGTGGGTTGTTCCTGGAATAAAGTCCTCCAATCCCCTGCCCTTCCCTTTGCTCCCTCTCCAACAGGCTTCCTTGGTGAAGGAGACGCTGTCACCAAAGCCATCCAGGATGCTCGGCAACTGCTGCACAGCCACAGTGGGGCCTTGGAAAACTCCCCCAACCCCACATTCCGAAAGGTATGGGCCAGTTTTACTCTTCCCTGAGATCAGGAGCAGGTGATAGAAGATGAAGAGAGAGTGATCCTCCGGGAGGTACTGATGTACAAGTCATCTCTGTCACCTGCAGGATCTCATCAGCCTGGACTCATCCCCAGCCAAGGAACAGCTGGAGGAGAGCTGCATGCACCCCCTGGAGGAAGCCATGCTGAGCTGTGATGTGGACGGTGAGGGCTCTGGCCCTGGGCATCACTTAATTCCACTAGGGGTGTGTCTGTCTCCGATCCCTTGGCCCTCCTTTCCTTGGTCCTTCCTAGCAGGCGTTGCCATGGTTCCCTGAGGTCTCTATCTGTGGGTCTGCCTTCCAGTATATTGGGACAGTCCCCTGCAGTTCTGGTTCCCTGCTATCCCTGTTCTCTGGCTGTGGTGGGCCTCTGCTTACTGCTGACCTTTACTTTCTTCTTCACCCTCTGCCTCCTGCTGGCTTGCTAGTTCTGAGCTGACCTCTGTGTGAGCCTCATCAGTGCCTCCTAGTGGCCGTGCAAGGGATGTCTCTGCCCGCCCCAGAGCTGTTGTCTGCCTGACTCTCTACCCACCCCTCTTCTAGGCTCCCGCCATTTCTCTGAGTCTCGGAACAGCAGCCACATCAAGAGACCCATGAATGCCTTCATGGTGTGGGCCAAGGATGAGCGGAGGAAAATTCTCCAAGCCTTCCCAGACATGCATAACTCCAGCATCAGCAAGATCCTTGGTGAGGGCTGGGGGTGGGTGTGGTGTGGGGTGGTGAGTCCTCTACAGCTCAGGGGTTGAGTCCAGGGGACATAGTTTGGTAGCACTGGGTCCCAGGAGCCAGCTGGGTTGACTTGGGGCTTGCTTGGTGTTGCTCCATGCTTGCCCTAGTGCACCGTGGTAGAATCTTACCGGGTGTAGCAGTTGATGGGTTGAGCAGCTGGATCCTACAACCATGGACTTTGTGTGTTCCTTATGCAACTGGCATATTCCCAGTGCCTCCTAGCCTGTGCTGTGGCAGTAAACTGGAGGCTGGTCATTCTGGAACATTGGTACAAAGATTTAGTGTCCGAGGCTGAGGAGGGGACAGGGCAGACAAGGCTGAGCCCTCCAGTAGCAGTGCAGGTTTCTTGTCTGGAACACCAGGCTTCTGTTTCACCTTTGCCATGCTGGCTATGCAGACTAGGGCCTGGCACATGCTAGGCAGGTGCCCTACCAGTGAGATGCATCTCAGAATGACACCAGATACTTGATGACCTGGAGTGACTGCTCTTTAGTGAACGCCCTTGGGACAGAGACCTCTCAGGGGTGGCTGAGTTGTTTGGCACGAGGATGCTACTGACCACTTGTCATTCCCAGCTTCATCCATTCTCTTGCCCAGCATCCAGGGAGCATCCATAGTCCATAATCCAGGCCCTTCCTATATCACCTGTTGATCCCAGTTGAAGACCAGGGTCCAATCAGGGCTTCTAGCTAAGGCCTGGGACCTGGGGGGAGGGGGAGAGCCTGAGAGTCTGGCCCTGAGTTCTTGCCTGGGGTTGGCTCAGGCTCTCGCTGGAAGTCCATGACCAACCAGGAGAAGCAGCCGTACTATGAGGAGCAGGCCCGCCTGAGCCGGCAGCACCTGGAGAAGTACCCCGACTACAAGTACAAGCCGAGGCCAAAGCGTACCTGTGTCGTGGAAGGCCGGAGGCTGCGTGTGGGCGAGTACAAAGCCCTGATGAGGACACGGCGCCAGGGGGCTCGCCAGAGCTACGCCATCCCGTGAGCAGGCCCTCCCTGGTGGCCAGAGGCAGCTTGTGGCTGCTGTGAGAGACTGGGTTCGTGTGTGGCTGGCCTTTGTGTAAGGCAGGCAGGACTTGTGTGGCTGCCGACTGGCCATCTGGGTGTAGATTTGTGTGTCATCTGCCTGTGCGTGATTCCTGATGGATAATGGCTGTGTGAGAGGCTGTGGTGACTGGGGGGCACCTGCTGCCTGGCGAATGCAGGGCAAATTCAGACGCACTACAGGTATTCATCCCATAGGGAGGTTTCTTATTTGACCACGGCAAGTACTATATTGGAACCCTGTGGACAGTGACCGCAAAATGAAATAGTATTCACATCTTCAAGAATACACCCATGGCTCTGGGTTTTTTTCCAGCTATAGCTGACAGTGAATTTGGCCACCGGGAAGCACACACAGGGGCCCGGGTACGCCGGTTACCCAGCTGGGACTGGGTCTCGAATGTGTATCTGTGAGGCCTGGAGAAGAGCTCATTGTGGGAGGGCTGGGAGGGCCCCTGGGTACATCTGTAATCGCACCTTTTCTCCGCCTCTCAGCCCGCAGGCTGGCCAGGCACTGGTGAGCTCCTCAGATATCCTGTTCCCTCGGGCAGCGGGCATGCCCCTGGTACAACCACTAGTGGAGCACTATGACCCCCAGGGCCTGGACCCCAACATGCCCGTCATCATCAATACCTGCAGCCTCCGGGAGGAAGGGGAGGGTACAGATGACAACCGGTACAGCGAGGATGAGGACTCCTCAGAGGGTGAAGAGAAGAGTGACGGGGAGTTGGTGGTACTCACAGACTGATCTCCAGCCAGCTGGGCCTGGCCTGTCACCACTGGGGGCAAGACCTCGTTCCCAACCCGATAGGCGCAGCCAGCCTCTTCCTGAACTGTTGGTACTCGGACTTGGGCGTGCCAGGGCGATGGATGACCCTGTGCACTTGTAGATACATTCCCAAGGTGGGGGCCCTCCTCTCTTTACCACACCTTCCAGCACATCTGAGGAACTAATGGCCTGGGGCTGGGTGTGACTCACCTGGCTGCGGCGAGCCAAACTGGCAGAGGTCTTTGGCCCTAATGGCCAGAGGATGTAGTTCCTCTTGTAGGTTCGCAGTGATGGAAGGGATGGCAGGTACACCCTTGTCTCCCTGAGGTCATGTGCTTTGTTCCCATTTTGTCTTGGCCAAAACCAGCCGTTTGTGGGACAGCATGTCTACCCCACATACCCTACAAGCTCCCAGGTCACCCCTCTGTCACCTGGATCACTTTGTACTTGGTGCAGAAGGGTCTGGCTGCCCTGTCTTTGTCTTCCAAGTCCATGTGCCTCTGGCTGCTATGTGTGTGGGTGTGGACGCGCGCTCACATTTTCAGCTCTCCACTCTGGGCAGGAGGTATTTGCTGAGTGGCCACTGTGAGTGAGCCAGGCATGTTGACAAGCTCTGTGACGTGTCTCTTGATGCTTCTCTGGGGTGGGGGGGGCCTCTTCTGTGTCTCTTTGTCCCCAAATTGCTACCTCTTTGTCAGTCTGGTGTCTCAGGTTGTGTGTTTTCTCCATCTGTCCCTGCCCCCACCACCGCCACTGTATTCTCTGGGTTTCTGTAGGGCCCAGCCTGCCCCTGGGACTGGCAGTTTCCTGACCCCATGACCCCTTTCCTCCCTCCTGACTTTGCCAGTCAGTTCCCACGGAGCCGTTTTTAGCTCCCAGTACCGTGAGAGTGTGCCTCGGCCTCCAAGGGGCTTTGTCCTGATTCCCAACCTGAGTCCTAGGGATGGGGGCCAGAGGACTGATGGCTTCTCTTTTTATCAGTGACAGCCCTGCAGAGGGGACCCCATGGCAGCTGGTCTCCATCCCTTCTTCCTGAGTTTGGGGTGGGTTCCTTCCTTACCCAACCTGTCCTGGGGAATGGGCTTCACCCCTCATAAGCTTCCTGGTTGTTTCCCAAGAAAATCAAAGACCATTAGCACCTAGCTCCAAAGATCTGAAACAGCCCCAAGGCCAGGGAGATGACCCCAAACCCCACATGGCCAGGTGCCCCCTTCCCCCACCTCGTGACCCTCTCTCTCTCCAGACTGTTTCTTTCTATGACTGTAAACATAGATAGTGCTTTATTTTGTTACTAAGAAGATAATGATGAATAACTTAACCAGCACATTTGTTTTCTGATGGTATAATAAAGACCAACCATTTCAGAATGCAGGCCCCTTTCTCTGCTGGGAGGCTGGCCTGAACACATGGCGCCAGCCAGGCACTGCTGCCCCCTGGTGGCACATATGGGAGCATCGGGCAAAGTGTCTGGAAGAAATGGCTTCGACCAGCAGGAGCCCACTGTCAGGCCTGGTCTGAGGGAGGCTCTGCAGCAAGCAGCCTGCAGGAACAGCTTACCAGTAGCTCATCTCTCCCCACTGGGCTTCATCGTCCCACCTGAAAGCAAGAGAATTAAAACTTCTCCATGATTCTTACCCTCTCGTTGGGAGAGGAAGCCACTTGAATGTAATGAAGTCTGTGGATGCGTCCCATAAGAAGGTTCACACAAACACTCAGGAACTCTCCTGTGGGCTTCCCCCGGGTACTTATTGAGTAGGATCAATATTGATGTTCAAGACTCCATGATCTTGCACTTTAAATGGGATTTCAAAGGCATAGTTGTGACCGTATCATTCCTGTTGACAGGGCTGGATGAAAGATGGGGTTGTATAAGAGAAGTCTTGGTTAAACTAATACCATCAGTGTGGTATGGGGAAGCAAAACTGAATAGCAGCTCTTATGAGGAGATAGGCCAGCTTAACAAAGACTTAGGCCAGTGAAGGCAGCGATGGGGCAGTGTATGGTCCACACGTGCCTGGTAACAGGTGGATCAGTCCAGTACAGATCCTCCCTTTAGAAAAAGCCACATCATCTGGAAGGGCCCAGAATCATCCCGTGAGAGTGAGGGAGTCTGGTAGGTATATCCTTAGATGGGTGATCTAAAGGGGCCATCCAGTCCACAAAATGGGGCAAGAGGGAAAAGACATTGCTCAAAGTTTCCAGGTGATTGAACCTGAGCTGATATTCTCCAAGATCACTGTTTTGGCTACACACACAGCCTTACCCTTCAGCAAAGATACTCAGAAGCAGATGGAACTTCAGAACACAAGAACTAATGGTATGGACTTGACACTACAGGGGGGGTTTCTTAGTTTTACATGCTGTTGAGCCGGTAGGTGCGGTGGGATTAAGACCACACACTGCCAAGAACTAGAGGCAGTTGCTCAGGAAGTTCCTACTTCCTGGCCCTGTCCTTTAGAGCTCTGGATACCTTTTCTTGCTCTCCTCACACCTAAGGCAGGAACCAATAACAAAGAGACAAGCCCGGTTTCTGGAAACTTCATTGGCCTCTGTTTGTCCCTGTTAAGTGGCCACTAGGGGGAGCTGCTTGGCTCAAAGCCCTTACTTCACTCCAAACTCCCACTTCAGTCAGAACTAGATCCCATAACTCTTGGACTTCTCCCAGTTCCTCCTGTTGCCCTATGGCTGGACCTTTGCAGCCTGGAGGGCTTGGGTCCTGCCAAAGGTATTCCAGGTACCTTTGTCCATAGCCGTCTGGCCAAATGGAACCTCACCCCTACCTGTGAAAAACAGAGGAAGTCAGATGGGCAGAAACAGGGACAGTATGTTCTGGTCACTACCAGGACGCCTAGCCACGAGCTCACCCAGCCCCTGCCTACCTCTCCACAGGCCAAGGGCCAGCCCTGGGAAGGTGGTCTTGGCCTGGAGCGCCTGCCTGGGGTGACAGGAGAGAAGTGGGACTCAGGCTTTGTTGCAAAGGAGCACAGGGCCCTCTGGTACCCCAGCCATTTCCCATTCACTCTAGCACTTGTCTGCCGGGTGGTGGTGCGAAGGGCCTAGGGGGCTGTACATGAAGCCAGCTGCACAGGGGCTAGCTCTGCCCTTTTCTTTCCAGGGTAGCTGAATAGAATAAGAAGGTGGCCATTGCTATTGTAATTATGACCACAGCCACCCCCTCCTCCCCAGCTCTGGCACCATCTGTATACCTGCACACATCTTGTTCCCCCAGATCCTCCATCAGCACCTTCTAGAGGGCCTACATCCACTGACCATGAAGGTCCCAGCAAGGATGACATCTGGTATACGGGCTACTGTGCCCCAACTCAAGCTCGCAGAGCAAACCCCAAAGTATGCAGCAGAAGGGAGGCTGAGCCTGGCTCAGCTCCACATACACACCGATCACACTCTGAGCCACTGTCCTTCCGAGACAACATTCCAGAAACATTTTAATGAAGAAAAACATAATTTACAAATGAATCACAGTGGGGCCTATGCCAGACCCCCTAGGAACTATAAATACTGGCAGGTGGATACTGAGCTGGCAACACCTTCAGTATTTACCCATGCCCAGACAACCATGTTGGCCTCAAGGTGCCTAGGCCCTGCCCCTTGCCTTCCACTGTTCAGTCCCAAATGGGAAGACCTCAGTTAAGTTCAGAATAGAAGGTAGAGATAGACAGATCCTTGGAAGGGAGACAGGTGGAGGCTGCTGCTGGCTCTGGTACCTGCCCCCCAACCCAAGGCCATGCCTACTTCAGGCCTGCCATTCCCTCTCCCTCTGTAGGGACCTAGCAGAGGCACAGCAGCAGCACGCAGAGGGAGTTGGGGAAGGGGTGACTAGGTGGCATCTGGCTTGGAGAAGTTAGCAGCCTCAGATGAGGCAGCTGCTGACGGAGCTCTCAAGCCCAGCTAGGAGCTCTGCCCCCAAGATGACAAGCAGAGTTGGCTTCCTGCTTGCTTGGGGCTCAGCACCTCTCACCTGGGGTATGTATGTGGCGCAGCTGGAGGCTGGGTCACCAGAGGTAGAAATGAGCCCTTCCCCTTCCCTTCTAGGATGGGTCAAGGACAAATTGAGGCAACCCAAGCTCCAGCAGGCCTGGGCTGGCAACGGTGTGCTCTCACAGGGTGACAGTCCAGGCCCCAGCTATCTGCAGGCACTTCCTCTCCAAGCCTGGCAGGGTGAAGGGGATCCTGCCAAGGCTGGGTCTCGTCAGCCCCTCCAAACAGGAAAATGAGGTCTTCATTGGCATCCACTGGGTGGGGGGGACCTCCAGAGATGCCTACCTTCCCCAAGGGTGTCAACTTCAAGGCAGAAGGGTACCTCAGACAGCAGGTCCGGCAGCAGAAGGACATGAAGGGACAGGAGGCTCGTCACTTTGGCATCTCCAAGGCCAACACCTGAGGTTTCACCTTAAAGTACTGGCTGAATCTGATCACTGCATACCTGCCAGGGACAGGCAAGGAAGTGAGTGAGGAGGGAGTCTGGGAGCCTTCTGAGGACGGCTCAAATTTACACAGATCCGGGCAAGTCAATTCTTATTTTGTTTATTTGCTTTGAGGCAGGGTTTCTGGGTAGCTCTGACTGTCCTGGAACTCACTATGTAGACCAGGCTGGTTTCTAACTGGAGAGATCTGCCTGCTTTTACCTCCCAAGTGCTGGGATTAAAGACGGGGGTGGGGGCGCACCACCCTCTGACTAGGGCAAGTCAACTCTTAAAATTTCTCACTATCGTTTTGTTTCTTCAGTCAGACTGTAGCAATCCTCCCCAAGATGTGTTTAGTGTTTTATTATTATTTAATGCTCATATGCCTATTTCACAGTGGACCTTCAGAACTTTTTATCTTCCAAAGCTAAAACTTAACTGCAGCCACTTTCTGCCCCACCCCAGTGACTGCTCTGTCCTATGCACCCCTCACAAACAGTTCTAAGGTACCTGTCTTTTTGTGGCTGTCTTATTTCACCTAGCATAATGTCCTCAAGGCTCATCTGCATAGCACATGACCAGATTGCCTTCCTTTCAATGCCAGCATGATTGATGCTCTGTGTCGTTCACTCATCAGGTAACGGCCGGCCACTGTTCTAAATGCCGGTGTGCAAACACTACTGTGGGCCTGCCCTTCTGTTCATCGGGACACACGCCCACAGCAGGAAGACTGAATAATAATCACACAGCAGTCCTCTTCTTCTGTTTTTTGTTTTTGTTTGTTTTTCAAGACCGGGTCTTACTAAGCAGTGCTGGCTGTCCTGGAACTCACTCTGTAGACCAGGCTGGCCTCAAACTCAGAGATCTGCCTACCTCCGCCTCCTCAGTGCTGGGATTAAGGGCATGTATCACCTCTGTCCCAAGTTATTTTTTTTTTTCAATGTTTGAAGGAATGTTTTTTTCCACAGTGGCTGGGCAATTTTCATTCCCAACAGTATTTAAGGGTACAAGTTTTCCCACATCCTTGCAAATGTTCCTGATTTTCTGCCTTTGCTGATTTTCTACCATACCCCATGTGTGCCCCAGTATCTCACAGAGATTCCCTTTCGCTGAGGGTAGATGGGGACAGAATGGAGGGATTGATTCCCTGCCTGCAAGGACAAAAGGGCCTCATTTAATGGGCTCCCAAGCCATTACAGTGAGAGTTTAGATATGGTCTCTAAAGCCTCAGGAAGAGATGGGTGTGAGTGGCTCTAGGAGGCAGTAGGTCAGGTCACCTGAGTGACTGCACACTACAGCTCCTCTTTAATTTTTAATTAATGTTATTTATTGTGTGTGCCATAGTGCATGTGGAGGTCAGAGGACAACTGTCAGGATTCAGTTCTCCCACTTTTAAAAGCAGGTTCTGGGGCTGGAGAGATGGCTCAGTGGTTAAGAGCTCTGACTGCTCTTCCAGAGGACCCAGGTTCATTCAATTCCCAGCACCCACACGGCAGCTCACAACTGCACAACTGTCTGTAGCTCCAATAAAGTATTTAAAAAGAAAACAAGTGAGTTCTGGGGGTTCAAACTCAAGTCACCAGGGTGGGCACCAAGTGCCTTTACCCACTGAGCCATTTCATCAGCCTTCCAGTCCTGTCACACTGGTTCTCAGGCCTGTATTTGTCCCAGGCTGTGGCCAGGATGCCACCAGCAGAGTGGGCCCTGGTGCTGGGGGAGGGGGGCAGTACAGAGCAGTGGTTCTCAACCTTCCTAACACTGCAACCCTTTCACACAGTTCCTCATGTCGTGGTGATCCCCAACCATAGAATTATTTTCATTGCTCCTTCATAACTGTAATTTTGCTTCTGTTATGAGTCATAATGTAAATATATTTGGGGACAGAAGTTTGCCAAAGGGCTCGAGACCCATAGGCTGAGAAAACTGGTATAGAAGGCTTAGTGGAGGATGGGTACACCTTCACTAGGTTTGGTGGGGCTCTCCAGGCAGCCCCTGCTGGGGATGGGTCAGCTACATACTGCAAGGACTCTGGCACCCTGTTTTGACTAGCTCTGATCATATGGTGGTCAAGACTCTTCCTTCTCTCTGCCCTCATACCCATCTTCCCGCAACTCCCCATACTCACCCGAGGAAGTCAAAGCTGATGGTGGAATACCGGCTCTGTATAAGTGCCCAGAGTGCCCAGAAGAAATGGGAGGCCTGCAAACAGGCCAGAGAGGGTCAGCCCCACAAGGCCACACTTGTCACAACCCTCAGCAAGAGAAGCACATTAAGGGGACACCTGAGATGGTTGCTTGCAGACCCTTTCTAGGTAGGGTGCAGTCCTCGACTGGGCTGACTAGTTTTACGTCAACTTGACACAAGCTAGAGTCATTTTGGAAGAGGGAATCTAAATTGAGAAAATAGCTCCACCAGATTGGCCTGTAGGTAAGTCTGTGGGGGGGGCATTTTCATGACTGATTTGAGAAGAAGGCCCAGTCCACTGTGGGCAGTGCTACTCCCTAGGCTAGTGGTCCTGGATGGCACGGGAAAGCAGGCTGAGCAAACTATCAGGAGCAAGCCAGTGAGCAGCACACTCCTCCAAGGGTTTACATCTGGTTCCTGCCCCAAAGTCCCTGAATGATGAACTTCAAGCTACAGGGCAAAATAAACCTTTTCCTGCCCCAGTTGCTTTTGGCCATGGTGTTTCATCACAGCAATAGAAGCCCTGGCTAAGAACAACTGACCCTAGGCTCTGGGTGGGAGGCTGTGGAGGGTCCAAGCACCCACCAGAGCAAATTTGTTGACTTGTGCATACAGCCGCTCCACCTCCCTGGGGGTTGCAGCTGACCCCTTTTGTGCCTCCAGATAATAGCGTAGCCACTGCAGCTGGACCTCCCGCGCTGGGTACCGGCAGTAATCAACCTCATTCACACCTAGGAGGCAAGTGAGACAGAAGTTGCTGGTAAAAGCTCCTCTCAGGTCTGAGCCCAGGAGTCTCCTAAGTTGAGCTGTGGGCTGGCCTGAGGAGGAACCTTGTGAGGATAACTCAGTTGGTAGAGGGGGGTCTCCTCTATCCGGCTGGGTACCACTTGCCTAAGGATGAGTGGTCAAGGGTCGGGTACTGCCCTGCAAGTGGTGGGAATATTCCAAGGCAGAGCCATCATATGCCTACCCCTCAATAAAGCGACGCTTCACATTAGGTCTTAGGCTTGGTACCAGTTAACCTCACCTAGCCCTTGCATCTCAGGGGCCTAATTCTGTCACCTCTCAGACAAGGAGCTGGACCTTGCTACTTGTGTTAAATGCCGCTACTTCCACTGGCATTTCCCAACGAAGTGCCCCACCTCTACTGCACCCTATGACTGGCAGTCTCTTTTGCACCCTTCCCTGTCCTAAGTGTCCTCAAGCTGCCTCACCAGGAACAAGAAAGAAGTAGTTTATATACGGTGGGAGCAGAGCTGGGCCACTGTCTCCAGGCTCTCTCCTTTCCCTTCTTACTATGCCCTTCCCACTCAGTCCTTATACCCCCACCTAGAGAGACAGAGTTTCTGAGTTCCAAGCATGCGTTGCGGTAGTCAAGGATCTCCCCTTGCAAATGAGAAGGGCCCACAGCCAGTTAGAGGCAGGGTTGGGTTGACCTGTATCTTCCACTGACCAGAGTCGGCTTGTTGGCTCCCACAGGATATACTCCACCCACTTTGAGAAGATCCAGCTGAACTTTGTTCTGGGCGCTGGATAAGGACTTACATCTCTGCAGAGGCCTCCTGGCAGCTGAGCACTGCAAGACACGTGCCCTGCAGGGCAGGCCTCTGCTTCAGTTCATAACAGCTCGGCTGAGGCCCATCCCCTCCCTCTGATTGCCCTAGAGAACTGGGCCCCTGGGCGTAAGCAACTGCACAGACACGGTACTTACTCTAAGGTTCTAAAAAAGATGTGATTGGCCAACCTGGGGTAGGTTGGAGTGGCTGGGGGAGTGGGCAAGGGATGGCTCCACTGCTGGTTAAAGCACCTCAACTTTCCTAAGCCCTAGAGGCTAGCCATGTCACCCTGGCAAGTCCACATACCAGCCTGCAGAAGGCCCTCTGTGTCCACCAAAGCCATCAAGAAGTTGTCTCCACCGTCCTATCAAATTGCTTTTAACAAGCCCTCAAGCTGGAAAACATTGCCCTGTCGTCCTTCCATGGATGGATCTAGATTACCGTGCCTTTATGGTATAGCAGCCAAGTCTGGGGGAGACTTTTTTTTTTTTTGAGACAAGGTCTCTCTCTATGTAAGTCCTGGCTGTTCTGGAACTCACTCTGTAGACCAGGCTGGCTTCAAGCTCACAAAAGATCTGCCTGCCTCTCTCTGCCATCTGAGCACTGTAACTGCACCACCACACCCAGCCTTGTGCGTGTGTCTGAACTTAATGGTGTGACATATTACACCATCTCCATTTTATAGGCACAGACCGCAGTGACCTCAATCCCACCACTAGTAACAACAAAACCAGGATTGAAACTTGGGAAATCGAGTCGCAAAAACACTTTTAACTAGCTCTGCCTAGATTATTCGCTTCAGGGGACCAGGAAAACAGCTATTTCCAGCTCATTTGGTCACATATTTGCATTCAGGGCCTTGAAGGACAATTGTACAAGTTGTAGTGGGGATGAACGAGTGCTAGCCAAGTTGGTGGGGGCTGTGCCTGTCCTGAGGAAGGGTTTTTGTTTTAATTTTTTTTTTTTTTGGTACTGGATATTGAATTCAGGGCTCTCTACATGCTAGGCGAGTGCTCTACCACTAAGATATGTCTATAATTATCTTTAATTTTAAGATGGGAGTTTCACTGAGTTCTCCAGATTGGCCTTGAACACATGCTGTAGCCCAGAAAAGCCTTGAGCTTGGATCCTCCTGCCACTGCCTCCCAAGTAGCTGCCGTTACAGGATCACGCTACTGAGCCCCATTTGGAAGGGGGGTCTTTTCCTAATTCACACATCAGGCTGAGTAGCCCCTAGGACCCAACAGTGAATTCATTTTCCTCATTTGTACCACCTGCCATACAGGTTGGCAGAGGTCAGCTCTGAGGAGGGAGAGCTTTCTGTGAGATATGTTGCTCTTTAAAAGCAGGCTGTGGAGCCGGGCGTGGTGGCTCACGCCTTTAATCCCAGCACTTGGGAGGCAGAGGCAGGTGGATCTCTGTGAGTTCGAGGCCAGCCTGGTCTACAAAGCAAGTCCAGGACAGCCAGGGCTGTTACACAGAGAAACCCTGTCTCGAAAAACCAAAAAAAAAAAAAATAAATAAATAAAAGCAGGCTGTGCCCACCTCCCATCAAGTCTAGACCCACCTGTGGTCCTCCCCATAGACTTGGTACCCCATCATAAGGAGGGCATTGAGGTCAGAGTAATCCTCCCTACCTGCAAACTCATTGAAATGATTGCCGATGTCAAAAGCCTGGTAGTTGTATCCTGCATATTCATAGTCAATGAATCGCACATGCCCTGGGAGGAAGAGGAGAAGCAGTGAGAACTGGTCCCAGATCTGGAAATGGGGTATGGTTAGACTCCCAGGCCTCCACAATTTACCCTCTCTCCCTCCTGATACCTGCGACAACCTCCTAGGCTGCTCTCAGCCATCCACCTGCCCTCCCCATAGCTCCAGCTCATTCCAGATCAGCTGGGCTCTCAGGTTCCCCATCTAAAAGCACCTGTCCACAGCATTGTAAAGGATAGAAGCAAAGCAAGAACTTCCTACCACACCCATGGATTCAACTAACTACAGGCTGAAGATCTTTAAAATTTGATCTGAGGGATGAAGACACACCTCAGAGGTTAAGAGCACAGGCAATCTTGCAGAGGACCTGAAGTTCAATTCCCAACACCCACATGTTGACTTACAACCAACCATAACTATAGGTCCATGGATCCAACATCCTCTTCTGGCTTCTGTGAGCACTGCATGTTTGTGGCATGCAGGCAAAATAATCATACCCATAAAATGCTAATTTATGGTGGCGCACGCCTTTAATCCCAGCACTTGGGAGGCAGAGGCAGGCGGATCTCCGTGAGTTCGAGGCCAGCCTGGTCTACAAAGCGAGTCCAGGACATCCAGAGCTGTTACACAGAGAAACCCTGTCTCGAAAAACCAAAAAAAAAAAAAATGCTAATTTAAAAAATTCATATTTACTAAACATGTACAGACTTTTGCCCTTTGTCATTCCTTAACACCAATCTAACTCTTATTTCTACTGTATTGGGTGTGGTAGGTAGCCAGAAGGTACCAGAGGATGCTATATGGAGGTCATATGCAAATACTATACTATTTTATTTATTTTCACTTGTTTTCGGGGTCCTGGGGAGAGGATTCTAGTTCTCACACATGGGTACTTCTCTCTGCCAAACTCCACTCTGCTATTTTATAGGAGACTTGTGCATGCACACCTGTTGGCACACTCAGATGTCCCCAACACCAATCTCTTCCCCATTCCCCCTCCTTCTCAAGGCTTGGGGAAGCAGCCACATGCTCAAAAGGCCATAAAATCATCATGGCACATGGTCTCCTGATGTTGAAGACCTTCCCAACTATGATTTTTGAGTTCTTACAGTATGTTTTTCTTTCTTTTTTTTTTTTTTTTGTTGTTGTTTTCGAGACATGGTTTCTCTGTGTATCCCTGGCTGTCTAGACCAGGCTAGCCTTGAACTGACAGAGATCTGTCTGCCTCTGCCTCCCGGGTGCTGGGATTAAAGGCATGCACCACCATGCCCAGCAATTACAGGCAGCTGCGAACTGCCATGTGGGTGCTGGGATTTGAACCCAGGTCATTTGGAAGAGCAGCCAGTGCTCTTAACCACTGAGCCATCTCTCTAGCCCATAGTATGTGTTTCTAAGTGGGACTTTTCCCGTTCTCTTTTCATCCTTCTCACAAATTAAGACCAACATAAGGCATACCCATGTCCTCCATGAAAAAGGAAAGGCAAAGCTCACGTCTCCTGGAGGTCAGCAGACTAACCAACTGGCTTGTGTTCTCCGTGTCAGAGGGGCTTGAGGGGCTGTACCTTTAGCACTGTCATAGATGATATTCTTGCAGAGCAGATCATTGTGACAGAACACCACAGGGGAATTCAATTGAGACAGGTGTTCTTTCAGCCAGGCCAACTCCTGTTCCAACACCTCCACCTTAGGGACATTTGCAGAAAGGCTGGACAGTGGCCAAAAAAAAAAAAGTTAGAGGTTGGGGGAGAGCTGCCTCGGAAAGGCAAGCCCTAAACTCCAGCCAAATCATTCTTTACTAGAGAGACCCCAGACAAAAGGCCAGCCCAGCAAAGCCCCCACTTCTGTCACATAAGTGTGTCCTGGCCTTCTGGTTCCCATGGTTACATTGAGAAGAAGATTAAAACCTGGTCATAAAAGTAGCTGGCAGAACATAAAAGTCACTAACTAAATGGCATCCCTGCTACTTTGTAAAATAGACAGGGTGAGGAAGGGGAACCTAGGAGAAGATAGAGGTGACAATAAGAAAATGGGGGCCATGGGATTAATGGTGAGAAGTAGAACAGGCCTGGCCCGGGGTGCTGGGAACTCCCTAAGAGAGGTTGTGCTCCTCCAAGATGAGACTCCCCAATAACAAAACCCCAGGAGGGCCTGGAGAAATGGCAGAGGAGTGCCCCGGTGTGGCCCCTCATACCTCAGCAGCTGATAATGTCATAGATTGTCATCTCACAGACCTGTTAAGGCAAGCTATATTCTGCGCAACAGCACTCCCAACACACCCTGTGTGAGAGATCTGTTTTGCCACTCCCAGCAACTAATTCCTGTCACTTTGAGCTATGGGTGATTCCTGTCCCTGGTTCCCACTAGACCAGCTTAAAGGCTGAGCAAAAATGCACAAGGCTGCTTCTACCCACCCCCATGTCACACCGAAGTAGCATTGTCTGCCAAGCATGCTGGGGAGTGATCTATCATGGACCAATCAATGCAGACGTTGGGTGAGGACACACTGTAGTCAAGTGCTCTGAACTTTGCCCTTCGGGCACACAGGTCTATGTACACTGAAAGAGCCAAACAACATAGTCTTTCAAAATTCAGAACTATCCACAAGTCGGGGAGAGCTGGGACTGATCTCCACTCCTGTTTCTCTGCCTGGGACAACGAAGGGGAACATGATAATGAGATAGGTGGGCCCTAGTTCATCTCTCCACTGGACAGAACTGACCAAGATGTCCTTATGTCCTGTAGAAAAGGAAAGCCAAAGCTAAGAGTCTTAGGTATTCCATCTGACCACCCACAGGGAAATGGAGGTGCCAGAAAATAAATAGCCTCATCCTACATGCCTCATAGCATGGGCACACCGGGACCCAACACCTCATCCCGCTTGGGGTCCCAACAGACCATGTGTCCTCATCACAGAGCTGTGTCCCCTTGATCTGCTCCCTCAGTCTCGGAGCCAGGCAGCCGACAGAGGGGAGGGTCAAGCTCTATCCTCATCTATGCATGTGCCCCCCCAAACAGTTCCTTTAAGACTCCCCTCTCACTTTGGGGGTATCTCAAGATAAGGGCTGGGGAGGGTTCCTTTAGTTTGCCCAGGTCCCAGTCTGAAAACCATGCCTGTGACATCCGGATACCCTCCTAGTCTCTGGCCTCAGTCTGACCCTACCATGCCAAGGCCATTGTGATATTTACTCTGAGAACAACTCAGGCCTATCTCCAAGGCCCCACTTCGACTGCTCAGTGTCCCTCCCTGAACATGTGGACCTCTGCCAGTGGAAGGGATGGGGGACTGGGGTCTCTGGGAGGCTGCGACTCCTGCATGGGGAGGGACTGCTGCTCGGGCCATCTCCACTCAGCTCCCGCTGAAGCAGCAAACAGCTCTTTCTCCCGGAAGGGACAAATTCTCTACTATTCCAGAATCCTGGCTTTCCACCTTTGTCTTCTCATCAGCCCACCTACCAGTATCCCCTCATGGTGTCTCTCAGGTAGTTCCCAGCTTACCCTGCCCCACCCATGGCCAAGCAGCCACCAGTGCCACCAGGTCCCTTTCCACACAGCCTCTGACCTAGTCTATCCTCCAATCCCACCTACCCACCAAGCTGTCCCAAGCAGTGTTGCCCAAATGTGTTTCATGTGTCAGGGAGGACACCTAAATGCAGTCCTGGGGGCCAATAAGAGCACCCCCCCCAAAAAAAAGAGCCCTCCCCAACCAGGACTGCCAGTTCACTCAGCAAGCACTCTATGGAGGACCTGCTTCTCCTAGCTTGGGTATCCCAGTCCTAGGACCCCCCCCCAGCTTATCTGATACCTCAAGAAAACAGCCAGCTCCTTCACTGAAGCTGTCCTTATGCCTGATGGGTCCCTTCCCAAACCACACTTCTGGCTAAGATGCCTTCATAATAGTGGGCACAGCGCACTCACTTATAATCCTAGCACTTGAGAGACCAGGGCAGTACAATCATGAGTTGAAGACAGCAGTCTTGAGCAGACCTCCCCAGGCAGTCTCCTGAGCTGGAGCAGCCCCTCTCATCTTGCCCTGCCACCTCTGCCAAGATGACTTTTGCTGCCCCTTCCTACTCTGCTTAGGCATCACACACTCTGCCTTCTTTTGTGCCAAGTACAAGCAGGTTCTGTTTACCCAGATGGCTCCTGAATGTTTTATTGGCAGGGCCCATGCTGTGTCACAATCACCTTCACTTGTCTGACATTTTATTTTATTTTTTTTGGTTTTTCGAGACAGGGTTTCTCTGTGTATCCTTGGCTGTCCTGGACTCACTTTGTAGACCAGGCTGGCCTCGAACTCACAGTGATCCGCCTGCCTCTGCCTCCCAAGTGCTGGGATTAAAGGCGTGCGCCACCACCGCCCGGCCTGTCTGACATTTTAATCCCAGTCAATGTTTGTGAAAGGAAGAACTGAGTCAGTCAGGGCTATGAGATAATGCCCAGAGTCCAAGACGCTCCATTTAGTTTCGATGGCCATCCAGCATTGTCCTGCTGAGATGACGTGCAACAGTGCAAATGGTCAGGGGACGGTCCCTTAGACAGGCTCAAAGTTAAGTCTTGATTTCCTGGAGGCCAAAGGCACCAGAAGAACAAGGAAGTTGGCCAGCTTTTCACCAAGAGCCTCTCTCTTCCTGATAAGATCAGTCACCAAATCTACACAGGGAGAGCAAAGGAAGCTGTAGTGTCCAATCATGTGTGAGCACCAGGCCCAGTTCCATCTCTGCCTGTCAAATAATGGTGCTGGCTGAAGGGACATGTCACACTCTAGTCTTCAGAGACATGGCAGTTCTTGTCCCAAGATCTGAACGTGGCCAGAGAGAGGGCAGGAGAGAGCCATCCTCTGCACTCATAGCGCAATCATTGGGTGTGAGTGTTCAGATAAAATCATGGGTGTATGTAAGAGATGAATAATGGGTTCAGAGTTAATGATGGCCATCGAAGAGGAGGGAATGAAACTCCTTTCTCTCAGACCTCCCTCTTGCCACCCAACCCCTTTGACACTTCAATAGAAGTGGTGTTCAAATTAATTGTATATTTCAGAAATTGCTAGAGAGGACTTTGAATGTCCAGCACAAAGAAATGATAAAAACTTGGAGTAAAGACATGTGTTACCCTGATTGCATCACTGAACGCTGTGTGTATAATTACCCGTCAATCAAGGGCATTCGAATGTATTTTATTTTTTTTTTGGTTTTTTTTTTCGAGACAGGGTTTCTCTGTGTAGCCCTGGCTGTCCTGGACTCACTTTTGTAGACCAGGCTGGCCTCAAACTCACAAAGATCCACCTGCCTCTGCCTCCCGAGTGCTGGGATTAAAGGCGTGCGCCACCACCGCCCGGCCTCGAATGTATTTTAAAAGGTGGTGCTTGCTGGGTACGATGACACACATCCTTTTTTTTTGTTTTGTTTTGTTTTGTTTTTTTTGTTTTTCGAGACAGGGTTTCAACACACACATCCTTAATCCTAGCTCTTGGAAGACAGAGGCAGGCAGATCTCTGTGAGTTCAATGCCAGCCTGGTCTACATAGTGAGTTCCAGGCCACAGGGGGGCTACACTGTCTCAAAAAAAAAAAAAAGTTGCTATTTAATCCTTGCAGGATGTATGGAAAGTCAGAGGCCATGTTGACCCTTTTCTGTGCTTTTGTCTTCAAGGTGTGACAGGAATTGGGCACCTGCGGGCCAGTGAGCAAAGAGGAAGTTTAGAGGAAGTTTGAGAGACCCTGTTTTGCTCGAAAGAATGAGGATGGGAGGGAAACCTCTGTCCCTGGAAAGAGCGCTTCAAGAAGCAGTGGGTGTGAGTAGGAACAAAACAGGGGACATGGTTCCCAAAGGTGCACAGGCATGAGAGAAGTCCAGGCAGTCAGCAGGAAACCTTGTCATCCCAGGGGCTTGCTGTGGACAGGTTCCCAGAGGCTCCACCCTCCTATGGTTCCAAAGACAGAACTGAAGACAGCTCCTGAAGAGTTAAGTCCTGGGATGGGAGACTAGAGCCTCACACTGACAGCCTTTCAGGGGAACATAGCTTCCTCCAGCAACCCTCCCTCCCATCTTCTAGGGAAAACGGGAGTGGTCCTAATCCTGCTGCCTGTCAGTCAGAGAACTTAAAGGGAATAAGTGCGGGTGTGCAAAACTGCTGATCTGCCTTGCTGAGATGCAGCCAGTGGCCTCCCTCTGCCTGGGCTGTGGCTCAGGACGGGAGGTGTTCAGGAGAGACTCCTCCTCACCGGGAGCTGCACCCCTGAAACTCCTCTAAGAGTGGGCTGGAGCCAAAAGTAGAGAGGGTGGGGCAGAGACAGTGGCAGCCTTGAGCCCTCTCGGATCTCTGTACCTGGGATTGATTTCATCCTTGACCAGCATGAAATAACGGTGCATCTTATGCCAGAGGGTGGGCTTAGGCAGGCTGCCATTGGCATGGATGGTGTGAATCTTTGCCATCTCTAAGGCGATCAACCTACAACAGAGACAGGAGGAATAGAAAGCGTCAGTACTGGGCTTGCCCTTCTGATGAGAAAAGATCTGAAAGATTCTTCTGGGTACTAGCCAGAAGGCCATGTGTGGGGTCATGATAGGAGCCCTTGGTCTCCCAAAAAAGGTCTCAGCAGAAGGCAGGAAAATGGAGTGAGACCTTCAGCCCTTGTTCCTTTTCCAGGCCCAGAGCTGGGCCAGAGAAAAACAGAGGACCATTTGCCCCAGGCCAGTAGCTTGGCTCTCCTCAGCCCTCCCATAGTAGCCCCTGAGAACATAGGGGCGACCAGGCATAAGGGCGGTACCTTTCCTCCCCTCACCCCTGGACTTTGCCCCATCCTCCCAGGAGAGGTGGCAGCAGGTCCCTTTTTCTGATGAGATCAGTGGGTGTTGATACTATGCAAGGAAGAAATGTTAGCCTTTTATCGGCCTGGCCAAGGTGGGGAGGCTGGCCTAGGGCAGCCCCTTCTGACTGCACAGGGAGCTGGTGCCAGTGGGCAGACACCAAGGACGCAAAACAAACCAGCTTTCAATTTTCAAGTTGTCCTACAGACATTATCCAAGGTCCTGGGGGAGAAGGAGCAGTTGTCCTCATGGAGGAGTGGGTAGCAGGGAGGTCTGCTGGGAGTGAGTAGGAATGGGCAGAGGACTGGCTACTGAAGAGGGAGGGACCTCGATAAGAAGCTAGCACCAAGGCCAGTGCCAAGGCCAGCATGGAGGCTGGGGTCCCAGCTGGCTCTGCCAGCCCTCCCTTCTGCAGTCCAGCCCTAACTGCCTGCCTGCCAACCTCCAACACCCAAGTTTCTGACCTTCCTTGCCTCTGCCGGTTGCTTGAATGATAAATCACTGGGAAGGACAACAAAGATGCTGGCTGTTTGAAACCTTGTTACAGAGCTGTCCTAAAGATACTCCTCCCCTCCTCAGGCCTGGGAAGGGACTAGGCATGCACTGTCCCGATAGTGGCAATTTCAGGCTCCTCCCCAAGCCTCCCACTTCCTTAAGGGTGGAGGGCCACCGGCAGCTGAATAAGTGCATGCAGATCAGGAGGTCCTGCGGTGGTAGGTGAGAGCCCACTAAGGATCCAGGAAAAGCAGACACAGACCTGAGGACCAGCCCTAGTTTTCCTTCCTTGGGAAGCTTCTGAATGGAGCTTCCCTTAAATGTCAATAGAGCTGTTGTGTGAACAGCAATAGAAGTAACTCCAACAAGCTGAGCATTTTCATGCGGCAGAGCTTCAGCAGACCAAGCGGGGGAGGGGAGAAGCTGCTGAAGGGATGGGGTGGGGCACTTTCCTACACTTACCCTGTCACCATGACAGGATGGGAAAAGCCCCATCCTGGGAAAGTCACCAAAGGAAGGGCCTACCTCCTATACCCACCCCAATATCTGGCTCTCCCCCAAACACCAACTTCTTATTATGGCACCTAAATCCTCCTTCAATCTTCCTGACAGTGGCAATTGTTTCCAGAAAGAAGATGAGTGGTTCACGAGGTTCAGCAAGGCGGGGAGAGACTAGGAGTGGTGGGGGACCTGCTAATGTTTGAGCTTCTTCACGCATGACTAAGGGAGGTGCGATGGGAAAAGCAGGGCAGGGTCCCCTGTACTCTCACCTCTCCAGGTTGGGCAGGCTCAGATTAAATCCAATGATCCCTGCATAGGTGGGCCACGCCCTTCACATCTCCTGTACCTAACACACAACTCAAATACAATATCCCCGGGCCCCAGCAGACTCAGAAGCAGAATTGAAGAGTGTGGAGGGCCAGCCATGTATGTAAGCAAAGAGAGCCAAGTGCAGTTACTTGGGCAGACTGGTGGGCAGGTGAGGAGGCACAAAAGCTAGCCCTACCCCTAAGAGGGCATTACTGCCCTCAGTATGCAAGAAACATCTCCTTCCTCTTAGGATGAACACTACAGATGCCAAGCAAAGCCCCTAGGCAGACCCTGAACCACTGTCCCCAGCATAGGGAGTACACCTCAGCCTACCCAGGTCTCACTATGATAGTCTGGTGGCCTTCATCCACATGGCTCATGGCACTGCGGTGAGGAAAAGGAAGATACTGCTTGACTGTCCAGTCCTGGCTCAGTTGGAGCAGAGAGGATGGTATACTAGAGGCTGTTTGGTTCTCCCCCTTTCAGGCTCTACAGTAGTATCCACAGGGCTCAAAGGTTAATTGTGGTTCCTAGGCCCTACATATCCAGGTATATACTGGGAACAGGACCCAGTCCTTGTGGACCTTCTACAAGGAGGTCCCAGAAATACTCCAAACCTGGGTCTTTATTGTCAGGGAACCCAAAGGGCCCTCAGCTGGGGGTACAGGGAGGTAGGAGAAGCTATTCCAGCCTGCTAAAAGTCACATTCACTCTGGATAAGGCCGGCTGTTTTCACACTTTTGGCTCTCTGCAAAAGATGGGATGGAAGCTGGACAGGGTGGCGCACACCTTTAAATCCAGCATTTGGGAGGCAGAGAGAGGTGGGTCTCTGAATTTGAAGCCAGCCTGGACTACATATCAAATTGCAGGTAGAGAACACCCCCCCCCATCTCCAATAAAAATAAAATAAATAAAGAACAAAAGACGGGAGGGATGGAAATCCTGCATGCCTTTAGGATTTGGCTCAGATTTTATTCCCAGGGCTTCTGACTGTTTCCATCTCAGACGCAGGGTGGAAAGAGGTTTGAGAAGTGGTGTGTGTGTGGCCTGCTACATTCCCCCAGAACTCGTCCTTCTAGTGGACACTGCTGCAAGGCCATGGAATGCCGTAGCCTCTGAATAGAGCATATCAACAAATATTTTCGATGTAATTCGATGCAGGCTTTATGACTCTTCCTCATGGAACCCCACTGTTCACAGAAGCCAGCCAGCCAAGAACCTCAAAACCATAGCCTCGGAGGAAATGATGCACAGCGAGCGCCCTGGGCCCTCCTCACCTGAAGAGCTGGGGCTCTCGGATATGCTCGGGTCCCAGGGCCACACCCTGCACATACTCGTAGCACAGCCCGTTCTGAAAGGTGCAGTAGAGTTTGGGGGCGCAGCCGTGTGCTCGCAGCAGTTGGAAGTTCCTGACCTCATTCTCCCGGTCCACCAGCAGCTCCGTCCGCTCCCCATACACCCGGACCAGCACGCAGTCCCGCAGGTCCTCCTCCACATAGCAGGCCACTAGCTTGTTGGTGATGCCATCTTTGAAGTGCTAGCATGGGGAGAGGGCAGCCATGGGTGGGAAGGTGGTGTATGAGCCTCTGGTCTTCTCCCCAGAGCTTCAGTCAAAGCAGACCATGCTCATTTGAATGCTGCACACACACACACACACCCCCACCGGCTAGGACTATACCCTGGCCTTGGGGTAAACTAAAATTTGGGGAAGGGGTGCAGCCACATTGAGCCCTGGCAGACTCACTCAGCCTACGTCTGCCTCCAGGGCATGGGATTGTGAAGAGTGAACATGTCCACACTAGTCAGTGGACAGAAGCCCTCCCCTCCTTTCTCCATCCTGGCCCTGAAAGAACCCAGCACAGGAGAGAATGTGGCCAGGGAGGGCTGCAAGTTGCCCAGACAGACACCCTGACCAGCTGCCTCCCCCCCAAGGTAGGCCCTGGTATATTCTTAGCCATGTGTCTTGTTCCATCCAGTGGCAGAGGGACAAGGAAGGTACTGAGGCTGGCAACTCATCCCAGGGCTCTGGTGGCCAGAGGTCCTTGAATCTGTGAGTTCTACACCAGGAGAAACAGGAGAGGGAACTGTCTGGACAGGGTGATAAGGAGGAAGAAACCATGAACTAAAGTTTTAAGGGCACCATGTGTCAGAGCATGGTGGGACTTTGGAGATCACCCTAGCCCATTCTGGGTGAGGAAACAGGCCTAGCGAGAGTACAAGCTACATCTGCTATTGCTGGATTTAATCTCAGGTAGGCTTGATGCCTTCACTGCCTTGCTCCTGACTGGGTTTTCTGAAAATGCTTCTACAGTCTGCCCAGTGCCTTCCCAACCCAGAAGGCCTGTGACATGGAGCCCTGCCCCTCCACAGGCTGCCCAGAGTGTGGGCTGCTGGGTAGGTTTTTAAGATAATGCAGGGCAACTAGGGAGCAAGCTGCCCACAGGTGTGTGTGGGGAGAAGGCATCTAGCTGAGGTGGGAAGGAAAGAATGTGGCCAAGGAGGGCTGCAAGTTGCCCATACAGACACCCTGACCAGCTGCCTCCCCCTAAGGTAGGCCCTGGTGTATTCTCTGCCTTGTGTCTTGTTCCATCCAGTGGCAGAGGGACAAGGAAGGGAATCTACGGGGGTGGGGGGGTTCATTACTCAGAGCTAACCTGAGGCAATGGTTAAGATCTCACTGCTTAGCTAGGATTCCGAATTCCACAGGATTGGCTCCTGGGGCCACAGGGAATGCTCAGATCCCCTAGGCTTGGATCTCACGTTAGGGTGAAGGAACAGCGCGGGTGTAGGGGGAGGTTTCCTTAAAAGTTCGTGCCTCCTCGGGTTTCGGAGTGTCTGGGTCCACACTTCTGGGCAACTAAGGGACAAGCACGCAGCGACAGGGGGTGGGGCCGCAAGCGCAGCATGCTGACAGTGAGCAGGTGGACCTCCGGCTGCATGCTTGGGAACCTCGGGCACAGGCGATTGAGGAGGGTACAGGGAAGCCCAGTTTTGCATAGGGATTAAAAGAGATGGAGTGCTAAACACATATACAAACCACGGTCCAAAACCTCTCCTGCGCAATAGCCGAGCAACCCTGGGACCTGCACTCGGAAGGATGCAGCCCCGCTGCAGCCCAGGCAGGGCCCCATCCCCGGCCTCGCACCCGCTCGGCTACCTTGGTCCGAACTTGTTCTGGCTTCCAGTGCGGCCGCAGCTCCCGGATGAGGCGCAGGGCACCCGGGAGGATGTCGTCCTGGTCAACCGCGACGCCGAAGCACGGGACGGCGGCCCTCGGGGTCCCTGGTGGCTCCCAGCAGCCGGCACTGGCCGCCGCCTTCTCCATGCCCCATGAGCACTGCGGGCAAGTAGCCTGCCTCCGCAGGTAAAAGGGCGAGCACGGCACTGGAGCTGAAGGGGGCACAGCCATTCCCAGCAGCCCCACCCCCTCAGAGCCGCCGCGCCCGTGTTAGCCCCTACGGGGGGGGCCCTGAGAGGGAGTGGGAGTGGTCGAGGAGGGGCCAGGGGAAGTCCATGGCTCATGAGCAAGCTGGCCGCTCCGATCGCCGGCGTGCAGCCGGGCAACACGGCTGGCCAGGGATCGCCAGGGTCTGCAAGAGTGACATCACGGGCCGCAGTAACGCCCCCTACCCGCCCCGCCCCGCCTCCGGGCGAGTGCAGCCTGTCATCGCCCTCAGCTGGGTCCCCGGCTACCTGGAACTCCGGGTGGGGGTGATGCCCCACCTTAATGACGCAAAGGGAGGAGCCTCCTCAGGCCCCGCCCCAGATCCCTGCTCGGGCATCCTAGTGCTGGTTGATCTGTTTCCCATTGGATCCACCCCCCCCACCCCACCCCACCCCCGTTCTTTCCCGGTAGCCTAGGGTGAGGGGCTGGAGCTAGGGCGGGAAGGGCCCGTCTTTGTCTCCACCTCGTCCTGGAATATGGAGATCCGGCTGCTCCTAGAGTGTAGGCTTTGGCTTGCCTTCAAATCTCTGGACCCTTGGAAGAGGCTGGGCTGCGCCGTTTCTAGGGCTTCAAGGCGTCACTCACCACCACACACACATTCAATGGAAAGCCACATGGTGATGGTGCGGTGATGAGTGTCCCATAGGCAGACTAGACTCCAACTGAACATTCCTAGCTATTTTATGAGTACACGAGCACATTGTAAGCCAGGACTTGGAGCAGGACTGAGTTTAATTCACCAAATAATCCTTAAATCTTCCTCCCTGTCCTGAGAGGCTGATTGGGGACAGATGGCAAGCACACGGGTGCCTGGAGCCAAGTGCTTTGTTGAGCAAAGAGGTGATCAAAGAGCTGGCACCACCTATGGTCCTAAGTGCATGTGGAGTGACTGGTGACACAGATCCTAGGGGAAGGGATAAGTCCCCTGGTAGACTTAACAGTGGGGAGTTGACGCATGGGAAGAGGCCATGCCAGCCTTCTGAAGGACCCTATATGTTCCCCTTTGTCACCCCAAGAGCAAGACCTGTTAGCTGCCAGCCCTCTACCACAAAGAAACCTGGGCTTGTCTTGGGGACTTCATTGCGCACCATTTGATGCTGCCCCATTGGAAAAATGCCTACAAAATGGATGTGATTCTGTGTCCCCAAGCTCTCCTACTGACCTATTCAGGAACCTGTCAACCTCAGGGCCTTTCCATTCTTGCTGCTCAGAACCCAGATCTTCTGAGACAATTTCTGTGCTGATCCCTCTCACAGTGGCCTCTAGCCCCATGTGGCTCCTCAGCACTTGAAATGTGGCCAGTGCGACATTTTGTGTAACTTTTAATCTTAATAAGGATGCAAACAACCATATCCAGCCACTGTATTGGATATTGTAGCCCGTGATAGGGGAGGGACCACCAACTTAAGGTCATGAAGCCCCAGGATGCCAGAACCACAGAGGATAGTGCCTCCAGCTCTGTGTTTTGCAATAGGCAAAGGAAACCATGCTGCTCAAGGGAACACAGTCAGTGGGAGTCCAGGCGCTTGTTCTCAGCTCTGTGCCAGGACTCTGCAAGCAGCTCCTGCTATACAAACATCACTCCAGAGAAGCCCTGGGACTCTTAACCCCAGGACAGTGAACTCCTACAGATACCAAGGACTTGCTTGGGACATTCATTACCTTATCGTTTTGGGTCCCAAAAAAAAAAAAAAAAAGGATGAGAAGCTACAGGTAGATGCTGCTTTTCTCATCCCCTAAACTATCCACTCCTTGTGGGCAGCCTAAGGGGTGAGTGGGAGGAGAACTCTCAGCCCATGTGTGTACCTGCCCCAAACCAAGGTGTTTGAAGGTCTGTCCCTATGCCAACAACTCTCACATGGGATTGAGGTGGAAGCCCCCAGGAGCTGAGCCAGCTGGGATGGATTCTAGGGTAGTTTCTCAGGATTCTTCCCTGCTTGTTTCTTCATGGAGAGATCTTGGGCAAATGCCTTTCTGCCTCTATGTGTTTCTCACATGTGAGGTAGGATTGTTGGATGTCTGGCATTCCGAGTTCTTAGGTGGTGACCACTTAGATTGTCTGTGTAAATGGTCCCACGGGACAGGCACAGAGCAACCTGAGAGGAGTTTTCCAGAGAAGACCGTATAGGGTTGGGTTGCTCAGCAGCACAGAGCCTGAGGTTAGTACTGGCTTCTATGAGCTGGAACCATCTTTCTGACTAGTTTAGTCAGGGTTTCTATGGCTATGATGAAATGCCATGAACAAAGCAAAGGGTTTATTTCATTTCCACTTCCACAGTTCATCATCAAAGGAAGTCAGGACAGGAACTCAAGCAAGCCAGGAACCTGGAGGCAGGAGCTGATGCAGAGATCACAGAGGGCTGCTGCTTACTGGCTTGCTCCCTTTGGCTTGCTCAGCCTGCTTTCTTACAGAACCCAGGACCACCAGCCCAGGGATGGTGCCACCCCCATTAATCACTAATTAAGAAAATTAAGCCCCGGGGGCTGGAGAGATGGCTCAGCGGTTAAGGGCACTTGCTAGTGCTCTTCCAAAGGTCCTGAGTTCAAATCCCTGCAACCACATGGTGGCTCACAACCATCCACAATGTGATCTGATGCCCTCTTCTGGCTGCAGGTGTACATTCAGATAGAGCATTCATGTACATAAAATAAATCTTAAAAAAAGAAAAAGAAAATTAAGCCTACAATCTTGCCTACAGCCCATTTAATGGAGGCATTTTCTTTTTTTTTTTTTTTTTTTTGGTTTTTCGAGACAGGGTTTCTCTGTGTAGCCCTGACTGTCCTGGACTCACTTTGTAGACCAGGCTGGCCTCGAACTCGCAAAGATCCACCTGCCTCTGCCTCCCAAGTGCTGGGATTAAAGGCGTGCGCCACCACCGCCCGGCGGAGGCATTTTCTTAATTGAGGTTCCCTCCTCTCAGATGACTTTACCTTGTGCCAAGTTGACATTAAACTACCAGCATATTTACCTGCATTCTATTGCCATAGCCCTAAGGTTTTCCCCCCGTGGGACATGGGGCCTATCTCTTTGTAAACTCCTCAAGCAAGGTTGTTGTATGAACAAGCTCTCTGAATCCTGTAGACAGTAGATGGAAGGCTTCAACCTTGCACACGAAAACATATGGGAGTGGGTATCTATTTTGTCCCATTCTCCCCATCTATCTCTGGCTGTCTCTCTCTCTGTATGATTCTGTCTCTCTCTGTCTCTCTGTCTTTCTCTGTCTCTGTCTGTCTGTCTCTCTCTCTCTCTCTCTCTGTGTAAAGGCCAAAGGACAACTTAAATTATCATTCCTCAGACATCAAACCCAAGGGATCTGCTTGTCTCTGCCCCCCTTGTTGCTGGAATTAAAATACCTGCCACTGAGCTTGGCTTTATTATTATAATAATAATTATTGTCATCATTATTTTAATATGTGTTCTGGGAATCGAACTCAGGTTCTCACACTTGAAGAGCAAGCCCTTCGCTAACAAAGCCACACCTCCCTTCCCATCTGTCATATTCTTCTCCATACGTGACCATGCACCTGTTCCTTCTTCTGCTCCAAACTCAAAAGAACCCACCGAAACAGGTTGTAAACATGAAGTCTTTATTCTGTTTTTCCACAAAGCAGGGAAGGGTGAGTACAGCCAAAGGGACGAGCACTCATCAGGGGCTCTGTGTCCAGTGTCCCTGTTGGGGGGCGGGGGGTAAGCCCAGGCAAAATGGCCCCCAGGAGGTCTGGCTTTGGCTCAGCCTGAAACTAGGGTCACTGGGTGGCAGAGGGCCTTAGCGGGCCAAGGCAAACCCAATGCGATTGTTATGCCGATCAAACTCTGTATAGAACTTGCGGATGAAGGTGGCACCCAGGACCCAGACAGGCCCAGTAGGTGGTGGGATGTCCAGGCCATGGAGACCCACTGTGCATAGGTTTTCACTCCTGTAGGGATCCTGGCAAGAAGCAGGAGGCTGGCTCCACTGCCCATCACTGCCCATCACACACCCCTTCCCACCACCTGATCCTAGCAACTGTCTTCAATGTATGGGCTCCCTCTCCTACACCCTCCCAGGGCCATTTCAGCCCCTCCTAAATTCCAGCCTTCCAGGGGCAGGCAGGCACTGTGGTAGATATCAGGCAAACAGTGTGTCTGCCCTGTACTCACCGGCTAGTTTAGCTTCTGACCCAGAGCAAATCGCTGAACTGAGTCACAGCATGGCCGCACAATGGAATCTACTGGGGAGTTTTAGCAACTCCCAGATTGCCTGTCATGACAGTTCTGATCTGTTAGGCAAGGCATGTGGTCTGGGTACTGGGATTGTTAATAATTCTCCAGTTAACATAAGCCGCATTCACGAATCACTAGTCTACCAGGTGATCTGTATATTACAGCTTGTTTCCCCTCAGTGGCCCCTGCCCACCCTTCCGTGAGCCTCACCTGTAGCACGTAGTCCATACTGGTGAGTGTATAGGCTCTGCCTCCCAGGTGGAAGGAGATGTCGGGAAGGGTGGGCACCTGGTTACAGTCCACAACATACTGGGGGGATGAAGGGAGCTCTTTTCAGTGTGGAAGGCTCTAGGTAGGCCAGAAAGCCCTGTGCCAGAGTCCTGGACACAATCCCCCCTTACCCTCCATAGGAGACATGCCACACATTGAGGGAGTGTGAGAGGTGAGGAGGAGGTGGCTTTGTTTGGGACCCGGTGTTGTCTGAATGGCTTGGATGCTGGAGCCAGGTGGTGCTACCCCCCCTATACCTCCTCATTCTCCCCCACTTATTTCTTACTTCATCTGTGCTCTGCTCCTTGGCTCCCAGGGCTTGCATGATCAACTTCAGGGAGCTCGTAGGACCCGAGATATAGGATGCACCAGTGTCCACCACTGTCACACAGCCCTCCTCACAGAGCAAGGTGGCAGACCCCACAGACACCCTGCAGAGAGGCTACAGTTAGACCGGCACACAGACAGACAAGAAGGCTGGCAGGCAGGAGCTGCCAGGCACCCTCGGCTGCATGTCTTTCCCAATTTAGAGCAGTGAGAGGAGGCCATACAAGTGTTCTTGTGGGGCACGAGAGGAGAGCAGAGGCACTAAAGGAAGACACTGACTGTTCCTTGCCATCAACACATAGCCTAGAGACTCCACCTCCTCACCCTGAGTCCCCTCCTTCCCACCCTCAAATCTTCAGGCCCTCCCACCCCCACCCCCTCACCCCCACTCCCTACTCCCCACCCCTGTCCTGGACACAGCAGGCAGAGTGCAGATGGTGGCTGTGCCTTCAGGAGTGGCTCACCCTCAGCATCCCACCCCGATCCCCATGACATCAGTTTGGAGGGCTGGGGAGGGTTATGATTACTGACCCCTTCATTGTGATCTGCCAAGAGCCAGTCTTGGTGATGCTCACATAGTGAAAATTGCCTTGGTAATGCCGGGGGTCACTGCCCCCCAGCATCAGTTCTCCCCCCCAGCAGGTAGGAGTCCCTAAAGGAAAGGTCAGCAGAAGTTAGGGAGAGACACAACCTTTGAAGCCCGTGACTTCAGGGGTGAGGGAAAGTTGAGTGAGGTGCGGGGTAGGGTGTTGGCTTTGGGGTAGAGGAAGGGTCTAGGGTGGATGGCAAGGCTGTGAGCTGACATTAACAGGCACACAGAACTCATTGCTTCTTCCTTTGCTGGTCCCTCCTCAAATGTAACAGAAGGATTTCTAGGGCTCTCCAGCTGCCTCCAGAAAACCACCAGGTTGAAGGACACTGGGTGGATGCAAATAAGTCTCAATTTATGACCTTCTCAGGTGTGTGGGACAGACTCTGGGGAGAAAGTAGACATTTCAAGGGTGGACTCTTTGTGGTGGTGGTGGGTATGATTCTGGGCTAAGGGTCCGGGAAGGATTGGAGTTCAGTGCCACATGGGGCTACTGTCTCAAGATTTCTACTGAGGCAGAGAGGGACACAGAGAGGAGGCCTTGTTTGTAGACATAGCTCAGAAACCCTGTTGTTTGGTTGGGGGTAGAGGTTAATTTTCATACTTCAGGCACCTGAGTCACCAAATGGTGAAAACACCTAGACCTTGGTGGACACAGGATGGCTGGAGCCAGGCTCTTGTTCCCAAACAAACCTGATTGCCCTTACTTTCTTCTCTGTGTTCATGATATGAACTCAGCCCAGAGCTGCCTTGGGCTGGTTTCCAAGGTACTTATGTCTACATGAAGGAGTTTCTCAGAATTTACAATATACACATCACACATATAAGGAAAAGAAAGGGGAAAGGGAAGGGCAAGGGGAAGGAGAAGGCAAAGGGGGGGGGGCTCCTGCTTACTAAGCCTGCTTGCTGCCTGTTTCTAGAGCCACATTCCTTCCATGGCCTATACTTCTGAGCACCATGCATGTGTGCACCACATTTTCAGCCTTCTGGTCAGCTTCTTCAACCCATAGCACTGTTCAAGGGTGCATCTTCCAGTGTTTTGAACACCCACCTCCCTTAACCTGCTTCTCAATGGCTCTTACCCCACACCCCACCCTACATCCCCTTCCCTGTTGAATTTTCCAGAGCAGCCTACATTTTGTGACCTCCCCTTCTGACACCCCCCTCCCCTCTTTGCCCTTTTTTTTTTTTTTTTTTTCTGGTCTTGCCTCTATTCTTTGAAACACGGTCTTCCCAAGACCATGGACTGCAGGAGCCTCTGACTGGTGCCATTCGCACAACGCCTCCCTTTGCACAGAAGTCTTTGGGAGTCACCATCCAGAGACTTCTGCTTCCTCTGGGATTGCTCTAGATGGTATCCTTCCCTTCCACTCTCATCACCCCTGGCCTCTATTCTTTCCATAATGATTATTACCTCCGGCTCAGACCATCTTTCTAAACCCAGCAACTGGCAGCAGATCCCAGCCCTGCTGGACACTGACCACAGCTTCCCCGAGGCTGGCTGAACTGCACAGAATCCTGGCCTAGAACTGAAAACCATCTGCAGCTTTCAGTGCACGGTGTCTGGCATGCCTGAGGCTCCCATCCTGCTGTGTTCATTGTCTCCCCTACTGGACAGTAAGCTCTATGAGGATGGAGGAGTGAGGATTGTCTTGCTCACTGTCCACCCCTGGAGCCTACCCCAGCACATGGCACAGAGCACTGACTGGATCAATGTAAGAACAAATAAACACAGGCCTGGAGCTGGCTCTGTCTGTGCGGCCAGTCTCCGAGGGCTGAGTGTTTGATTTCCATTCATTTTAATTGGCTAGTGTGGTTCCAGATATGGATTGAGGACCGCCTAATCAGGAGCATGTAAACCCTGGCCTGGACTCCTGCCATTCTCCCAGCCCTCCACCCCTCCCTGCCTCGGCCTTGGTGCCAAAGGCCCACCTGCTGTAGTAGATGGAAAAGACTTCCTCCTTCAGCACCCTCTGGGAGAGAATGTGGTCGAAGACTGGGGTGACCCCGCCGACGGCCTGTGCGGCAAAGCCCATGCCCAGAACCCCGTCAAACTTGGCCAGCATGAAGGGTATCAGGGGCAGCTCTGTGACCTCTCCAAACGTCTGTGTCACAGTGATTCCACCCACCTGTGAGAGAAGAGCCAGACAGGGTGGAGGTTAATTCCCAACCCTGACTGGGGTCCGCTCTGGCTTTCACACCAGAGACCCCAGAGATACACAGCTTCCGTCCAGCAGTCAGAGTAACACCATCCCATCAAGCCTTCACATACCCACTCAGCACATCTATGCTTGGGGACCAGAGGGATGGGGGACCAGCTATAAAGGCTGAGGAAGAGGTCCTGCCAGGCGGGTGATCTGCACACTTCCCAGAGGCCCAGCTCAGGATTTCCTCATCATAACTGGGGCTTTTCTTTCTTCCCCTCCCCCAGATTTCACAGGCCCAGTGAGAGGAAAGGACTCACACTGACTTCCTCTGGGGCTCTCTTTGTGTTTTTCCCTACCTCTGGCATAGCAGGGCTGAGAGACTCCAGAACAGGAAGGGCTTAGACACTGGCAGAAAGAAAGTAAACCATCCCCTGACACAAAACCCTGCTCCCTACTCTCAATACTCCAAGCCTGGTCTGAACTGGTAAGTTCAGGCAGATTACTAGACAGGACATTGTGGGGTTTAGGCATGTCCACATGCTAGTTAGATGCAAAGCCTTGCCCATCAGTGCCAGCCTGCTTACTGCCACGTTGGTCTCTGTAGCTTCAGTTAGAAGCTGCAGAGGAGGTTGCCCCTCAACTTCTGGGGCTCCAAGAAGGGCTGGGGTATCCCTGCCCCACTCTGCATGGGCCCCATGGGTGTAAGTAGGGTTGATTCTACTTACAGTCACCACATCCTGGCTGAGGAAACCTTTGACCTTCCCTGATCCATAGTGGATGGTGAATTCGGTGCCATTCTCCATGTAGCTGGAGGATTCTGAGGAGTCGTAGAGGCTGTGAATCTCTAGCAGAGGGGTACAGGCTCAGATCAGCACAAGAGTTCTTGACCTTGGCAGGTGGCTCAGAGGAGGGCAATCGGTGGACATGTCTGCTGTGGTTGAAGACTTAGCTGAGGTGTGTATGTGCATGTGTGTGTGTCCATGTGTGTATGTGTCTCTGTATGTGTGCCTGTGTGTGTGTATGTGTCTCTGTGTGTGTATATGTATATGGTATGTGTCTGTGTGTGTGTTTTTCCTGAGTCTCCATCTTGGAAAAATGTAGTACACCAGTCAAAGATGGTATTTCTTTGTTTTTTCTTATGTGTTGTGCTTCTGAGACATTTGCTTCAAACAAAGAATTCTAAAGTCATTGCTAACATCGATATAGTCCCCCCTAAGCACTTAGTGTGAGAGCACTGACTAAGGCTACCACTGGTGCCTAACATCGATATAGTCCCCTGGTAAGCACTTAGTGTGAGAGCACTGACTAAGGCCACCACTTGAAAAGCCTCAGGGCTTGGAATGGGCTTGCAACTTTGTTCCTGTCTGAATCCTAGGGACACTGGCAAGTGGCCTTCCAGGTGTCCGGGACTTCCCAAATTCACCTTGATTGCCAATTCAGGAAGATGAGAGACACTTCCTCTCTCCTCCTAGGATCAGTGGCATGCAGCTGAGGGAAGGCAGTCACAGGTGCAGCGGGGCTTAGGGAGAGGCAGGAGACCCGACTCTTACCACAGGCAGTGTAGAGAGGGCTGCACTTGGTGGAGGGGACCCAGAGGTTGGCTGAACCCGTGTCAAAGATGACTTTGAAGGTCTGGGGTGGGGTGCCAATGCCGATCTCACCATAGTACTGAGTCTGCAAAGGTAGATGGGAAGTGAGGACCCAGGGCTCAGGAGCCTTGGGTTTGGGGACCTTGCCTGGTCCCTCTCTTGGCTCTTGACTTTCCATTTTGCTGAGGCGTAAGGCCTCTGCATTGTCCTCTGCTGTCCCAGGAGAGCCTAAGAAAAGCAGTTTAAAAATCTAGGCATGATGTCACACACCTTTAATCTCAGCACCTGGGAGGCAGAAGTGGGGAGATCTCCATGAGTTCGAGGCCAGCCTGGTCTACAAAGCAAGTCCAGGACAGCCAGAGCTGTTACACAGAGAAACCCTGTCTCGAAAAACCAAAAAACCCAACAACAACAACAACAACAAAAAAACCCAAACAACAAATTGCAATAAAAGCAACAATACTCTTTCCCCTGACTTCTCAGCTGTGAATAGTTCTATCCAGTACTCAGGTGCCCTTTGGCTCTCAGTCAAGGGTGGTGTGGGAAGAGTGGGGCCTGCTAGTCCCAGAGAGAAAGGGAAATAGCAGATGAACAGTGTACACTCACATCCAGGTAGTTGGTGAGGACCACGGGGGAGGTGCCATTGCCAAAGGAAGACTTCTTGGTGAATTCACTCCATTCAGCACTGAGCCTGCTCACGTCTGCTCCCTGGTCCTTCAGGAATTCCCGGACAGAGGGCATTTTCTTGAGCAAGATTCTGCTCCAGGGTAGAGGAAGAAAAACAGAAGAGTCACATAGTCCCCAACACTGGAAGGGTCCAGACTCTTTGTTTTTGGTATGTCTATCAATAACCCTCTCCTGTACACCCAAGCATCACTTCTTGTGCCCTGGGATTTCTGCAGGATACTGTATAATAAGCCTCTTGGAGTCACTTATTCTGGTACTAAATAATTTCCAAGTCCCTCCTGTTATCTCTTTTCAGTTAGATAAGACAATTTGTCCAACTATCTATCCACCCACCCACCCACCCACCCATCCATCCATCCACCCATCCACCCACCCACCCATCCATCCATCCACCCATCCACCCACCCATCCATCTACCCATCCACCCATCCATCCATCCACCCATCCATCCATCCACCCATCCACCCATCCATCCACCCATCCATCCATCCACCCATCCACCCACCCATCCACACATCCATCCACCCACCCATCCATCCATCCATCCACCTACCCATCCACCCACCCACCCATCCATCCATCCACCTACCCACCCACCCATCCATCCACCTACCCACCCACCCACCCACCCATCCATCCATCCACCCATCCACCCACCCATCCATCTACCCATCCACCCATCCATCCACCCACCCACCCA
>CAJQZJ010034265.1:2046660-2111340 GCA_907164525.1 Lophiomys imhausi
TCCATCCATCCATCCATCCATCCATCCATCCATCCATCCATCCATCCTCACCATCATGTGTTGAGCACCTACTCTGCCCTTCACTGTTCTGAGGAGATACATAAAGGCCCTTACTGCCTCTTGCCATCCTGATCGACAGGCGAGGCAGTGCCGTGAGGGGCCTGTAGGTGGCAGCAGATGCCCACAGCAGACCTCAGGGACCTGGGGACCCCTGGGCATTACCGAGCCAGGTAGTGTGCACACACTGAACCCAGTCTGACTCAGATAGGCCAGTGTCTGTAGATTGCCTGTGTGCTCAACCCGGGAAACCATGCATCTTGGGCCTGAATCCCAGCCCCTTCTCCTCACATCAGCTGTCCTCCAATCGTCTATGACTGGCAAAATTAAAGAGATGTCAGAACGGCAGCCTGCCGAGCTGCTCCTAGCTGCAGACCGGCTGCCTGGCATGCGCCCGCCCTCATGCAAGGCACATGATGGCCAGCTCCCTGTTTCCCAGATGAACACTGAGGGTTCGTAGGGGTGAAGAGGACTCAGAAATGCCAAGCAGAGGCAGTCCACGCTCTGTCTGGCTGTCTTTCCTACCCAGGGCTGCCAGGCCCAGATAAGCGTGAAGACTGTTTTGTAGCCAGAGGGAGGTGCCAGGGCCAGGGACCTCTGAAACATGCCCACTTCAGTGGCTGACATGCAGAGAGGCCATCTTTCTTCTCCAGCGTGAGCCCTGACATTCCCTCCTGTCGCTTCATGCCTTCACCTCCCGGCCTCATCCATGTTTCACACCTATCTGTGTAATCTCCAGCAGAAAGGACTTCTCGTTCTATCACAACTTACTCTTCACTATTATTTTCACACTTATTTTATTTGAGCCAAGCCATCCCACCAGATAGGTGCTTTTTATTTTCCCACTCTTGAGCCGACTCAGTCTGGGGTAAGAGTGAGGTCAAGATGTGTCCAAACTCCAAAAATCTCATCCTGAGAGAGACGGAAGCTGGACTGTTTCCTCTGTGCTCTGGGTCTGCATGTTCTGGTGCATGTAGCCTTTATGCCTCCACCTCTACCACCTGTGAGGTAGCCAGGTGGCCAGGTTTCAGGTTAAACTTCCTCTTTCCTTATAAGGACATTCTCAGCCAGTACCTGGAATTCCTCTTTATGCAAATGAAGCATTCCCAGCACCTTGGCCCCAGCCAATGATGTATACTCACCCCAAAACCCCTTTCCACTCCCCAAGGTTTAAATAGTGCTTGTTCTCTACCAATAAAGAGAGCTGTTTCACTGAAAACCATCTCCCGCACACACGCTGACCAAGATCCTGCCTAGCCCACCTGCCCTGGCTAAGTGTCATTCCCTCCAGTCCAGCCAGTGCTCAGTGGTACCTAGACACCCCCAGGGGAAAAACGGACGCAGGCTGGCAGCAAAAAGAATATATATCCAAACAAGGTCTATTTGCTACCATTTCCTGAAAAGGCCCCTGCTTTGCTGTACTTTACAGCCCTTCCCCTTTTGGGAAACCCCTCTGTGGTGTGGTGGTGCATATGCTTAAGTCCAACACTCAGGAGGCAGAGGAAGGATGATCTCTGGGAACCTGTGGCTGGTCTGGTCTGCATAGTGAGTTCCTGGCTCCCTAGTGAGGCCCTGTCTCAAAATACAAAACTCCCCTTGGACCCCTGTCCTACATCTTTAGTCCTTCAAGGCATAACCAGAGCCCATAGCTAGATGCTCACCCCAAAGACTCCAATCTATGGGACTGTTTCCCCTGAGTGTTCCCCACAAGCCTAGCCTGTGGGGACAGTGGGAATAGAGCATGTGGTGCTGAGGACATGCTGTGTGACTCTGAGAATTCTCTAACCTCCTCATCCTCTGCAATCTTGGTGGCTGTCTTGCCCAGTCACAGCTCAGGCTCGGAGGCTGGGCCTCCTGTGTGTGTGTGTGTGTGTGTGTGTGTGTGTGGCAATGACCCTGAGAAGAAAGCTCAGTCCCTCACGGCAACTTGCACAATGCTTTACACAGAGCAGGTAGCACAGACCCTGACTCCCTCTGCCATCTTGACAATTCCACCCTCCCTGTGGAGTGCTTTTGGCTTTCTTAGGCCTTTATCCTGGGATGGGATGCTGGGAAGTGCTGTCCTCTTACCACACTCCCACTGCAGCAGTTACTCTCTCTGCAAACCTGGGAGCAAGGGAGGGAGGTTTTGGAAACAAAGGCCTGAGACCTTCCATGAGGATATCCCTTAATTTCCTCATCTGCAAAGTGGGCACTAGGGACACAATTTAGGATGAAAACAACCTGTCAAATCGTAGGCACCAAATAGATTCACAACTCTTACTGCCACAAATCTTTCGGGACTTCCCCATCTCAGTCCTCACACGCTGACTGTTTCTGGGGGAGACTTCTCCTAGGCTTGCCTCTTCCCTGCTCCTGTCTCAAGAAACCTTGTTCCCACAGACTTGGAACTGCACCAAATGATCTTTTATCCTCCCTGCATGGGGCTGCCAAGGAGCCTTCCTTTACTACACTAGGTGATAATCCAGGCTGTGGCCACGGCTTCTTACACCATGCCTGGCTTCATCTGTATCACCTCATTAAATCTTCAAGGCAGCCCTGTGAAGTGGGTTCTGTTATGATCCCATTTTAAAATGGCGCATGGAGACTTGGTGTGATTAGCTTGCTGCTGGAGCTAGCTGTGCCTGCTACCAGCAAAGCAGAATTTAACCTGGAAAAATCTAGAAGAGTTGCCTCTGACCTCTTCATCATTCTCCCAGCCTAGGAGAGTTAGCTTGCCCATGCCCTCCCTCCTCAGTCATTGCACTGTGAGCTTATGGACCAGGGATGTGTCTTAATCATCTGAGTTCTCCATCCTCCGGGATGAGAATACAAAGACAACCCTTCTAGCCCTGATTAGCTGTGACTGTGTGGCACTGGGGAAGTCCCTCAAATTCTCAGAGAAGGACAATGCATCCATGACTGACTGGCCGTAAGGACGGGGTGGCCCAGCATATCTGAGAACTGAGATGCGAGTCTACGCACCCTGCCACCCCTTCTCTGCCCAAGTTACCGTCCAAAGGTGGCTGTGTCTGTCGAGAGACTGAAGGTACAAGAGCTCCAGAGTACCAACAAGAGCGCCCAGAGAGGCATCCTCCTCCCGTCCATCTGGTTCAGCCAAGGCTTTCTAAAATCTGTGTAGCCCGGAGCCCCTGACCCTCCTTTTATACACACCCACAGGCTCTGCTCTGATTTATTACCCCTGGGCCCATGGCAAGGGTAATAAATCCTACCCCGTGAGACCAGGCTAGGTGGGTGAGGGACAAGCAGGACCTGGACGCAGAGCAGAGTAGCTGTGTCGGGGGAGGAGGCATGGCTGAACCTAGTGACACTAGAGGCCCTGTTTGGCCTGGCCCTTCAACCTCTAGCTTAGACAGAGGCTGATGAGGAACTGTGCTGCTCAAGCATGAGGTCGGGGCATAGAGAGAATAGATCCTGGGCTTCCAACCCCAGCTCAGAGCCCACCGCCTTGAGGCTGAATCCTCTATTTTGACCTTCTCATCATCCCTGACTGGATCCTCCTAGGCTCTGCCCCAGTCCTCCATCTTGATCATGGGTGATTCCATTTGGCTGCTGCTTAGTGGAAAAAGTAACATCCCATCTAACTTCTGGTATCCGGGAGTAGGGTGGGGTGTCCCCTCCAGGGGTTAGTGATGGTGGAGGGAAGCGTAGCTCTCAAGAATGAGGGGGTCTCAAGGGCCGCTGGTTTCCAGCTTACCCCCTTCTACTGGCCCTTCACTCCCTTAGATCTGTCTCTGTGCCTCCTTCCTTCTTCCCTGTACCCTAACAACAACCTGGCAATATTTATCTAAATGCACCTGAGCCCTAGGCCCCAGGCTTGCAGTGTTTGTTCTCCCTAAGGTGAGCTCTCTGCCCTTCTTCCTGCTGGCTTCTCAGGAACCACTTCAAATAGCCCATCAATTCCCAGAGGTAGACCCTGACTGGCGTGGACCATCTTCTGCTTTGAGAGGTGTGACTTCCAGGGTCTGGCCTCCATCCCTTTGCAGCCAAGTTATGTGTGTGCCCCTGCCTCTTGGCCACAGTGGAGTCTGATGCTTATCAAATGTAGGACCTAATGGCTGGCAATGAGCATGGAAGAGCCCTAGGTTTTCCCAAGACCTTGCTGTGTGATGTTGAGGTTGGACCCCTCTCTTCCCTTCTCTGGGCCCCAGTGAAGCAACTGAGTGGACCCTGAGAGCAGTCCTGGCTCAGATGCACCAGCATTCTAAGTGTGGGTCGTGGGGGCCACTCTGCCAGCTGTGGGAAGCAATGATTATGAGAGCAACTGGTCTCTCTTGCTAGCTGTGCACTAAGGGATATGTTTTTACCTCAGAGATGACACCCTCCCAAATGTGAGACCCTTGAGAATTCTCAGATATCTGGAGATAACAGGAAAGGACTTTTGAGAGTTCCCCCAAAGGAGACAATGCCTTGAATAATAAGTATTGATTATGCATGTCTCTAGGCCTCCAGAAGGTTTTTGTTCTCTCTCTCTCTCTCTCTCCTCTCTCTCTCTCTCTAGTCAACATTCATTCATTTAGCATTTGCTGTATGTCAGGCTCTTGGCTAGCAGCTAGGAGCTTTCATTTTGTTCTGGTTTGCTTGTTTATTTGTTTAGACAGTGTCTCACTATGTAGCCCTGGCTGTCCTGGAACTCACTCTGTAGACCAGGCTGGCCTCTAACTCACAGAGAGATCCACCTGCCTCTGCCTCCCGAGTGCTGGGATTAAAGGCGTGCGCCACCACACATGGCTTAGATGCTAGAGTTATAAAGTTGACAAAAATTAATTTGTGCTTGCAGAGCCCAGAGCCTTGGAGGACAGACCGTTACGATGACACATATACACGATAGCCAAATCCCTGAACCAAAATAATAAGTGGATGAAAACAAGTAAACATTAATCCAGTTGTGCCGATGACTAGTGGGTGGCAGGGACTTCCAGAGGGCTCCCACAAGGAAATCACACTCCAGCTGTGACCTGAAGGCTGCACAAGCACTGAATAGCTAAAGAGGGGAAGAAAATCAGACTCAATGAAAACATGTGCAAAGGCCCTGCAGAAAGAGGAGGTGCTGAAGTAAGGCCTCAAAGAGAGACAGGGACATAGAGCGGAGAGAGGTGCCACACCTCTGGGGTGTGGAGGTGAATGCCTTCCTTAATGCCTACAGTGGAGCAGGTCCTACTGTAAGTGTTTGCTATGTGATACATTCAATGCCACACTACCTCGAGTGTGAGATGCTACCATTAGTAGGCAGTGAAAGGTTCAGGCAACTTCCCCAAAGTCGTAGTGACAGCATGTGTCAGAGTCAAGCTATAGATTAGATAGGAACCAGAACCCATTACACAGGTGAGTAGAGAAATGAAAAATCTGGGTTCACCAAACCCATGGTAAGCAGTGGTAGGTTTACCTACAGAATAGCGAGGAGCCTCTGACGGTTAGGAAAGGAATGCTGTAACCAACACACTTTGCTAAGATATCCTGGCTTTGTGAACTAGCAAAGACTTGGGGTGGATCCAGGGTGGTATGGCCCATGCCAGCAAGAAGACCATAGCCCTGGAGCTTGTCTGTGGGTGGGCTTGGAAGTTAGAGGACTTGAGAGGAATTTAAGCAGTAAAATCTGAAAAGCCCATTAGTACATGGGCAAAGAGGCTGAAGGAGTGAGGGTTGAGATCTGCATGATAGTGTAGTGGGAAAGGAAGGAAATGGGGAAGACCATGGGTTTGAGGCATTTTGGGTGTGGGCTTCCTTTGAGAAGTCCCAGAGGTGATAGCAAATTACCTGGGCAGCCACAGATGTGAATAAAATGATCCCAGGAGAAGACAGAAACCAAGACCAGTACTCCAGCTCCAATAGACTGGCATGGAGGAACAGTCTGCAGCAGAGGTCACAATGGAGCGACCAGAAAGGTCTTTGTTCTTTGTCTTTTCAAGACAAGGTTTCTATATGTAGTCCTGGCTGTCCTGAAACCCTCTGAGTTCCAGGCTGGCCTCAAACTCACAGAGATTTGCCTGCTTCTGCCTCCTGAATGCTGGGATTAAAGGTGTGTACCACCACCTCCTGGCTTTTTTTTTTAGATTTATTTATTTTTATTTTGTGTGCATTGGTGTTTTTTATGCATGTTTATCTATGAGAAGGTGACAGATCTTGTGAGCTGCCATATGGGTGCTGGCAATTGAACTCAGGTTCTCTGGAAGAGCAGCCAGCTGAGGCTTCTCTTCAGCCCAGAAACTGTTCTTTAAGGCACTGTGCTCCTCGCTTTTAGAGGCAGAGTTTTTCACTGGCCTGATGCTTACAATGTAGGCTGTGTTACCTGTTTTGTTTGTTTTGTTTTTGATTTTTTTTTCTTTTTTTTAAAAAGATTTATTTTATTTATTTTATGCATATGTGTGCTCTATCTGCATGTACACCTGCATTCCAGAAAAGGGCACCAGATCACATTGTGGATGGTTGTGAGCCACCATGTGGTTGCTGGGAATTGAACTCAGGACCTTTGGAAGAGCAGTAGGCAGTGCTCTTAACCGCTGAGCCATCTCTCCAGCCCTTGTTTTTGTTTTTTTTTGTGGTTCTGGAGATCAAACTCATCTCCTTGCATTTGACTAGCAGACAAGGTTTTTACTGAGTTCCCTCTGCAGCTACTGGTGGAAGCTTTTCATGATTCAGAGCCGTGTCAGTTCTGGGCAAAGATGGGTTGAAATGGGACTGATAAAAATATCTACTATGGGGCTGGAGAGGTGGCTCAGAGGTTAAGAGCACTGGCTGTTCTTCCCAAGGTCCTGAGTTCAATTCCCAGCAACCACATACACATGGTGGCTCACAGCCATCTCCATTGAGATCTGCCCGGGGAAATATATGTAGAGCAAATACTGTATACATAATAAATAAATAAAAAATGTTTAAAAAAAAAATATCTACTATGATTCCATTAAACGTATATGTGTGTGTGTATATATATATATATATATATATATATATATATATATATATATATATATTTAGTTTTAGTTTTTTGAGACAGGGTCTCACTATGTGGCCCTGGCTGTTCTGAAACTCCATATGTAGACCAAGCTAGTGCTGAGCTCACAGAGATCCACTTGCCTCTGAGGCCTGTCGAGCGCTGGATCAAAGGTGTGCACCACCACACACACCCTAAGGTGACTTCAGATAGTAAGTCAGAATGACCAAAAGGAGATGGAGGCAATATAGTTACAGCCACCCCTCCCCATCCCCGTCCCCACCCATTGCATGCTTTCTTGATGAAAGGGAGAGGTAAGGCTAATTACTCCTTAAAGAAATGGGTGACCCTGGGAGTGGGTGACCCTCCTCAGGAGCAGGAGGAAGGTGTGTGAGAGCAGCTGGCTTGCTTGGTTTGGGGAGCTGGTGGACAGCCATCCTTACCCTGGGGGTGTGCAGAGAAGGGAGGCATGAGGAGGACAACGTCAGAGGCTTTGAAATGATTGTGGGGAGGGGAGAAGCTGAGGAAATCAGAGGATTGCAGGGGCTGAAGATGTTTAGTGGCTGGAGCCCAGGATGTTACAGGAAGCCAGCCTGCCCCGGTCCTATTCCACTAGCACAGCCTAGAATATCACCATGTAGCACATCCTATTGTCCAGCACTGTCCTGCGAACGCAATTGCCATTTAGCCTCTTCCTAGGAGCAGCTGTGGCTACCTCAAGAGACTCTCCAGATTGAGACCGCTGACATTCCTTCACAGAACGGGGCTGGGGGAGTGTCATTAGACCCTCACCTGAGATTCCAGTTGATCCTTCCTAGACCTCCCTCCCAGATGTAGGTGATTCTGCCCAAGCTGTGGGTTATGTGGTCAGTCTCTGGAGGTGCTGGAATACAGAGACCTCGGAAGGTTAACTGAAGGGGATGCTCCATCTATGCAGCTCTGGGGAAGTCAGTATCTGTGCTGGGGTGAGAACTTTTGACAGTGTGGCTGCTTTTGGATCACTCATGCTTTGTTTAATAAAGTTTAATAAATCCATTGCTTCAACCAGACTGGTCTTAAATGGAATCATACTTTGGCCTGTTGGTGGCTTATCTAAGGTGAGTAGATGTTTGTTCGTGTCTCCCCAGGAAAATATCATGCAACAGTTCTCACTTGCTTAGATACAGACACAGCAAATATGTGGCTAGCTTTACCCTTGAGTGGGACCAGTGATAAGGAACAAAGGAATTTGGGGTCTTGGCAAAATTAAAAGAGAGGTTCAAGACTGAATCTCACCATGTAGCACGGTCTGCCTCAAAGTCATGATCATTCTGGCTTCGTTTCTCGAGCGCTAGGATTTCAGGTGTGCGTCATCACACCCAACACAAAGTATTATTGACTGGAGAACTGTGGGGCTCCGGAGGGAAGTCAGGATAGAACAGGATAAGCCAAACTAGAACGTAACAAAGGACATGGGTGATAACAAATTGAGTCACAGGCTGGGGTGGTGTTGGAGAATATTGGGCTTTTGCTGGTCAGAAGGTGGAGGCAGTGTCGTGTGCCAAACACAGACTTGGATGTGGGTGATGGCTGAGAGCCCAGGAGGTAAAGAATTCTACACCAAATAGCCAACACATTTCAAGGTGTAGTTTAAGCTAACCTTGAACTTGTGATTCTCTTACCTCTGCTGCTTCAGCATCTGCTGCTGGCATGCACCAACGTAATCAGCCACTCAGAGAATTAGGAGGTCAGGGTATGGCCAGGTCACCATCTGCGTGGTTAGTGATGTCACTGGGGAGGATTGCAGAAGGAACAGGGTGGGGGAAGTCTGCAAGTTGGGAGCCAAAGACTGTAATAAATTACAGGGCAGGACCTTCGAGTCCAGTAATAACACAGTGAGTAAATGGAGAGGCTCCAAGAGGAGAAGCAAGGATAGAGGCCAAGGTCATCTCCTGGTGTCTGCATCAGACGGGGGGGGGGGGGGGGGCGGCAAATGGACTAAGGCTCCCAGGGACATGAGAGGAAACCAAGACCCAGAAGGACAAGCCTCATGTCCTAACTCACAGACAGTGGGTGCAGCCCCCCAGCTAGTGGGACCCTGCTCCCAAATCTCACTCTCCACACCTTGAGGCCCTTGCTGATGTAGGGTCCCTCATGAATTTCAGGGCAGTGACCTAAAACTGATGCTGTCTTTTTTCCATCATGGTTGTTGTCTGCCACACCTGGAGAGAGGGGTTGGCCCACCTACCTTTTTTTTCTCCCTCTGCTCTTCCCAAGTCCTAGAGGAGAGAGAGCAAGCACAAGGAGAGAACAAAGGGGAAGGGGACATGGGGACTGGCGATCGACAGATCCTACCAGCCACCTTGATTGGATTACAGCATGCTTTGACTCTCTAGCTGCGCCATGAAGCAGGCAGAGCTTACCATTGTTCAGATGAGGATGCTGAGGCTGCAGGGAGTGGAGGGCAGGGCAAGCTGAAGGTTCCACCTATAACTTTCCCTGGGACTATGGGTGTTAGGATGGACAGTCAAGTCAATGGGAGTCAAAAGAGATAGGTGCTGGGCATTGCAGGCAGTAGACCCAGCACCCTGTCTCCCTAGCACACAGCCTCACACCTGGCACCCATTCTTGCCTCTCGTCAGTGTGTGCAGCGCACCTCCACCATTTGGCTGTGGGACCAGCAGTACATACAAGTGCAAATGAGAAGAGTGAACAGTTTCACCAAGAGAGGAACACCAAGCAACATGTGCTCACTCCTAGCTGGGGAGGCAGAGGGACCAACAGAGCGAGATCAGCTGCCAAGTGGGCAGGTGTCCCAGCAATGACAATGCCTTTTATGCATTTTTAAAAATTAAAATAATTATGTGTTTGAGTATTTGCCTGCATGTAACTATGTGCACCACATGCGTGCAGTGCTGGAGGCCAGAAGAGGGCATCAGGTCCCCAGGAATGGGAGTTACAGAGGGTTGTCAGCTGCCATGTGGGTGCTGGGAACTGAACCCAGGTCCTCTGCTAGAGTAGCAAGTGCTCTCTAGTGCTGAGCCCAATCCCCAGCTGGATAATGTCCCTTTTGCTCCTCTTGTCTCCACCTTAACACAGCACCTGGCAGTGGAGTGCTAGCCATGATCACCCTCTGGACTAGATACTGGGTACCTATAGGATCTGGAAGTGACATGTGCCAGGCTCCTGAGACCAAGTCTGGATGACTGGCACAACTTCCTGAGAAGCTACAAGGGTGACCTGAAGCCCTTGCAGGACTTTGGCAAGGAAAACCAGGTCAGGTGCTCTTGTGCAACCCAACAAGGCAGAACTGAGGCCTGGGAAGTGTGGCACCTGGCCTTGGTTCTACTTGCAGGATCATGGATGCCTGAAACCATGTGAGTATGAACCGAGGTTGGTGCTCAGAGCCTAGGAGGCTTCCGAGGTGGGAGAGATGAGCTGACTGAGGGCCTTCCAGCCTACTCGCTCTGTCTTGATTCGGTCCATTGGCTGCCTGACCCTCTGTCATTTCCATTGTTGGGGAGGGGGTAGTTCAGGCAGGCCCTCTTTCCCTCTGGACTTGAACCTTCTGACATCCTGGATCATGGGACAGAGAGTGTTCAAGACCCTTATCAGGTCATCTCCCAGGCCCTCAGTCCAGGGGTCTAATTCTTCTCATAGAGACGCCCCACGATGCCATTTCTAGGACCAGGCTGTATCACGTCACCTCAAGGTCAAGGTCAAGGAAGTGGAGCAGAGTAGGGGCAGCGGAGAGAGGATTTTGTTGACTCACTTTCTGCCCACAGGGCAGAGGGGATGTGAGAACCACGCAGGAGAAGCATAAATCTAGCTAAGCCCAGCCTTCTCATCTGTGTTCGAAGGCCATGGTCAGCATGCCCAAGACAGGGGATGTGAGTCTGACAGCCAGGGAATCTCTCCAGGGACTGTGATGTCAAGGGCTGGTCTTAACCTGGCTTCTAATCCCACCCACCTCCATGGTAATGAGAGACGGGTGTTTAGATGGGAGCTGTGTCAGTCTGGAAAGATTGGAGTGGAGGGAAGGAAGGCTGAGTGGTATCAAAAGCCTGGTTGGTTTGTGCTTTTCAAAGAGATGTAGATTCACTCCTGGCCATCAGCATGTATAAAAATGCACTTGCCCAGGATGTAAATCAGTAGTGGAGAGAGGATTCATCGAGTGTAGTGTTTGGGAGTCAAACATCTCTGGATCAGCCCTGTTCTGTTCATAAACAGAAAACAGATACACAGAAGAAAGATGGAAAATGGATGAGGTTTCCTCCCTGTGCACCCCCATTAACCATTTGCTTTACTTCCCATCCCTGCAAGGACCCAGCTGGCTCTTCAGAAATTTTTTAATCAGATAGGGATGCTGAACTCAGCAGAGATGAGCAACAAGGACTTTGAGAGAGAAAGGCCCAGAATAGAGTTGAATAGCCACCCAGGGTTGCCTTGTGTGGGTAGATACAAGGTTGATTATTCAGAGCCCCAGGCAAGATGGTGTCATTGGGATGGAACCTTGGGACTGGGACGGAGGTGGGGGAGGTGAGAACCAGGAGTTCTGATGTATTCATGGCGCGCGGGTCGGGTGGAGGGGGTCCTTAGTAGGGCAGGGATCATCCCAGCCCTAAACCTGAGGCTGGCAGAAGGTAAGCCTCACCGTCTTCAGGAGCTGTAGGGGTTAAGGGGAAGAAAGTGTTGGTAAGAGAGCAAGGAAGGGGTGGGGGAGCCTGGTGGAAGGTTCCTGAAACAAAGTGTGTTCAGTGGAATAGAGCCTGACACTGAACCCAAACACATGAAAGACAGAAACACAAACTCTTCCCAACCTCCACCAGGGATCATTGGTTTTGAAGAAGCTGGGGGCCAGTTTACAGAGGAGGATTAGTGGGAAAGAGAGCTCATCAGTGTCTACATAGAGGCCAGGGGGTGTGGCAGGGTGGATCTGGAGGGGAGTACTTGGGGTGTGAGCTGAGCTTCACCAAGCAGGAACATAGCTAGGGAAAAAATAGGAAAACTGCTGTAATTAAAAAATAAAAGGGCATTTATGATGAAAACCAGCATTCTCCAGTCCTGCCCTGCTCCCCAAGGACCATTGCTGCCCCGAGCACACACCCCTCCCTGACCATTCTGCTGTAGTTACTAGTCATGGGGCATCTATCCTGAACAGTGTTATATGCATCTTGCCCTTTTTCCAATGTAATTTTTATAATTTTTAATTGATCTCTCGCAGTAGAAGAGGCTTTCTCTCATATTCCACTCTCCAGGTTTTGACAAGACAAACCCTTGTGGGGTGGGTTTTTTGCTTTGTTTTGTTTCTTGACAGAGTCCATGTATTCCTGGCTGTCCTGGAACTTGCTATAGCAACCAGGCTGGCCTTGAGTTCACAGAGATCTGTCTGCCTCTGCCTCCTGAATGTTGGCATTAAAGCTATTTACCAGTGTTCTGGTTAAAAGTATGGTTTTTTTTTTTCCCCTGTGTTTTATGGTTATCTCTGTAGTGTAAGCTTTTTCTTGAGGCCATCACTGATGACCACTTTGGGTTTTCCATGACTCTGTGAACTCTGCCCAGATGCTCCAAAGTCCTTTCTACTTGGTCCCACCCCCCTGGCGTCTGGACTGCCAAGAGTCACACAGGGCTTCTCTGCTCTTTGCTTGGGGACTTCCTCAGTTTCCACCCTTGCCTAAGTCAGGCACCAGCTTTTAGAGCGTCTGGAGAAGGAGTCAGGAGAAATAAACATTTCTAGGACTGCAGATCAAGATAGCTCTTCACTGCCTGCACTTACTCTGGGTAATTTGGCTGCAAATTGAATTCTAGCTTGGGGCTTGTTTTCTGGAGGCTGAAGATTTTCTAGTTTGTTTTGATAGAACAAGTCTGACTCCTGATTCTCTTAAGATAGTTTTCATCCCTGGTGACTGTCTTTGCCCTTCCTTATGCCTGGCCTAGGCCTGCCCCCTGCCCATGATCTGCATGCTCTACAAATCCCTCCAGTCTGCAACCACACTTACCTTCTGGAAGTCTTCCTTTCCTTTCTCCTTTATCTTTCCAGAACTCAAGATTTTGCAATTTTTGCTTTTCTAAGATTTTTATATTTTATCTCCTGATTTCTTTTTGTTCATCTTCCTAGTGTTCCTTAACTGTATGTTCCAACTCTTTTTTCTTAAAAATTTGCTGTGATGTGTTTAACTTCCCAAGTTTTCAATCTGCCTCTTCCTATTTTTATTACATCTTCTACATTTTTATAAATGCAAATTTTTCTATATCTCCCCAGTAAAATATTAATTATAGAGTAATTTTAAATGCTATCTGTGAGATGAAAAGTTTCATTGCACAAAAATGGAAATATACTACTGAGCTACCCACTTACCAACAGTTATGATGGTAAATTTCATGTTTTAACTATACATTTAAAAATGTCAACTGGGCGGTGGTGGCACACCCCTTAATCCCTCCACTTGGGAGGCAGCAAGGCCAGCCTGGTTTACACAGTAAGTTCCAAGACAGCCAGGGCTCTGCATAGAAACTGTGTCTTGAGAAACTGGAAAAACAAATGTCTTTGGCCAGGTGTGGTGGCACACACCTTTAATTCCAGCACTCAGAAGGCAGAGGAAGGTGAACCTCTATGAGTTCGAGGCCAGTCTGGTTTAAATAGTGAGTTGCAGAACAGCCAAGGGTATGTAGAAAATCCCTGTCCCCCCCCCAAAAAAAAATCTACACTTTCTGCAACATCTATTTTCTCTGTTTGCTTTGATCTTCTTGGGCTTTCTTGAGTTTCCCATGCTGCGTTATCTCATGGTTAAGTGCCAGGCAGGTAGAAAGGCCTGGAAACTGCACTAGCACTACCACAGGTGGGCATGTCCACTGTAGGCTCTGGGCTAGCATTCTCTGGGGGCACTCTCCAGTACCGGAAGATCTTTTCTCTGGAACTTGTCATCTCCTGCCCCATAATATAAACCTTGCTGCCTGTTTGGCTTCCTAGAGCAGAGAGGGGAAAAGGCCTGGTCTAAGAATCCACACAATCCCTCTCCACAGCCACTCTTGCCTCCTTACCTTTCCGGGAACGTCGTGGGAGCACATCTCGCCTATCGCTCTGAGCCTGTTTTCTGTTCTACACAATGGAGCATGTACGGCCCATCTTGCATGCTATGGTGAGGATGAAATCAGGTAACCCCGTGCTTGACAAACTATAGGTACTCAGCATTGCTTGTGAGCATAGTAAGGAGGAGGATACTAGAGGCCCAAAGCTCCCTGTTCCTCTCCTACCTCTGGCAACTGTATTTCTTCTTCAGGGATGGGAGACTACTCAAGGAGGGTGGAACCTGGGGCAGACTCACTCCCTCTGAGATGATAAGGGACCTTCTCGGTCCCTTAGAGTCCCCCTGGCACTTTAGGTCTGAGACCCCCTGTGCATCTCTGCTTTCAAGTCTTTGGGCTACAGAGAGGATTCTGGGAACCCCTGGAGATGTGTAATATAGCCTTTCACAGCTTCCTCTTGCTCTTGCCTTTTCTTTGATCTGAAGAGCAGATTGAACATAAGATTGGAGACACATGAAGCCAATTTGGCCTTGTGTCCCATAGAGACCCCATCCTTTCCAGAAACATGGGGCCAAGAAGCGGAAAGCCCAGAGTCTTGCAGGTGACAGTATGGGGTCAAGAGGCATGCAATGTAAAATTGGCTCTCCTTTCAACTGTTTGCTGAAGTGGACCTCTGGGTCAGTTAGAACAGAGAATTTAGGATGTACTTGGTCATACTGAGAGCTGGAGAGTCCTAAAATGTGATTGGGGGCCTGCACTACCCCCAAAGTCACACAGGTACACACACATGTACCTGCATGTAGTTTCTCTCACCTACTACAGCTCCACACAGAGAGGCCTGCTTCTCATAGCAGAGTGTAACATACCACACTTTCCTGCCCCCAAAATGGCAATCGTCCTCTCTGCCTCAACAATAAGCCCCCCCCCCAGAGGGGGGCCACAGGAGTTTCATAAAAATTGGGCTAATAGCAGAGTTCAGAGAGCCATACTCTCTTCTTACATACAGACTTCACAAGAAAAAAGACTGGCTCTGGGGTCTGTAGGAAGAAAACACTCACAGGAACAGTTGTTGAGTTTTTTCCTTTTCAGGAGGTATGGCAACATACTCATGCTATTGGGGTGCCCTTTCCAATATCAATGGCGTGCTGACACAACATGGTTCAAGACGAGCTCACAGCAGATCCTGAAGGGCAGTTTCAAGGATAAAGATGGGGATGGGGGCAGGTTGTCTTGTTCCCATGACAGCCTACTGTGTTGCCATGGCAACATAGCTCTTCCTCCATCCTGTGTAGTCCTGGTTTTCATGGTGAGCAGAACACTGTGATGCTTCACAGCATAGGGGTAAGGAGATTATCATCCCTGGGACAGTGAACTATGTAGCACCAAGGCTGTCAGCTTAGGCTGTGGCAGCTTGTGGGCAGGAAGGTAGATTTCCCAGGGTTTCCTAAATAACAAGCTTTACTTTTTTTTTTCTACCCAGCTATGGGTAGAAAATTTCTCCTCCCCAACTATTGCCCCCCCCCCATAAGTCTTAAAGCTGTGCTTGAAGGCACAGCTGCGACTGGGGTGAAGAACCACTAGGCTCACTGTCATTGGCTTGTATTCCATGAGTCATTTATCTTTTAGGCCCTCAGCATCCTAGTATGAAGATAGGGAGAAGACATGGTCTGCCATGGTTACAAGGGAAGAGCAGTCACCATCTTCCCTGGGGAGATGGGTACTGCAGATGTCCCTTGCACCCCACGAGCCAGGGCAGCCCTACAGAGGCCTGGTGGTCGGCTCAGGTTAGTCCTCTGTGAGCGGTAATTAGCACCACCTTCCAGATCATTCAGTCCGGCTGTATGTGGACATTTGAAGGAAAAGAACTTACTGGATCTGCGCTCCACCCCATGGCCATTCAAAGTGTGCAGCAAAACTTCCTGCAGGAAAGAAGGAAAGTCTCAGAGCTAGGAGGGCTGCTTCAGAACATTTTAGAGAAACTTGATCTTGGGGCTGGGAGCAGTGGAGCCAGCCTTTAATCCCAGCACTTGAGAAGCTGAGGCTTCTGTGAGTTCGAAGCCAGCCTGGTCTAGTACCAGGCCAGCCAGACCAGAGCTACATGGTGAAACTCTGTCTCAAAACAAAGAACCCCGTTTTAATAAATATGCATTTTCAAAAAGAAACAATCTTGCAAAATTGTCTAAGTGGCATCCAATTTGGGTACCTCTTTAGGTTTTGAAGTTTTCAGCAATTCATTTTTTTTTTATTTAAAGATGTATTTTATTTTAAATTAATATGCATATGCATGTCTGTCCGAGGTTATGTACATGTGAGTTTAGGTGCCCAAGAAGCCAGAGCCGGCTTCGGATACCCTGGAGCTGGAGTTACAGGTAGCTGTTTCCTCTGGGTGTTGGGAATCAAACTGGAATCCCCTAGAAGAGCTGCAAATACTCTTAACGGCCGTTATTTCTCCGGGCCCTAAATTTTTCATTTTGTACTTTTAAGCATTGAGCTGCAATAGACTGGGGAACAGCCAGAGCCTACCTTAGCTATTAGTTTAAAAAGCACCGACTACCAACGAACGACATCTTGAAATCAGTTAAGAGGCAACTAAAGAGGGAAGAGGACCTGCCCCAACACGCTGTAAAACGGCAGCATTGCTTTTATTGCCCTAGTCCAGAAGTTCCTGGCCCCGCACGCTCGCGGGCTAGGATTGCAATCCATCCGCGCAGCCCTGCCCTCAGCCCCTGGTCGCCCGTGCCGCCCGCGCCGCCTGCCTCCTGCCGTAGCGCAGGCCGAAGGAGTTCCAGTTGTAGGCTGACACGTCCTTCTCGCGCTGCACCAGCACCGCTCCGCGGGGCGCAGGGATCAGGCGACTGCGGGCGGCGGCGCACGGGAGCCGCTGGCGTCCGGCCGAGCTCTCGATGGGCGGGCACGGCGAGGACCTACGGGCGCGCAGCCCTGTAGCCCCAGGCTTCCTCTCTGCATATCGCAGGCTCTTTTCCCAGGCATTGACGAGTTCCTGGGGTCCCGGCCGCTGGCCTAGGACAGAGAACACAGGCAGATGAGGCGGGGGCAGCAGCTCAGACCTCCCTCCCAGTCCAATGCTTAGTGGGGTGGTTGGGCTGTTTGCAGCTCCCTCCTTCAACAGCTTTGCTTTCAAGTGCTTGCCAGAATTCCCCTAAATAAATTTATTAAACTACTTTCTTTGAGGAAGCAAACAGGTGGGGGGGGGCAACAAGTATGGGGTGGCACTCTGTTCTGTCCCTCTTCTGGGCTCTCTGCCTGGTCCCTCAGCTGAGTGTCTACATCTAGAATCCAAGTGGGCTAGGAGCACCTGGGTGCGGGGGACAGAGGGGATCCATTTTTCCATCTCTAACAATGCCTGAAACAGTACCCTGCACATAGTATGGCCCCAATATGTGCTCATTAATAAAGACTAATGAAAAACTTGGAGTAACAGAAATATATATTAAAAAAAGAAAAAGTAGAGTCAAGGTCGTTGTTCCGCCACACACCTGTGACCTGACTCTGATCTCTGAGGACAATTGAGAAGCCTAATAGTATCAAGACTTAATGATGAAGCCAGGCAGGGTGGCACAAGCCTTGAATCCCAGCACTCGGGAGGCAGAGGCAGGCAGATCTCTGAGTTTGAGGCCAGTCTACAGAGCGAGTCCAGGACAGCAAGAGATATTACACAGAGAAACCCTGTCTCCACCCCTCATCTCCTCACACCAAAAAAAAAAAAAAAAAAAAAAAAAGACTCAGTGATGACCAGACACTATCTGCGTTGCCCTAACAGGCACAGCTCCCCGAGGCCAGGTGCAGTGTCTTCTTCCCTTCTTGCTGGAAGCTAGCAAGGCTCACTCTGAAAACACTCCACAGACAAGGCTCATTAAAATCTCTCTTTTTGGCAGTAAAACAGGGCAAGTAGCTCTGAGTACACAATAAGTCTAGTCAATTACAGTGAGAGATTAGTGAAAAGGAGGTCTGGTGTGAGTGGGTGTGGGGCGGAGGATGGCATTGAGCTTGGCTCCTTGATACCCTGGTATACTTTAAAGATGAGTGTGGCCATGGTCCAAGATTAATAATAATACTCTGGGAGGCTCCTCCTACCTTCTCTGGGTAACTGGTGTGGGAGAGAAGCTCTTAGTTCCACACACAAAGCTCAGGATATCCTATGTGGCCAGAAAGAGCCAATAACCAGTGACCCTGGATGGTGATGGGGTTATTCCTTGCCCTGGAATGATGACACTATTGGTGAGGTGTCTGGGGCCCTGCTCCCGTTGCCTTGGTTACATACAATGATGCCAAATTTGCAGGGTGTGCTTTGCATTCCATGCCTAAGATCTGAAGTCCAGAAAGGCCAAGCAAGCTCTAGTGTGTACAGACAGTGAACAACCAAGAATTCAAACCCACACCCTGACTCAGGAGCCATGCTCTTTCAGGGTCCCCTGACACCTTTTGGGATTTTTCACTATTTGACTGAGTAACTTCGGGGAACACTTTGCCTCTTCGGGACTTGGTTTCTCCAGCTCATCAGTCCACCCCACCCCTAAGGAAACTTGTAAAGTTGACAGGCATTAAGTTGTATCTTTGTGTGGAGGTTTTTTTTGTTTTTAAGGCCCCCCTTAAGGGATCTGGGGTCACAGCTAAAAGTAACATACACATTAAGGTCCTTCTGAGCATCCATAGGGAGAATTGCTTGGGGTAGAACAGAGAACCCAGCACGAGAAAATCACAAAGGGGCAGGGGTCAATAGGCCCCTGAACCCAGATGAGCCTCCTGTGCTCACAGCTGATGGGCCAGCCCGGCCAGCCCCAGGTATCTGTCAAGTGCAGTAACTGAAATCATGTCAGTGACCTGATGGTTACAGCCTGAAAAATACTTTAAGTCTCATGTCTGAAGACTCTCATGTCCCCTTTTCCTGGATGGGGTGTACCTGTGGATCCAGAGCTCATCCCAGGTGCCACCTTTGCCAGTGGCTCCCCGAAGGTGGAGACACAGAGGAGAAACAGCAGCTGCCAAGGAGCCAATGAGGTCATTCTAACAGGAAGAGGCGGGTCCAGTGTGTCCAGAGGCTGAGACAGAGAGAGGCAATAAGACTAGGTCAGAGTTAATACTTCACCAGAGCCTGGAGTAGAAGAGAGAGCCTGGGGCGGGAGAGAAATCCCTGTGATCAGAGATAACCAGGGGGGTAATCCCGAAGCAAGGCCACAGGGAACAGGACTGAAGGAGGAAGGAAAGAAGGAAGGGAAAAAGGAAGCATCTGATTTGGTGGAAGAAGTGAGAAGCTTAGGTTGGACAATGGTGGGGTTCTGGGTGGAAGGTTTGCTGTGGAAGGGTGCTGAAAGAAAGTAAGGTGCCATGCACAGGAGTGATCAGGGAAGAGGGGGTAGGTGAGGACAGGCAGGAATGTCCTCTAAGGTTCAACTGTTCTCTTGGGAGTCTGGAACCAAGCCCTTCTTCCCTCCACGCTGGGTTCTGTGTTCTGCTCTCCCAGGCAGCGCACACCTTCCTCAACTTGGCCCTGTCACTCCTGCTATAATGGAAACTCAATTCCTTATCTCTTCCAGGAAAAAAGGACAAAAGAGGCAATCATCCTACACATTCTCAAAGCCCTCCGCAGCCGAGAGAGCATCATCGAATTGTCTCATTGCCTATAATTCAGGACAGGAAAAGCCTTTCTCTCATCCAGCCCATTGGCTGCTTCTATTCTCCTAGGCCCTGGAAGGCTGTGAACTAAATTGGCCTCATCAGTGTGACTGCTGAAGACAGGAGCTGCATGGCCTGACCCTCCTCTAGCCACTCTGCCTTTCTCTTCTCGTGCTCCCACTCCCCCCCCCCCACACACACACTTTTCCAGCTCCCAAGTCCAACTTCCCTTTGAAAAAGCCATCAAGCACTTTGAAACTGTCCAACAAATGGGATTAGGGACAAAGTGCCCTGGAGGCTGGTGGCACAACAGGTTGAACCTAGGGCTCCTGTCCAAGGACAGGAGTGGGGAGAATCATTGTGACCAGCTGGTAGGCATGGTTTCCCGGCACCACGTATCCTGCCACTGTGCCCCCCACTCCACCGCCGCCACCCAACTGTAGACTCATGTGAGTCCTGAGTTGAAGTGCTCCAGCTCTGCCCACATCCCAGCACACATGAGCAGGCCACGCCCATCTCCAGGAACCGTGGTTAGCCTGGCCACCAGCTGCCCACCCCAATGGGTACTAAGACTAGCAGACTATTATTATTCTGTGACACCCCCCCCCCAAAACCAGACACTTTCTGCAGCTGCCTTGCAGGCCTGAATAGAACATGGAGTAGAGACCAAAACCACCAGACAGAGCCTGGTTTACAAGGGCAAGGGTTTGGAAGTCATTGCTGGGAACTACATAATAGTAGTGTGTAGTATGTAGGAACTGGGGTGCTGAGGGTGTTGACACAGGGGACCCCTGATCTCAAGTCTAGTAGTGTAAGAAGGTGACTCATAGGCAGCTTACATAAGTAGATCATTTTCAGATAACACCAGATACACATTAAAAAGGCAGGTGAGGACAGTTGGGGAGCCCAGCCAGGAGCATCCAGGGTGGTGGTAGCATCAGACCGTGTGCTATATGAAGAAGGCTCACCGAAGCCACTCACCTCAGGGGATCTGCCTGGGCTAAGTGCCATGGTGCTGGACTGGCAGGCAGAGTAGGGTATGGGAACTGCTGGAAACAAAGCTAGAACCTCGTGTGGAGAGAAAGCCATCCCAGGTTATATCCCAAAGGGGCCTGAGGAAGGCAGGAAGGTATCAGCATGCTCTATAAATGGTGCCTCCTGGTTTCTCCAAACAGCGCAGGATGGTAAGGGAGGAAGGGGAGGAGAGGTTGGAAGGTTGGTGATCCTCACCTCCATCTCTTCCCTTTAGTACCCTGTCCTATCATGGAGAACACTTCTCAAGTGTACCATGGGGAAACTCTTGCTTGTCCTCAGCACACCCTCACCCCACACACACATACTCCACACATGAACCCACTACCTATAATGATACAACATGGGCTGGCGAGGCGGCTCAGCAGATAAAGGTGCTTGCTACCAGGCTTGACAATCTGAGTTTGATCCCTTGGACCCACATGGTGGGAGGAGAAAACCAACTCACAAAAGTTGTCCTCTGACTTCCATATGTGCTCTGTGTTCACACACACACAGAGAGAGAAAAATAATAAATAAATAAATAAATAAATAAATGTAACGACAGACAACACACAGACACCTCACATACCCCATACACACCACACGTGTCCCACACTCACCATACATGTCACACGCATACAGGCATCTCAGACCCAAATAACTCTTAGTTAACTGCTTAGTCTGTCCGGTACTTGATACATGAGAATTGAACTGTCCAAAAACCAAAAGAACACCCTGCCCTCACCCCTCCACCTCCCAGTTTGTGAGAAACCAGAAGCTTATTTGCCATGGACAATCTTTGTGGCTCCTCTCATCCCAGACAGCTTTAGATGCAATAAACAACAGAGATTCTAGGCACGGTCAGAAGGTTTTAGAAATAAGTTGGCTCCCTCCAGGGACTGACAATGTGACCTGACACAAGGGACTGACAGCATATTTACGCAGTTAGTTTTGTATTGCAGAATGGCTCGGACAAGTCCTGGTGAGCCCATGATCCTGAAGGGCTCCCCTAGCTCCCTTCAAGTAATACCCACAAAGAGTCTTTTCACTGTATTTATTCCTTATGCAGCAGAACTGGGGCTCTTAGAACACCCAATGTCTTGTCTTCACACACAAAACACAAGCCAACACATTCACCCCGGCATCCCAGGATAATTTGGCCAGCCTGGCAATCAGGAGTGATCACTGTTCCTTGCCTTCTGCTCACTTGATGTTTCCGATGGCCTTGGGTTGAAGGCCTGCTCCCCCAGTTTCTCCCCGGGTCAGGGCAGTCCCAAGTCCTGTGAGCAGTTCACCTACCTTGGCTGGGGTCCGGGCTTGAGGGCTGAAGGGAGAAAAGTCACTTGGGTTGCTGGAACACACGGAGGGAAGCCGCTGGTCCTGGGCTTACTCCCTCTGGCTCCCCCATCACAGCCCCTTTTATGGAGTCTGGATGGATGACGTCTCCAGGGGTCCCACCTCTGCCCTCCCAGACCCTTCTCAGGGCTCCACACCCTGCTGCTGGCTTCCGCCTCCTGGCTCTCATGTCTGCAGCCAGTGACTTCCTCACCCCCAGAAACCATCCAAGGCTGCTCTCTGATTCTTCCATTATCTCCATCCTCTTGATGCCCCCCTCCCTCGCAGCTGGAGACTCGTTCTGCCCCAAACAATGAAGAGAAAGTGCCTGAGAAGTGTGTATATGTGAAATGTCTTGCCTCTCTCTGCCAATACACACACACACACACACACACACACACACACCCTGAAGTGAATATTATGACAACACAGGCTGGGGGAGGAGGAGCAGGGCACAGTCTGACCCAGAGGCTCCTTGAAGCCCACATGTTGCCCTATCAGAAAGAAAGTCAGGTCAGATTGGCCTCCACCGCAGGTGGCTCCTGGGCTGTGGCTAAGACCAAGGGTGGGACTGGGGGGTGTCTCCTCCCCTCTTTCTCCCCTTAATTACTGAGCACTAGCATGACACAGGGTTTAACATGCACGCATGCGGTATGACGTGGTCAAATGTGCTGGACAGTTATATAAGCAGTTGGCTGTAAGGAAGGAGGGGAAAGCTGTTGATAGCAACTACCCTTACATGGGGTTCTCCTGGACGGTTGAAGCAGAAGGGATACATTTTAGGCCAGTCTGGGAGACCCAGAGAGTTCCAGCCAGACTGGATGACAGAGTGAGATCTTATCTCAAAAAAACCCAATAAGTGGCAGATACAGGGGCACATTCCTTTGACCCCAGTGCTTGGGAGGTATGGGCAGGCATATCTCTGAGTTTGCAGACAGCCTGTTCTACATAGTGAGTCCCTGTTTCAGTAATCATAATAATAATGTGGAGGTGGGCAGCTCCTCCTGCTTAAGGCCAGGGACAGGCCTCCCCATCATACCCCTGATACCCTCTCCACAGAAAGGCATTAAAAGAAAGGGGCTCAACGGATGCTCACAGTGACTCTGCTCCATCCTTCCCTCCCTCCTTTCTTCCCTCAAGGGTTTTGTTGTTGTTATTTTATTTTATTTGAGACAGGGGCTTGCTGTAGCCTTGGCTGGCTTTGAACTTACAGAGACGAGTTGGATTCTGCTTCCCAAGCGCTGGCATCAAAAGTGTGTGCCACCAAAGCCTGGCCTGTGCCCTTCCTTTCACCTACTCGATCTCCTTCTGAGACGGTATAGTGCACCACACATATATAATCACACCGCTCAGGACACTTGGAGCAGGACGACCATGAGTTCCAGGCCAACCTTCGACCTCAACTCAGAAAAAAAAAAAAACAAAAACAAAAAAAAAAAACCTCTTTTTACTGTGAGATGAGGGTTGTCCCCCAGAGGGACAACTAGCTCCTTTGTCACCCTGTTTCTGCACCAGCTCTACCTGCCAGTGTCCTAGGTGGGAGTGGCCACCTCCTGGCTGATGAAGTGACCTGAGGCTGCTTGGGGCTAGTTCCCTTTGTTGCCTAACTCAGGCTTAGAATCATGTCAAACCCTTTAGGATGTTAGTACCAACATGAACATTACACCAAGGACAGGATCTGATTCTTAGAGCTTGTGATGAAATCTTGTGGGATCAGGGTTGGGGGTGCTGTTGCAGGCCCACCCTAGGGCTGAGGTGGATACCCTGAGCTGTAGATGGCAACTCCAAATCTCAGACATGTTCACAGCTTGTGGATTTAATCTTCATTCCCCTGCATAAATTCAGGCCGGGGATGTTGCATCCACCCCCAGCTGAATGTCAGAGCCAGGATCTCCGTCCCTGGAAGCCTCTTGAGGTGACTTGGGGGTCTCAGATCAGTCACTCAGTTTCATCTTTCTTCTGGAATTGGAGATGCCCATGTGTGATGGGAAGTAAGTCAGTGCTGGTGAGGGGGCTCATGAAAATAGCCCCCACTCCCCATCTAGCCCCTCCTCCAACAGTCCAAGTTCAAGAAGCTTATCTCGGCAGCTCAGACCATTGAGCTGGAGCCTTGAAGCCTCTGGGACAGCTGTGGGAGACAAGAATCATTAGTCCAGACAAAGAGTAGGAAGCAGACTCAATACCCAGCCTATTACAGCTGGCCTTGAGATGTAGGCCTATGCTGCACTAAATATGGAGAGTGGCAGTGGGGTGTGCCCCGCTGGCAGGCGCTCCAAGACCTGGGCTCTGACCCCTTCCTGGGTGTCTCAGTATGCTCCTGTGAGGTACTTCAGGGGTGGGGGTGGGGCCAGAACAGGCTCTGTTCCCCATTTTTCTTCATGTCACACCAGCTGTCATATATGCCTGTGGCCCAGACTTGGCCAAGTGTGCCACAAGTCTCAAGCACATGTTGCTGGGTCACCTAGAGCTCTCATTTATTTGGTTGGGGAGCTGCTGTTGATGGCCGCCTCCTCTCTGCCCATGTTTTTAGCCACTCCAGCCTACAGGGTCCGCAATTTTGAACTCATCAAGTGGAGAGGGAGCAGGGAGGGGAGGATAGTGAACCTGGGGTGGGTGTGTCTCGGAGAACACGGGGGAGGGGGGGTTGTCCGCTGAACCTAGGGTGGTACTTTAATCATTCCATGTGTTCTCCTGCCCCAGATACCACTGCCAAGCCCGAGCCCCATCTGCTCACCGTGCTCAGGAAGGGGATCGCATTGCCCAGGAAGCCAAAGACCACAGGGAAGAAGCCCCTAGGAATAGAAGAGAGGACGGAGGTCAGCAGTGGCCTAGGAGGGGGAGAGGAAGGTAGCTCCTGCTCAAAGGCTCAGACTTTGGCTCCTGGGAGGGCAGCCACTGGGCCCTGGGGCCCGACATGTCCTGGCTCTGTTGAAAGGAGAGAGCAACAGAGTAAAATGGTTGAGAACCACGGCCGGAGCCCAGATATCTTGGTCACATGGCAGCTTTGCCTCTTGGTGAGGCTGTACACACTGAACTCATCCCTCACTTCTCAGAACCCATGGCCAGTTTTCAAACGTGCTTGGCAGTATTTGTACCCATGTTGTAGGGCCTCACATAAAGCCAAGCTCAAAGGACGCACATTTTTGTGACTGACTATTATTATCCTGGCCTGATGCTTTCTTTTTGCTAGATGGGGTGGGGGAACATCTGCACCAGTGGCTGAGCCCCTGGCGTGGATGGTGGCTAGAGATTGTGTCCATATAGGCAAGCCTTGTGTCTCAGCATCCCCCTGTGGAGGCTACCTTTGCCTTTCAGACTGGCTAGGTCGGGACAGTGGATGGATACCTGATCCTTCACAGGGCTTGGAGGAAGCCAGGCTGGGAAGTGAACGCCCAGTGTCTTCAGTGAGTGAGGAGATGAGAGATTTGAATCTTGGCCCAGCCGGTTTTTCCCCCCTAAACTGCGGTTTACTGAGGCTGAGGGGTACTTACTTGAAGAGGCTAATGAATCCGTAGGCTTCCAGGAGCATGCCCAGCAGGGGCCAGCGCAGCAACACAATGGCCACACCCCCCAGGAAGAAGCTGGTCCCCTTGAGCTTGTGTCGTTGGAAGAAGAAGGAAAAAGTCCTCCTCAGGCCGATGATGAAGGAGAGACCAGTCAGAAACAGCAGCTGCAGGCCCAGAGAAATGAGGATAGGGTGTGCAAGCTCCACCTCATCCCCAGGGCTCAGGGGGGGTGACCCAGCAGTGGAGCAGAATCCCAGAGCTGGGAATGACTCTAGCCAGTAAGGAACAGAAATGCCCTGAGGCAGAGGGGTGGACTTGAAGGTCTTTAGTTTCCCACCCAGCTCCTTAGCTCCAAACTCTTCTTCATATAGACTCCCAGGGAGGCTGCTGTGGAGTGGGATCCTCCCTTGTACTGACAAGAAGTTGTACCCAAAGTTCCTGAAGAATCCCCACTTTGTGGTTCTGCCAGAGCCTTTAACATGGTGCCTAGTAACCTCTCTCTGGGGGCCCAGGCCCATATATTTGAATTCTATGGCTTTCTTTTGGTATGTTCCCTGCCCCACCCATACCTCTAGCATGCATTTTCTCTCAGTGTTACAATCACTTGTGAGAGCTTTAGCCTTCATTTCCTTCCCACCTATCTTCCATCCACTCCTTCTTATCAGCCCCTTCTTTCATAATGAAGTGTTTATCTTATTCCCGCTTTCCCACAGTTCTTGCTGCTGTGTAGGCATCAGCTGCATCAATGTCCCTAGATGCAGGGTTCCAATGGTGGGGATAGGATCTAATTCATCCTGGGAATCCCAGGACCTCACCTAGAGCTTGCTGTTATAGTCTCGAGTTCTCCATACCCAGAGGCCCTGCGGTCCACCCCCTGAACTCCTCATCTAAATCGGAGTAGCCATGATCTGAATGAACTTGGGGCTGAGCCTCCTGGACATCCAGGAGAGACACTTAGAACTGGGGGACTCACATTTCCAAAAGCCAGGAGTACGGAGTCAAAGTAGAGGAGTATCCCAAACAGGATGAAGAAGATGCCAAAGCCGGTGACGCCCACACCAATCTCTGCAAAAGGCAAGGACAGCCTGAACTTTTTTTTTTTAAGGCCACAATTATGAGAGTTATAGATAGGGCTTAGCATACATTCCCAGTGTCCAGTCCATATGTATTTGGCCCCTGACTTTAACATTCTACTATCTAACCATTTCCATGAGTTTAAAGTTCTATATCCAACTCAGCTTCCATCCTAACTTGCATCACAATTTTAAAAACATCTTCTTAGATCCAGAACACCCTCTTAATTCCTAAACAACTCAAAATTTAACTATGAGACTCTAGGCCAGCAGCTTCCAAAACTAAGAAATGACATACCAGTGGCTGCCTGGACAGTTCCCAATTTCTCTCCATACATTACAGCATCAATCTTCAGCTGTTTGGCCCCGTTTCTCTGACAGACATTAATTGTAAAGCAGGAATTATGAAGGACTTACCTACCCTGTCTTGGCAGAGCTAGGCTGTCAACTTAACCTGCTTCCAAGTTTTGTTCTATTTGGACTGCATTGTCTACAGTTGAAGTAAGGGATTTTTCTTGCCCAGTGACAGGCTTGCCATTAATTCAACCATCTCCAATTTGAACTGGCACTAATCCACCATCTCCAATTGGAGATTCTTCAGTGCTCATCATCTATTTGGAGTAGAATAGGGGATACAAGGACAGCCTGAACTTTACCACCACACAGGTCGGGTGTTCTGTGTGGGCTCTCAGGGGAAGGCTGCCCAGGGGACGGAGGATGAGCAGGAGCTGTTGAGTTCCCTGGAACCCTTCACACTACTTTGTGCTCACACTTTGTCAATGGAGCTTCCTGCTGCAGCCTACAACACATTGTTTTCAGAGTTGGGGCTCCAGCTGAACACAGCAACCTGCTGTTCTGTTCCCACACCTGAGATCTCTGGGGCCACACCCAGTCAGGAGAAGGAAGTGGCTGAAAGACCACTGGCTCTCTGGTGACTCTATGCTTTCTCCCCTCTACTTAGCTCTCAGTGCTGACCTGCCACAGGGGACTGGGAAAATGGAAGCCATCAGTTAGGAACACACTCACCCATCCTGCAGCAGTGGCCTAGGTACCTCCCCACCTTCTAATCTCCTTTAACTTCAACTCAGTAGAGTCTTAGCTCACAGGGTTGACAGCCATTAACAGTGTCCCTACCCATTAGCAATGTCCCACAAGCATCACTGAAGACCACAGGTTAACAAAGCCAATGAGTACCAGGCAGAAAAGTGGGGCAGTCAGAACACCTTGTTTGGTCAAGGGCTTTACTCTGGGCATGTGATACGTGCTTCTGACCATTTCCTCCAGAAATAATGGACAGGACATGTGGGTTCTTTGCTCTAGAGTCCTTCTCATCACATTTGGAAGTGTGAATTTGACTTTCTGCCATTGTGATAGGCAACAAGTGACCATGCATTATGCTGCTTTGTTTTAAAACTAAATTAAAAATTGGGCTGGAGAGTTAGCACAGAGACTAAGAGCACTGGTTGCACTTAGAGAGGATCTGGGTTCAACTCCCAGAACCCACCTGGTGGCTCAGATCTACCTGTAACTCCAGTTCTTGGGGAATCTAGTGTCCTTCTCTGGTTTCCCCAGGTACTTCATGTATAAGATGCACATACACATACACTCAGGCACACACATGTATACAGAAATAAATACATTAAATGCAAATCCTAAGCTGGGTGTGGTGGCACATACCTTTAATCCCAGCACTCAGGATACAGAGGCAGGAGGATCTCTGTGAGTTCAAGGCCAGCCCGGTCTACAAATCAAGTCCAGGACAGCCAGGGCTGTTACACAGAGAAACGCTATCATGAAAAGACAAAGACAAGAACAACAACAAAATCCTAAGCTCAAACTTTTCATTCTGAATTGTGGAAATATATAATGTGTATCTTACCATCTTAACTTTTTTCTTTTCTTAGTTAAAAGCACTGGTTGCTCTTTCAGAGGACCCATTCCCAGCACCCACATGGAAGCTCACAATTGGCTGTCACTCAAACTCCAATGCCATCTGGCCTTGAATGGCACCAGGCACATTTATCTGGTGCACATGCATACATACAAAAAATAATAATAATAAGTAAGGTTTTTCTATGTTGCCACATATATCAGGATTTTTTTTCCTTTGTACAGTGGTGTAACATTCCATTTTTTTTGGCCATATTTTGCTAATCAATTAATCTGTTGGTGGATATCTGAGTTGCTTCTGTCTTTTGGCTATTGTGAATGATACTTCCATGAAATTGTGTGTGAAAAAAATATATCTTTAAGGGGCTGGAAAAATGGTTCAATGGTTAAGAGCACTGGCTGCTCTTCCAGAGGACATGGGCTCAATTCCCAGCACCCACATGGTGGCTCACAACTGTCTGCAACTCCAGTTCCAGGGGCCCTGACACCCTCACACAGACACACAATACAGGCAAAATACCAATGCACACAAAACAAAAATAAATAAAATAAAACATAAAAAGTTACTTCTTATTTATGAGGTCCTGCTTTCAAAGCTCAATATGTCAATGTAGGTCTGTAACCCAGGCACTTAGGAGGTGGAGTCAGGAGGATCATGAGTTTGTATCGTTCTTGGCTATTTGAGACTAATGTGAGCTACAGAGCACAGAGGGCAACAGACAAACATATCCTCCTTCAGGTCTTCTGGTTTACATCCAGAAGTGGGGTTGCTGGGCCACATGATGCTCTCCCTCTCTGATATCTGAGAAGCTGAGGCACTGTTTTCCAGAGTGGCTCCTTCCTTTCACTTTCCTGTCCCCAGGGCACAAGGCTCCCACATCCTTGCCAACACTTGATTTCCAATTAAAAGTGAAGATTTATTTTCGTTTTCATTTATGTGTATGTATGTGTGTCTGTGTGTGGGCGCCTGTAGAGGCCGGAAGAGGCAGTCAGATACCCGGGAGCTGGAGGTACAGCAGCTATGACCTCCAGGCATAGGGCTGGAACATGGGTCATCTGCAGGAGCAGTGAGTCCTCCTAAGTGCTGAGGCATCATCTCTCCAGCCTCAATTTTAATGTTTTGATAGCAGCCATGCTGATGGATGAGGAGGTATCACATTGTGAGTTATTACTTTGTTTTTCGAGATGGGGTCTCAGGTTTCTGACAAGCCTTTCGTGCTATGTCTGTGTTTATGTCTTCCTTCCATCCCCAAAGGTGCTGGCCTGAATTAAACTTCTTAGCACTCAGCATGGCTAGGCAGAATATAACATCCATGGGACCCGAGAGTGGTTGTGCTCTGTTTCCACACTGGATGATGGTTCTACCCTTGGACAGAAGGTGTCCTCCCACTATAACTCTGCCAGTGGTATTGTGGAGGAAGAGTACACCACATTTCTTTAATGTGAATGATAAAGATGCTTCGGATTTGTTGTAGTAGTGGGAGTTGAACCCAGGGCCTTACTCTATGTGCTCATTCTATAGAATAGACAAGTATTCTACAGTAGTACTACATCTAATCCCACACCCTGGAGACAGGGTCATGCTCTGTAGCCCAGGTTACCCTTGAACTTGCAACCTTCCCTCTTTAGCCTCCTCCATAACTGGGACTGTGGGTGCTCATGCCAGGCTTGTTTAAGTACTTGTACCTGTTATAAAATTATATACATATATATGTAATGTTATAAGGATATGTTATCAGCTGGGTATGGTGGTACGTGTCTTTAATTCCAGCACTTGGGAGGCAGAGGCAGGCAGATCTCTGTGCGTTCCAGGCCAACCTGGTCTACAAAGTGAGTTCCAGCCAATCAGGGCTGCATAGTGAGATTCTGTCTGTAAACAACAACCAAAACAGCAAAAGTCTATCATCTCCTTACACTTGCCGGAAAAACATACATCACGACTCCAGTCTCATAACACAGCCCTCCCTCTATGTGGAGACAAGGTATGACCGTCTGATTGGCTTTGCTATTTGTTTTGTTAAAATGTCTGTATACTTGTCCTGTGCACTCTTTAAGAACAGACTCAAGTTTGTTTGTTTTGCAAAGAACATAAGTTCATTAAAAGCACCCAGGGCCACTTTGGGTCCCTACCAAGATTCTGAGAACCACTATGAGGAAACTCCTTGTGGCAAGGTTCCTGAGATGTGGATGACTCCAAAGAGGTCCACAGGCATGGCTAGGTGAGAATTCACGCCCTGCTCGGCAGTGGGTGTCTGCACCCCAGAACTCAGAAGGCTGAGGCAGGAGGATTGTGATTTCAAGATCAGCTTGGGCCACAGAGTGAAACCCTTACTCAAAACAAAATAAAATGCCAGGTGTGGTGCTGTCCGCTCCAATCCCAGCCTTAGGGGCAAAGGTGGGAGAGTTACTGCAGGTCTGAGACTAGCCTGAGCTATAGAGTGAAACTATCTCAAAAACCCTAAACCAACCAACCAACCAACCAGTGAACCAAGCACTCTTTGGTTCCTCTCATATATGTATTATAATTATTTTGGAGATTTGGGACTTAATGTTACTATGTAGGCCAGGAGAGTCCCCCTGCCTCAGTCTCCCCAGTGCTGGGATTACAGGTGTGGCAACCCTTCCCTCTCCCCAAGTGCAGCTCATTTCTCTAACAGTGGTTTACCCCATGAATCACTTTCCAGTTTGTTCTGTACTTTTCTTCACAGGTTGGTGCAATCTCAGGATTTTCCTCTGTTGGGATCAGCCTGTTTTTATAGACCACGCTTAGTTGCTTCCAGCATTCAGCATCACACAGCCGCTCATAGGCAAGTGTCAGAAAGGGTGTTTCTCACACAGGGCTTCAAAAACGTACCCCCTCCTATTGCTTCCACTGTCGTTCAGTGACTCAGTCAAAATTCGGGGGAGTGGGGGTTGCACCTAAAGTTGTTTTGAGGATAGCAGCCATGGCAGATTAGGCAGTAGGTTTGGGTGGGTATGTCATACAGATACACTGGGGTGACGGATGTGCTTGTAGGTGATGGTCCAGACAGAGGTCGCAGCACGCCCCCTGCTGCACAAGTTACAAAGCAGGGAGTAAAGGTAAGTGCTTCTGGATGGCCTAGCTCCAGGGCACTGCCGAAGGGTAGAGACATTCTCTGCCTTCAGACTGTCTAGTTTTGGGTCTCCCAGGGTCTCATGTCATTCTGCATTTGGGTTCCAACTCTCCAGCTGCTGGTCCCTAGGTCCCGCAGCTCCCTGACCTTTGGCAGAAGGAGCCCTCAACCTGCAGCCCTTGGGGAGAGGCCAAAGCCAGGACCAGGGCACAGCCTTTTCGAATGCATCAGGCGAAGCCAGCTTCAATGTCTTTTTTGCTGCAGGGCATTATTATCACCAGGAGCTGGTGAATGGGTCTGTTCGGCCCAAGTCTGTGCAAGGAGTAAATTATGCCTTCTTTCTCAAGTTCCTCCTCCCTCTTCTCCAATTCGTAAGTTCCTGTGGTCCTCCTGCCTCAGCCTTTTGAGTAACTGGGGCTGCAGATATGAGAGAACCTGTGGTCTTTTTCTCTTTATACAATCACAAATATACCAGAGTTATAAGCACGTGATTAATATAAGTGCTCTGTCTTTGTCTTCACCTGCTTGAGAGTGGATGTCACCCTTGAGCTACTCCGAGTGTTCTTTCCTTACCCTACAGATATCAAAACAGAAAATTAACACTTGTGTATTTCTATTATCTAGTCCCCAGACCCCATTCAAGATTTACCCACGAGTGACAATAATATCATTCATAGGTAAAGAACATAGTTCATCATCATGAGCTATCGTTAGTAAGCCTGATTAGAATACTTCCACAATCCGTACTCAACATGACCTTGATCTTTTTTTTGTTTTTTTGTTTGAGACAGGGTTTCTCTGTGTAGCCCTGGCTGTCTGGACTCACTTTGTAGACCAGGCTGGCCTTGACCTCGCTTAGATCCTCCTGCCTCTGCCTCCCGAGTGCTGGGATTAAAGGTGTGTGCCAACACATGCACAGCAATTAGACAGCTGTGAACTGCCATGTGGGTGCTGGGATTTGAACCCGGGTCCTTTGGAAGAGCAGCCAGTGCTCTTAACCACTGAGCCATCTCTCCAGCCTGACCTTGATCTTTTGAAGATTCAGGCCACTTATTTTGTAGCCAGTCCCTTCACAGGATTTGTCTAAGACTTTCTCATGACAGGTAACTGGCACAGCTGTCTGCCAAATGTTACCACTACTGCAGCCCCGTGGTGAACCTACTTCCAGCCTGACTTCCACTGGTAATATGTCTTTGCTCTTCAGGTGACGTACTGGGCCCTCCTGTGTGAGGGCCCTGCCTCTTCCACTTGGGAACACCCTCCACACCCCATCTTGGCTACCCATGGAAAACTCTGCCCACAGGCTGGGGCTCTGACTCCCCACTTTGAGCACCCCTTCGTGTTCTGCTAAGTGACTTTCAGACAGAACTGTTCCAGATGAAGGAGTGCTGACAACAGTGATGGACAGTTGATGCTCGTGCCATAGCGGGCACAGTTCACACCTGGGGCTGTGGTTAGCGCCACTTCACAAACAAAACTGAACCCAGACGGCATACACTGCCTGCCAGGGCCTTGAATACACCTGAGACTCTGAAAAAGTGACCTTAACCAACGCAATCATTTCCACTTCTGCAGAAAGCGTTCTCGCTTTGGCCATTAATAACCTGCAGGTAACCAAATCTCCAAGCTGCAGCAGGCCCGTCCCTGGTTGGAATCTCTTCTCTTGCTTCCCATGATACTTTCTGATTCTCTCCCTGCCGGCCTTCCCCCACAGCCAACCCCCGCCCCCACCCCCGCCCCTGCCTCAACCTCCTTTGCCAGCACTTTCTTTTGTGATTTGGCTCATTCAGGGTTTGGGCCCAGCTCCTGTCTCTCCTCATTCAGTTTTCACACGCCTTTCTGTGTTTTTAAATGCTGCAGGTGTATTGACTTATCTCTCTGGCCCAGGATGCATGTGACCCTACTGCTTGCTTGGCTGTCAGCTTGCTTTTCTCTCTGGCACTCCGCATGCCACCAGCCCCAAGCTGTGGTCAGCCTTCCTTTCTTTATCCTGTGCCTCCTGGGTCTCTGCCACCACTGCCTGCCAAGTCACTTGAGGTGCCCGCCGCCCTCCTTGTCTAAGCCGGTGTCAGGCGGCCGCTTCTGGAAGCATCCAAAAACTGCTATGCTTTTTCTTGCCTTGTCACTCCTAGCCACCCTCATCTACCTCCTGGAACCCTCCCCCAACCCCTACACAGTCTCTTGTTTCATGGTTGTATCCACTCCCATCCGCAGTCCTTCTCCACACAGTGCTCAAAGACTGAAAACATAGCAGCTCATCATGTAGCCTCCAGCTCATTCCACCTGCTCGGAATAAAGCAGGGACACTTTCTATATGTGCCTTACAGATCCTGTGTGTGTGTGTGTTGGGGGTGGGGGCGACTCTCAAACTTCTCCTTCCACTTTCTCTCAAACCCATGGCTCTCCTCTTACGCCCATTGCCTTTGGTTTTCTAGGATGCCTGTGTTTTCCTGCCCTAGCACCTTTATATATGTGGTTTCTTGTGTGGAACACTGTCCTCACGCTTTAAATGCCAGCCCCCCAGGGAAGCCTGTTCTTCTCTCTGTGCTCCCACAGCAATCCGGTTCTGTCATATCTCCCACTCAGGGGACTAAGCACCATTCTTCACAGGACTTGTCACAGCCTCTAAGAGCATATTATCACACTTGAAGGCTAGTGGGCTAAATACCAGATCAGCACGCCCCTGGCTCAGCCCTCCACCATCCTTTCTCTATTGTTTCTTTAATTCCTGGGTTGCAAGGTGGGAATGCAGGGGGAGCAGTTTTGGTGAGGTATAGTTGATTGTCACAAGGTATCAGAGGCTTGGTTACTGTCACCTGTTGGGTGGCCAGAGTTGCTACTGAAGTTCCATGGTGCCCAGGACAGCTCCTACAACAGCATCCTCTGTACCTAAAGGCTCAGGGAGTTGGGGATGCCTAGGGCTGTGCTCCTGGAATCTAGGGACTCCCATGGTTTTAAGCCCCAGCTATCTACATGCTGTTGACTCCCACATTTCTCTTTCTAGACCAGTCTCTCTCTTGAAGTTCAGACCCTTCCCCTCTACTCCCTGCCTGAAGTCTAACCTGAATGTCTGAGACAAACATACCCAGACTGTTCAGTTCTGGCTCCTGCTTCCCACTTTCGCATCCTTCCCAGTACACTCCCCAGGTACCAGAGAGTTATTCTTGACTCTTCATCTCTTCATATCTCACATCCCATCTTCCAGCAAATTCCTCCAAACAGACCCACAGGACCACTTCCTGTCTGTGCACTCCCCTGCCTTCTCTCACCTGGGAAGGCTCTCTTCATTGCTGCCCTTCTCTTTAGTCTAGTCTCATTCCAGCAACCAGAGTGAGCTTCTAAAATGCAAAGAGGTCACACCTCTCACATACAGCACCTTCCAAACTTTCCCATCTATACAGTGGTCCATCATGGACTGCCTTTTGGGGTCTTCCCACACCTAAGCTCTCCCTTCTGCCTATGATGTTTTAGCCACACCAACCTCTTTGTTGGGCCACACACACCACAGATGTAATGCCTCAGGACTTTCGTGCCGGCTGTCCCCCCCCCCCCCAGGGCCATTCTCCCTGTAGATGCAGCCTACCTTCTCACTTCCTGTAGTCTTCTGCATTAAGGGACTTTTCCAGCAAAGCCTTCTCTGGCCAATGGATATGAATCACCCTCCTGCCCCCACCACACTTCAAACTCCACAGCTCCTTTATTTTATTTTGCTTTAGGTTGGGAGGGGAGCTCTTATTACTAACTGATCCGCCACATAGTCACTTCTTCATGAGCTAATGGCCTGTCTTCCCTTGCTAGAAGGTAAACAGGGGGCATGCCTGCCTCACTCTTGGTATTCCGTTCTGAGTTGGCAAAGTGCGTGGCATACAGCAGGCAGTTACCGTTGAAGTCCACTGAGGAGAAAGTAGGTTCAGCGGCTAAGCAACTCACCCAGTGAAGCCTATAGCTCTCCCCTCCCTGTGGATGACCTACTCTTCCCAGGGAGTGGGCTACCTCCCCCAAAGAAAGAGTAGGGGTGTTTGGATTGAGGATATAGACCCAGGGCCACAGGAGACCTTGAGGTTTTGAGGAGGTGTCTGAATGGGCAGGGTCATCCTAGTTCGAAGAACTATGGGTGAGATGGGCTCAGCCTGCCTTTTGAGTTTGCCTCTGGGCCGGCCCCACCCTCTACAAGGCAGAGGTCACATTTGTAGGTCCTAGCGGAAGAGCCAGGTTGGGAAGAGCATGTGTTCACTTCCTAGCAGGGGTCCCCTCCATAGCCCCACCTGCCCCCACCGGCCACTCCACTCACTCTGCCACTCAGTGATGGAGATCATGCTTCAGTCCACAGGGGGCCTTCCTGGTCAGCTGACTAGAAATGGGTCCAGAGGACCAGTCCTGGGCGTGTTCACAGGAAGCTGACCCTTGACAACTGTGAAAGAGCCTCTGATAAATCATTAACTGTCATCCTTCCACGTTCCCCACACACAAATGGCTACTTAAAGATATAGACCCATTCCGAAACTAACATTCACAAAGTCCCTTCTGGCCCGCCTCCTCTGAACAGCTGGGACTGGATATGGAAAGGCAAGGGTCTGCGCATGCCTGGGTTTCTTCACCTATTTTAGTAGAGAGTATGGGAAGAACTGGAATGGTACCTCATCTCCCCCCCCCCCCCTTTTTTTTTTAGACAGAGTTTCTGCTGGTTAGACTGGAACTCACTAGGTAGATCAGGCTGGCCTTGAACTCACAGAGATCCTCTTGCCTCTGCCACCCCAATGCTGAGATTAAAGTCATGTGCCACCACACCCAGCCCAGTTCACCTCTTTAAAAATGTGCCAGGTTTTTTTTGTTTGCTTTGTTTTGTTGGTTTTTTTGCTTTTTTTGTTTTGTTTTGTTTTGGGCTTTATGCTAGTTCATATGAGACATGATGCGAGGGATCCAGACTCATGAGTAAAACCTATATTAGACCTAAGGAGAGTCAAGTTTATATAAACCAAGGGTGTAGGTGCCCCACAGAGTTAGGCAGCAAAGACTCCAACTTCCTTTCCCCAACAGTTCTCTGATGGGTTGGTGAGGTTGAGCAAGTGGAGAGTTGGTCTCAGGGAAAGACGGGGCAGTTAGGAAACCTGTGTTAGTCCACTCAGCAGCGGCAGGGACACGGTACATCCTTCTCTCTTCTCTATGTCTGACAAAGAGGCAGATGGGGCCTCAAGGGCTAGCTCAGCAGTTACGAGCACTTACTGCTCCAGCAGGGATCCAAGTTTGGTTCCCAGCATCTACAAGAGAGCTCTCAACCAGCTGTAACTCCTGTTCCAGGGGATCCAACTCTCTATTCTGGTCTCAGCAGGCACCAGGTGTGCATGCAGTACACACACACACACACACACACACACACACACACACAGACACACAGACACACACACACACACACATACACATACAGACACATATACACACAGAGAGGCAATCATACACATAAAATAATTTTTTTTTTAAGATTTATTTATTATGTATACAGTGTTCTGTCTGCAGGTATATCTGCAGGCCAGAAGAGGGTACCAGATTTCATTATGGATGGTTGTGAGCCACCATGTGGTTGCTGGGAATTGAACTCATGACCTCTGGAAGAGCAGCCAGTGCTCTTAACCGCTGAGTCATCTCTCCAGCCCCATAAAATAATTTTTAAGGATCTTTTTAAAAAAAAGAGAAGAGACATATGGTTTCTGATGCTGCTTCCCCTATTTCAGAGGGTCACTGGTCATAGTTCCCCTTTGTAAAGTGCCTCTGATCCTAACGTGAAGCTCTCAGATGACATGACTGATGTCCAAATACCATATGAAAACTGAAAGACACACCAAAAAGGAACACAAAAATAATTTATGAGACTTGATGTCCCTCAGTATACAAAAGCTTAGACAAGGCCTCCAAGGAGATGCACATGGGGCTGGAGAAAGGGCTCAGTGGTTAAGAGCACTTCCTGCTCTTCCAGAGGACCGGGGTTCAGTTCTCAGTTCACAGCAGGCAACTCACAACTACCTGTTGTAACTCCATGTGGCACAGACAGAGAGACATACACTAAATAAATACGCAAATTTCAGAAGAAGATGTGCATGAAACAGGCAGACGCTTGGACTATGCATAATAACAAGTGTCTGAATAGATAAGAAAAGAAATCAGGGGTCAAGCTGGGTGTGCTAGCACCTACCTCTATTTCCATCACTCAGGAGGCAGAGGCAGGCTGATCTCTTTGAATTGGAGTCTAGCCTGGTCTACATAGTGGGTGCCAGGCCAGTCAAGGCTACTTACTGAGATTTTGTACCAAATACAAAACCAAACAACAAATAACCTCGAGTCATTTTATGCAGAAACAAAAACTCACATGTACCTAAGTAAACAGGCCAAATATGGTAGCACAAGTTTGTAGTTGTGGCCCTCAGAAGGCTTAGGCAGGAGGAGCTCAAGTTTGAGGCCACCCTGGGCTACACAGTGAGTTTGGGCTAACCTGTACTATCTAGTAAGATCCTTTCTTCAAAAAGAGCCCCTCCCCCATAGTCAGAACACACACTAGACTAAAACCTGATACTGGAGGCCATGCAGACTGTCGTCTCAGCTACTCTGTTGGCTGAAGCAAGAGGATGATCCACATGTTCAAGGCCTTCCAGGATTAGAGTTCAAGGTCAGCCTGAACTCTAATGAGACCACACTTCGAAATAAAAACTTCGAAAAGAATCTTTCTCCAGGGTCTAACCTGGGAAATGTAGTCCTCATCACGCTTCTCTTTGCAACAGACGGGGACCATTATAGAAACCCACAACCAATCAGATGCGGAACTGTGGAGTCTGGTCCAAATGGATACATCTACAGGACAACTCCTAAGCCTTAAGGTTCAGGGAATATTTTGGAAGTGTGTGTGTGTCTGTAGGTTGTAAGAGCCAGAAGATCAGGGAGCTGACTGTGAGAAGTGTCTCCTAGGAATATCAGAAGCCACACCCATAAAGTCTCACCAACATTACTGCCCAAACACGAGCTGAACAGGGACAACACCAATAAGCATGCTAACATGGATGGAGGCGGAAAGCCCGGAAAGCCTCAACCCTGTACAAAGAACTAAAGGCAACTAAGAAATGCTGAGAATGGAGAAATAGTCTTCCTCAGGGAAGAGCACAAATGGTCAGCTCTGAAAACACAAGTAGCATTATACAGACTGAGCGGTTTGTACGTGTGTGTGTGTGTGTGTGTGTGTGTGTGTGTGTGTGTATGGAATATATATGTATATGCATGTATGTGTAACAATTACTGAAAAAAGATAAGATCATGAATTTGAAAAAGAGCAAGGAGGGGATTATGAAAGGATTTGGAGGGAGGAGAAGAAAGGGGGTGGGGTGGAGATGATGTAATTATAATCTCAAAAAAATACATAAATATACTTTTAAAACGGCTAGATCCGGGACTGGAGAGAGATGGCTCAGCAGTTAAGAGCACTGGCTGCTCTTGCAGAGGACCCGGGTTCAATTCCCAGCACCCACATGGTGGCTCACAGCTGTCTGTAACTTCTGCTCCCGTGGATCCAATACTCTTTTCTGGCTTCTGTGCACTGAACACACATGGCACACAGACATACACATATATAAAACTCTTATACACGTAAAATAATAAAATTTAAAAAAATTTTAACGGGCTGGGTCTATTAATTACACAATAGTAAAATGATTGCCTAACATGCCTGGGGCTCTAGATTCAGTTCCTGGCTCTGGGTTCCATTCCCCAATACTGGAAAAAGAAAAAACGCCGCCATAAAATATCTGTCAGATAATCAGAGAACCCAGGTAACTGTATATTACAAGAGAAACTAGGAAGTGACCCTGACTGAAGTAGGAATGGAAAAGAGAGACAGATTAGAGAGACAAAGTAGAGGAAGAAAGCAAGTGGTGCCTCAGGGGAAGTGGGCTGAGTGAGGCCATTGCCATGGGTCTGAATGGGCTGATGGTGGACATCAGACACATATCTGCCAAGAAATGCCATCCCTGGTGGACTGAAACCCACCATGATATGATCTTCAGTGGATTGGGGAACAGTGGATGGACTGAGAAAAGCAATCACGAGTGGATCCTCTGAGAGAAAGATAGAGAAACCAACATTTATACAAAACTTTAAAAAGTTAAAGAATCAAGGCTGGAAAGAAGACTCGGCCGATGAAGGTGCTGGGGAACCCACATGAAGTTGGAAGGAGAGATCCAGCTCCACGAAATCGTCCTCTGACCTCTGCACACAACATAAAAATTTAAGGAAAACTGTAAATAATGGGAAAAACATGAGCTCGATCTTAGTACCTTTTTTTTTCTTGAGACAGGGTCCCACTATGTAGTGCTGACTGTTCTGGAACTTGATTTGTAGACCAGGCTGGCCTAGAACACAGATCTTCTGCTTCCTGAGTGCTGGAATTAAAGTGTGTGCCACCATGCCTGGCTTTTATTACTTTAATTATGTGTATGTCCGTGGGTGTGTCTCTGCATGGGGCTGTGCACACGACTGCAGGGGCCTGCTGAACAGGGTAGGAGGCCTCGCAGCTGGAGTCACAGATGGTGCGAGCTGTGTCATGGGAGTTGGGGGTTCTAGGAGCCGAGTCCGAGCCCTCAGAGAGCAGTTTTGTCTCTCCGGACTCTGAAATAATTTCTCAAAGCTTTTGTTCTGGAGGCCCCTGTTTAATTAAGGCAGCGGCTCTCGACCTCCCTAATGCTGCGACCCTTTAATCCATTTCCTCATGTTGTGGTGACCCCAACCATAAAATCATTTCATTGCTACTTCATAACTGTAATTTTACTCCTGTTATGAATCATAATGTAAGTATTTCATATATAGATGGAATATGATGGTCGTGATCCACAGGTCGGGAAACGCTGGGTTAAGGGGTCTGAATCTTCAAGGGCTCCCAGGTGCTCTGCTCTCCTGGGGCAGATACCTGCAGACAGTATTTGCTCTTCAGCAACACAGCCGGGCAGCACGAAAAAAACTCTCAGCTGCACGAACTGTTATGATATGTGTTGCCAACACATGGGATGGGTGACTTGATAATTTCGAGGCTACATCATATGCCACTTAAGGTTTTTCTTTTTTTTTCCCCCCAAAATAACCTTACCGAACTGTTCACGAAGCTTAGTCTAAAAAGCTTAAAACCCCACACAAACGTTGTAGTGGTTGATGAATTGACTTAGGATGAGCTTATATGAGATGTGCATTTTGGTCCAGGTGTATACTCTAAAGCGGTTTGCCGAGGGCTGGGGCAAGTGTTGTTTTGGAAGTCTGCCCTGTATGTACAGCTAAGCTAGCTAGTAAAATGAGTCTTACTGACCGTAGGTAACCTAAGGCTCTCTTGCAAACCTTGTAAATTCCCACTAGGGAGAAGTATGACAGCCATTAAAACCTTTAAGTTCAAATGCTGTGCCTGAGACCTTAGGCATTCTATTTAAAATTTCTGTGCCTTCGTTTCTTGTATAAGAATAGTACCTATAATTTGGGGGTATAATGAACATTACTGAGTGCTATATGCCACTGCATTGATCTGGATGTCTGTCCCAGTGTACGTTGGTGAGTTACTGCTATTAATAGTCTATCTAGTATAGTTATATATTTATTGCTATTGCTATAATTTGTCTTCTACTAACAGGCAAAAATCGTGCCTCTGAACTGTTCCCAAAAGGTATCAGACATCAGCTAGGAATATACCCTCTTCCATTACTCCCACCGCATCCCACATGGGATCTGGGACAATAGAACTCTGAAGGGGACTTCCCTGGCATGATTTTGTAGACACTGGAGCTGGGTGTCCACAGTCCACCCTCCTGGGGAGGGCCCTCTGCAAGGTCAACCCTAGGAAGGAGTCTGGGCTTAGAAGGGCAGGCTAATGATCCTCAACCCTGGCTGCCTTCTTTCTCAACTGGCCACCCTGAGAAAGAGCGATGCAATTACTCTCTGTGAGCAGGAGAGGGCGCCCTGGAGATTGCCTAATCGGCCAGGGTGTCTTTCAGCAAAGGCCAGTGAAGGAGAAACCTTATTAAATAAATATTCACCCTGCCAGTCACCATGCCCTGTACGCTGCTCAGGGACCTTCTCAATGTCACCACTACATCCTGTCATGGTTGTAAATGAATTCAAGTTTTCAAAGTGCCTTTTTCATCCATTTCTTTCATTCTTTATTCTCCCGAACTTCTTAGGAACAGTCGCTATTGTCAGATGAGGAATCCAAGTCTCTCTGTTAGAGTACGTCATCCGTGCAGCACACTGGAGACACTAGGGCAGTGGTTCTCAACCTGTGGGTCACAACCCCTTGGGGGTCGAATGACCATTTCTCAGGGCTGCCTAAGACCATCTGCATATCAGATATTTACATTATGATTCATAACAATACCAAAATTACAGTTACAAAGCAACAACGAAAACACTTTTATGGTTGGGGTCGCTGCAACATGAACTGTACTGAGGGGTCACAGCATTGGGAGGGCTGAGAACCGCTGGTCTAGACTCTAGACTTGAAGCCTTGGTCCCTCTAGACCAGCTGCTCTCAACTTTCCTTACGCTGTGACCCCTCAATACAGTTCTTCATGATGGAGTGAACCCCAGCCATAAAATTATTTTCATTGCTACTTTCCAATTGTGATTTTGCTAGTTATGAATCATAATGTAAATATCTGTTTTCCGATGGTCTTAGGCAACGCCTGTGAAAGGGGTCTTTTGACACTCAAAGACATTGTGGCCCATAGGTTGAGAAATGCTGCTCTGGAGTCTGGAGGAACCAAGGGGTGGGGCATGGGCCAACAGGGTCTGGAGCCTGCCTGACCCACCCCACTTAATAAATAAGCAATCATATAGACAGTACCAGAGCAGCTCTCTGCAAGGACAAACTGCAGAGGCTTCTGTTCCATTTCCTGGCTGTACCCCTTTATTCACCCAACCTAGCTTGGGACAAGGGGTTGATCTTAGTGGATGGGGAGTTAGGACTGTCCGTGGAACCTGCTGGGAATCTTCACCCCATGAGTGGGGACTCTGTTTCTGGGTACTTCATGACTGCACAAATTCCCAGCAGGGAACCTGCCACTGGCTCTGGTCTAAGGAGGGCTGCCAATGGAGACTTACGGTCTGTAGAGTGACCAGCTTTCCTAGGCACATCCAGCTCCTCAAAGGTGTTTTCCTTTCGGTCTGAATTTTTTTTTTTTAAGATTTATTTGTGTGTGTGTGTGTGTGTGTGTGTGTGTGTGTGTGCAGGCACATGCACATGAGTGCAGATGATGCTTGCAGAGGCTAGAAGAGACCACTGAATCGTCTGAAGGTGGAGTTACAGGCCATTGAGAGCCACCTGATGTGGGTGTTGGGAACCTAACTCAGGTCCTCTGGAAGAGCAGCTCTCAACTATGGAGCTATCACTCCTGCTCTGAATTGTTTTGTTGTTTAAGATTTATTTTATTTTAGAGTATGAGTGTTTTGCTTGTATGTGTGAGCACCGCAGGCAAGCCTGGTGCCCTTGGGTGCTAGAAGAGAGCATTGGACTTTCTTGAACTGGAGTTATAGATGATTGTAAGTGACCAGGTGGGTTCTGGGAACTGAACCCGGGTCTTCTGAAAGAACAGCAAGTGCTCTTTACTGCTGAGTCATCACACCAGTTGTGGTGGTTTGGTGAGTACGGTCCCCATAGACTCATGTGTTTGAACACTTGGCCATAGGGAGTGGCACTATTAGGAGGTGTGGCCTTGTTGGAGTGGGTGTGGTCTCATTAGAGGAAGTGTGTCACTGTGGAGGTGGGGTTTTGAGGTCTCCTACGCTCAAGCCACGCCCAGTGTGGCACACAGTCTCCTGCTGCCTTCTATCAAGATGTAGAACTCTCAGCTCCTTCTCCAGCACGGCTGCCTGAATGCTGCCATGCTTTCTGCCATGATAATGGACTACACTTTTGACTCTAAGGCAGCCCCAAATTAAATGTTTTTCTTTATAAGAGTTGCTGTGGTCATGATGTCTCTTCACAGCAACAGAAACCCTAAGGCACCAGTCCCATGATTTTTTTTTTCCCAAGCTGACTTCCGACTCATGATCTTTCTGTCTCAGTTTTCCAAGACCTTTGATGATAGGTGTGTGCTACCTGCCTAAAGGCATCTGGCTTAAACCCATGGTTCTCCTGGGGGTGTCACTAATCTATAACATATCAAACAAGAGCATGTCTACTCATGCTGTAGACATAAGGACAATGTGACCACCTTAAAGGTGACTGTTTTTCTTTTTTTTTTAAAGATTTATTTTATTTATTTTATGTATATGAGTGCTCTATCTGCATGTACACCTGCATTCCAGAAGAGGGCACCAGATCACATTGTGGATGGTTGTGAGCCACCATGTGGTTGCTGGGAATTGAACTCAGGCAGTGCTCTTAACCGCTGAGCCATCTCTCCAGCCCCAAAGGTGACTGTTTTAAGACAAGGTCTTTCCTTGCATTCCAGGTTGGCCTGGAATTTTTTTTTTTCTTTTTTCTTTTATTCGAGACAGGGTTTCTCTGTGTAACAGCTCTGGCTGTCCTGGACTCGCTTTGTAGACCAGGCTGACCTCGAACTCACAGAGATCCACCTGCCTCTGCCTCCCGAGTGCTGGGATTAAAGGTGTGCACCACCACCACCCAGCTGGCCTGGAATTTTCAATCCTCCTGCCTGTTTCCATGTGTTGGGACCACAGGTGTGTGCCATGTCCAACTTTATTTGGCTTCCTGAGCCATCCCTCACAGTAAGATTTCCAATGAAGAAGTTCTAATAGAGCCCTTCACACACAGCAGATGCCTGCTAAGCCAAAGGGCTTGGCCTTGGTGAGAACCGAGGTGGTCTTTCTGGTCCCCCACCAACCACCCACCCACACACCTCCATGCCCTAAAGCAACCATAGGGCACTGTGCAGCAAATGAGAAAGGTTGAGATCTTTTTTTTTCTTCTATGATCCTACCATCCACATCAGAGGCAAATAAAGGAAGTGTCATTGGAGCACCTGACGCCTCCGTTATGCAAACCTCAGTTTGTGATGACTGGCCCAGCTCCAAGCTGAAGACACTCACTGCTATGAACTCTGAATACTTGTTTTAGAAGGAAGCTGAGAACGTGCAATCAGAGAAGAGCCCTCACAGGCGTTGTGCCTCTCCCTGCCCCGCAGCCCTGCTCCTCTTTCCTACTAAGTCTGTAACCTGTGGACAACTGAGGACAGGGCAGTGAAAGGCTGACAAGGACAGAGAGAGGAACACGCACACTGTGGGTACAAACCATTCATTTTATTTCCGGTATTGGTTTATACAAACTTGCAAGATACAAATGCAGAGCTCACGGGGGTTCTTCAGTACCTAATCTAGTAAGACTGCTGCTGGAAGGCAGGAGTAAGCCCTCACCTACCTCAGCCAGGCGACCCTTCTCCAGGGGAGGATGGTCGGCTAGACAGACGCTCAGGGGGTTTTACAGCAGTGTGGTCCCAACAGAGATGTTGTTCATCTAACTTTAACTCTTTGCATAAGGTCACTTTCATAATAAATACAGACACTGAGATCATAGATTTCTTTGTAAGGTTTATTGTCTAACACTAGCAAATCATACTGGCCCCAAATATGTGCATAAATAGATATGTATATATATATTTATATATAGTATTTTTCCTTAGTTTTAAGAGCTGCCAGGAGGAGGGTGCCTAATGGGGAAGGAAGGGATTCCATCTTGCTGTAGTAGCCCTGTCCAAAGAACAAGCCTTTCACAAAGGCAGGAGAGCACACTTGCTGCTTGCAAGCTTGCTTCCTCAGGACAACACTTAAGGTGACAATATTTGATCCCAGCCTCTTGGGTTTTGGTGGAGGAGGTAATGTGTCATTGGGAAGGCCCTAGGTGGGTAGCCAGGACTTTCCCCACCAAGGGTACTTAGCCCTAGGCTTATGTCTGGGCTCTGTTCATTCACAGAAAGAGGCTTCAGGCTTGGAAGAGGGCCAACAATTGCCAGAGGTCGGGCTTCAAAAGCTGGCTAGAAGTACTGTAAAATTCCCAAACACATTGTTTCAAATCGGGGCAGAGGTCTCCATCCTGCCAAAATTCTCGCAAGGCGAGAACCTGCTTGCTCACATCACCTGTCAGAAAGCAAGTTTGGAAAGCTGAGCTGTCACCAGCAGGGTCCCACCCCACAGCCTGTCAAGTGCTGAGGGCTTATTCCTGGGAAAGACTAAGATTTGACATTGACTGTGGAGCCCTCCCCAGCTCAGAACGAGGCTTCAAGTCTGGATGCCAGACCCACGTGCCATAATAACTTCTAGAAAGAAAAGTCCTAGAGGGAAACAGGTGTGACAAAGAGTGGGCTTAAGAGACTGTGGGAGAGGCCTTGGGAGCTCATAGTATTCACCAAAGAACACAGAGAGCCCCAAGCCACTCTACTCTCCCTGGGCTTCACCTTGTGTCTCGGGTCTGTCAGGGCGGGGAAGGCGGACATCCTTCAAGCTGGCTAGCATAGGCTGCCAGCAACCTGTTGGCCTTTTCCCACAGAGGGATGAGGGGAGGTGGTTCAGGGACCCGAGTGAGGACTGCATGTCTGCAGTTGTAAACATTTCCTTCAGGAGTCTCACATGCTTGGCTACCCTTGGGCTGCTTTCTAAAGTTGACAGTGAAGTCACATTCTTGGACTAGGACTTTCAAGGGAATGTCCGGGTGAGCCTGGGGTTCAGCCCTTACAATGACTGGGTAATGGGAAGGGAGCCACTGGGGCAGATGGAAGGGCATAGGCTAGGATTAGGGACAGCCACCCCAGTCTCCTCACACATCACCAATCCCTTTCAGACACATTGCACATTTTGAAAATAGATCTGCTTTTAAAACAAAAGCATAAAATAGGTCTGCCTTAAAATAAATCTTTCCTCTCCCCTTCTTTGGATTAAAAAGGCAAGGGGTGTGGTTTCAACATGCTAAGAATGACGTGGACAGAGAAAAGATTGGAGCAAGAGCTGAGGAAAGGAATGACAGACATCCAGACAATATATATATTACATGGGTATCTATGACATGATCATTTCCATAAAACATATATTAAGGCATGTAAGCAACATAAAGCCAGCTTTATGAAACACCGGATGGGAACGGAGGAAGAGGTGCAGACGTTTCTTGGTGTTTTGCGTGTATTTCTAAAAAAAATACCACTTTAAAAATAAAAAGGAGAGACAAAGACAGGGAAAGCCCTAAAGTCATGTTTTTTGTGGAAGAGGGAGGAGAGGGTAACGTGGGGCCAATCCCACCTACTACCAGTCTCTAAGGAAGAAAGGGCAGGTTTCAGGTGCTTGAGCTATGCAGATAGGGAATGTCACCAAGGATAACTTTCCAGAAGCCTGACAGAGATGAAGACAAGTGGAACCCTTCTAGTTCGGAGTCCCTCAGAAGCAAGACAATATCCTAAGCACCTAGAACAGAACCTGGTACACAAAAAATGCTTGGCTAGTATTTGTTGAAATCGTCATCTTTACTTGCATATGAACCAGTAACTGTCCCAACCATGGAGGAGTGGCTGCATGGCAGTGAGTTGATGGGAGATGATGCAGTTGTCTTGGGGCCACTGATGTTCAGGCTGATGTCTCTGGGTAGTGGGTGTGGCAGAGCAGGTTGGGGGCTGGTGTCTGCAGCTGGCTTCCCTTCACTGTTGTCTTGCTCTGTTCACTCACGGTAGGTGGAATGGAGGAAGACTACACTCTGCTCCTGTCTCTCCTTGTCCTGGCCTCCCTGGGTAGGTCGGTTGTAAGAAAGACCAGTCTGTGGTCCTGCTCTAGATGCCTGAGACAAGGAGTAAGGACCTAGAACTTGGCCTCACAGCTAAATTCTCAACCTCTCCTCCCAGGGCAAACCCTCAGCTGGCCCACAGTACTTTCCAGGTCTGAATGGGTCAAGAAAGTGTCTTGGTAAGGCCCCGAGGCTGACAGATTCTATGTAAGACAGTCTTCTCTGCCCATGACCCTAGGAGAGAGACAGACAGCAGGCTTTGACACAGATGGGACCATCTCACAGGCTCTTCCGCTCTAACATCCCCTTACTCCAGATCTTGTTACCAAGCACCTCAACTGTGCCTGGTTAGTCCTCCTGGGGCCACCTGCTCCTGAGGAAGACGTGAAGGTACATAGGTCTGACAAGTCACAGTCAGGCCCCCTGCTTGGCACTAGCCTAGGGCTCCACACTAGGGCATCCATTCCTACTCTCCCTCCCATTGCCCTATTTCCTCACATCCCTGTTGCTTGTGAAAAGCGTCTAGCTTTCCCTTCCTTTGCTCTCCAAGCCTCTCTCCTCTTCCATCTGCTCCTGCTTCCAACTTGCCCTCAGACACTGTGCAGACCTGCTGTCGTCTATCCGTAACACACCTGGCCCCTCCAGGAGCCCAGGAGCCTGTCCTGTCTCTCATCTTCTTCTTTGGCTCAAGCAGGGTGGCTGGTCTCCAGGGAACTCTGAGCAATCCATCAACAGAGCCATGCCAAAGCCTTGGGCAGGAGCTGAGGCAGATGGGACTGAAGGGGAGGAAGATGATGGCAAGAGTCGGCCTCTCACTGTGTTGTGTGGGTTCCAAGGAACAGAGAGTCTGGCTTGTCTTCACCTCTAGCCCTCAACCATAGCCGAGGGCATGCTCCCCACCAGGACATGGTTCCATCAGAGAATTGTGCAGGAGAACCACACAATGCCATCCAGAACCGCACCTGAGCTCCCTGTGACGGGGGCATCAGAGAGGATGACATCCTGGCCTTGCCATCCCAAGTGTTGCCTTAGAACCATAGTATGACAGTGCAGGCTTCAGGGCAGGGGGAGCAGATATGGATCTGAAGGCATCCATGCTTCTTTCTGAACCAGTCCTGGCCCCCAGCCTGGCTCTCCGAGGCATTCCCACGGTGGGTGCAAGGGCAGGAGGCCAGGATGAGGAAGCTGGAGCCCCAGGTGTGCAGTGGACGCTTTCAGAAGGTGGCTCTGTGGAGCTTCACAGCATTGGCCTCAGCCAGGGCTTGCACTAGAAAAAAAGAGAAGCAGATGAAAAGAGAGCATAGGGTGGCACGTCCAGCCAGCTTCCCTAGAGAGTAAGACGGTTCATTATGAAAAGCCAGGGAGCCATCCCTTCCCCAGCCTGGAAAGAGCGGAAATGGGGAGTGAGAAGTCAGGTTCTTTCCCCATTCCTATGTGCTGCTGGGGGAGGGAGGAGCTAGGCCAGGGCTATGGTGCTTTGGCACCGCCCTCGGTTCCATTACTGTCTGGGAGTGGAGATACAGCTTCTCAGGCCTTCTTAGGGTTCTGTGGCAGGACTGCCATGGATCTCAAGAGACGGAAGCTGGTTAGCAGACCAGAAGTGTAGGGTGGCAGTTACGGAGGTAGGGGGACCAGGGAAGCACCTTCCCGAGCAGCGGACAAGTGTGGTATGAGCACCATTCTCTTCTGCTTCCAAAGAAGCGGAATCACTGGCAGCAGCATTGCCAGCCACCTTCAGCCAGTACTGCTCGGAGACATTGGTGGGTCAAGCGGACAAATGGAAAGGGTCACTGCGCACAGGGTGCCAGGGTGGGGAAAAGCAATGAGAGGGCACAGGTGACTCAGTGGGAGGGGGAAGGGCCGCCCCTCCCTGGGGTGCACGAAATACAGTAGAAAAGTGCTTACGTCAGAGCTCAGACCCGCCTGGTATGGCTGCTGTCGGCGCCCCGTGGGCATTCAGACGGTAGGGGGTTGACTGGTGGAGTCGGGGAAGCAGGGGAGGTGGGAGGGCTTGGGGTGGCACATTGCACTGGAAACAGAAATGAACAGGGGAGGGGTGAATAGAAGACAAAGGGTGCTGGGGAGGAGACTGGGCACCCGGAGCAAGCGAGGCCACTCCCCGGGCAGGGAGCAAGGCAGGGAGGCAAACAGAGAGAGAAGAGCTGGGCTGGGGAGCTTGCTCAAGCAGAGGCAAAGCCATCCTTAATTCCCAGGGTGCAATGGAGGACAATGAGGCCCCCTGAGGAGACCTGACCAAACCCAGGCTCTGCTAAGAAACCAGGGTAATGGTGCACGAGGCTGCATCTCTGTTCTGGGATAAAGACTCCCTTCCCATCCACACTGGGAGATTCATATTCCGCCCTGTGCAGACAGAATGAAAGGGTGTCATGTCATGCCACGGATGGCAGTCTCACTCACGATAATGATTAATAGTGCAATAAAATCACAGCAGCCCACAGCGTGGAGCACCCACTTAACAGAGAAGACAGTCACCAGGATAATCACTGTCAAAGAACATGGATTCCTGACAGGCAGAAAGTCAGCTCTGTCAACTTTGGTGTGACTGAGAGCTCAGAAGCCACACACCCAGGAGCACAAGAGCCCTTGTTCCTACCAGTCCGGCGGAGGACCTTCAAGTCCGCTCTTGAAGAATCATTTTGAACTTTAAAATGGCGACATTTGGACTGATGAGATTTTACTGTACCATCATTATTTCATGTGAAGAGCAGCAAAGGGGAAGGACAGGGAGAGTCCTCTAAGTGGCCACCAGACTCTTGCACATCCTCAGTGTAGCCAAGCAGAGAGGACGCCCTCGCGTGGGCTCAGAGAAGAGCCAGAGCTCAGCCAGGAGCCACACTGTGTTTCCAAGATGTGACATTAAACTTCCAAGTCCTTGCTAGCCACCCCGCCATGGGCCTCATCACTTCTCTGACCTCTAGGCCACTCAGGGCCAGCGTGGCTCCTACTGTTGCTATGGGCATATCCCCAGTGTGTTCATAGCCCAGGCCTGCTCGAGTGGACATGAGGTCCTGTCTACCTCACATGATGCCATCTGTGCCTGCGACCTGACAACACCGCATGGTCACACTCATTTTACACAACTCAGGCATGCGCTTGTGCTCTTTCAGGCCTCAATATTTCCATATGATCCAACATCCTTGTCACATCATAGCCAAAAACACTCACAGATGCTTTCCAACACATTCGTGTGCACATCTGTATCACCAAAGGAGGGTGACTTATGGGCCATGTTCAGAGTCTAAGACAGTCAGAAACCCTACAAGTAAGCAGGGAAGCTCCATGGGAAGCCAAAACAAATGTTGTAACATCTCCCTAGTGAGGCTCTTGTGACTGGCACACAGGGTCCTGGGGAATCCACTCACTGTTATTCACAGTTCTAACAGGTGTTGATCTGTTGGTGTTCTGACCCACAGATTAGAAACAGAAAGCCGAGGCTAGGAAAGGGAGAGGAGAGGGGAGTTGAAAGGCCCCGCGCAGTCCTAAGACGGCACAAGCAAAGAATGTCCCTTTATGAAAGGCAGAGATAACATGTGAGGTGTAATCAGGGAGGGGACCACACTTAGACACAGAGTCACACTCAGGGGGACTGCAGGTCCTGGGGGCATGCCTTCAACAGAAGTCAGGAGCATGAGGGCACCGGCAGGGCTCACTGAGGAAGGAAAGGGCAGCTTTGTGAATATCGTCTCTTTAAGGAGACACACATGTTAAACATGCTAAACATCTATTGACTATACCCACTGAGACAAGTTAACTTCCAGTGTGGAGCGAGAACACATCGGACAGATGTGGTAGGACAGTGCCGGCACACCTGCATGCGTGAGTAGTCACACAGACTTATGAGCGCACCCGTCTCTCGCCTTGTGCGTAGACATATGTTTATCAGCGCTACAGAGTGTACACTGTGCACAACACACGGGGTGGGTCTCAGCATCCCCGACACACGAAAAGCCAGTCACACGTAAATATGCACATTCATAGATGTTATCACCACCTGCACACTGTGTGCGCACACAGAGACACAGAGACACGCACACACACACAAATTCTTACATCTGCCCTCAAACATTCTTTTCACCCACATACTGATCATCTACACATATACAACTAAACATCTGCAAACATTACCAGACACATGACACCTGTGCCAGGCAGCACAGACTCAGAAACGCCATGTCCTCTCATATGGTGCATACGAAATCAGCACGTAGCAGCCAGGTAGACTTACAAAGAGAGCACTCCTTGCCAATGACACTGACCACGACACACTCCCTTTCAGCTCTACATGCCAAGCCTGCTGCTCTTGGCACTTATGCCCAGCCACTCTCCTTCTCAGTGTCCTGGGTATGAATCTATGCCCACACTGCATGTGCCCAGGACTAGCTCTTGCTCTGGGGCTTCCGGGCCACGGGCCAAGGATAGCGGGACAGCAGGCTAGGTCTGAGGTCTGGCCCTACCACAGCCATTTTTTGAGTTGTTGGGGGTTTTGGCAAAAGCACAATGACCATTGGCTTTCAGCACACAGACCCTGAAATATAAGCCTATGCGTTGTCAGGGGAGATCTGATAGGCCCCGGAGGTTTGTTTTCATAAAACCTGGACTGTTGGGTAACCATGGCTTTAAAGGCAGGTCCATGGCAGGCAGAAGAGAGGTTTTAAGCATCGTATGTGCTGGCATCTTGAAATAGGAAGTGCCTTTTGCCCACAGCATGTGGAATTTGATTCAAGTTCAATTTCGGTTCAAGATCCTTTTGTAACTGAAGTAAGGGAGGTCACTGGAAGCCTCCCTGCCTGCAGCCAAACTGGTTCTGCTGCCTTAGATGGAGGAAAGGAGATGGTCCCCTCCTAGCTCTCAGCCCCAGTCCGTGGAGAGCCCTGGACACTGGAGGACCTGCAACCTCTCCAGCACTTCCCCAGCCCTCCGTCCTGAACTTCATCAGTCCCTAAACGACAGCAGGTCCTCCCTGGAGGCTTAACTGATATGCTCTTTGTTCTGACTTACAACCCTCTGCTTGTAATGTGCATAGAGGAAGTTAGGAACGGGACAGAGGCCTCTCGGATCATCTTCGGCTCTTACTGGTTCAAGGATCTCTACCCAGCATCGCAGCTCTGCCAGCCATTGTCACAGCACTAAATGCCTGGCACTGTGCGAGGGGCTGCCATCTGCTGCTTCCGACCCTTGCGCTGTCTGAACTGAAGGCAGATGTTTTGAATTTTAGCAATGAGGAAATGGAGGCCTGGAGCACCAGCCCTTCCATGGCGTTCCTACTTACATCTTTATCTGCTTGTTCCTGCCTTGTCAGGACTGCCATAACTGTGGCCTGTAACCTGGTCCCTCTCACTTCTACTGGTCACCTAAGTCATGGCTGTTTTCATGCCATTCCTCCCAGCTGTGGCTAGCAAAGTTCACACCTTGTGGGCATGGTGGCGCACACCCACAATCCCAGCACTTAGAAGCCTATGCAGGACAATCAAGAGCTTCAGGCCAGGTTGGATTACATAGCCAGACTCCGTCTCAAAAAACAAAACAAAATGATCCCAGTATATGAGTATGTGTGATGAGCTACACACGCCCATATCTTCCCCTCCCATTCACACAGACTCCCCTTCCTTCAGAGCCCAGCCACGGTCTCCTCCTCCAGGATGCTACTCTAGCCCATGGAAGTTAATCTTGGCAACTTCAACATGATGGTATCTGATTGGGACCTCTGGGCCAGTGTGAGGTCACTTCCTCTTCCTAGCAGGAAAATTATTTGGATCAGCAGCCAAGGTAGAGATGGAGTGACTCTCAAGTCCTTGGCTGCCATGCCCCTTTTGCTCATCTTTCCATTCTTCTGTTTGCATGTAGCAAGGAAAAAAAAAAAAAGGCAGAAGGAGGCCTGAACACCTGCCCTCTCGCCCAAGGTGGCAAACACACTTATGCTTCCTGAGGAAGCACCATCATCTTTCTCTTCTTTGTGAGTTTCCAGGGGTAGATGACGCCGAGTTCCCTGCAGCCTCTATATTCCGGTCCTCTATAAAGTGGCTATGAGTACCATGACAGCTGAGCCTCTGGAGGTCAGCCACTCTGGTCCCTGGATACTGAGCCCAGCACAAACCCAGTACTTAGTGAATGCTCAGTGTGACCCCAAGAACCATCTCCTTGGCCTGGCATCTCTCTGAACCTGCCCCCCTGGCAGTACTATGCTTCCTCCCCTACACCTGGTCAGCTGGTGTCCCTGGCGGAGAGAGAGCGAGGCCCAGCCCCTCTCACCAGACAGCATGCGGCCCCTGCGGGAGGCCTCGGTCGCCAGGGCACAGGAGATTTCAATCCGCTTCTCCTGCTCCTGCAGCTGGCTCTCTGAGTCCTGGGGCACGTCCACAGAGTCCCCCTCGCCGATGGGCACCACGTTCTGCATACTGAAGAGGCACAGACACACAGACATGGAGGGAGGGACAGCATGGTCCAATTGGCTTGGGGTGACCTGCAGCTGAGGTTGGTGGGGAGGGCCAGGGGCCTTTGAGTATGCAGCCTCTGGTGCCCAGCAGGGCTGTCCCTAGGAGCGAGGGAGATACTGTCAAGACTGTTGGGACCCCTACCCTCAATGTTTTCAAATGGACTGTCAAAGGTTCAGTTGAACGCATGGGGCAGCCTTGACTGGGAGGAGGATGAGCAGAGGGATCCTCCGGTTTGTGTGCAATCCCAACAGGTCTTTCTAGGGCCCAGAGGCAGCGGTCCTCATTCCTGCCAGACCCCTGGGTATGTCTTGCTGCCTCTGACCACTGCTTCTGTTTTCTCTATCCTGGGGAGGCAAGGTGCCTCCAGGACATCTAGTGCCCAAGGAACCTGGGAGCAGGAAGGGCAGTGGAACAGCTGGCTCTCCTAGGCCTATTACCTGGATTTGGCAATGAGCGTTTTGATCCTCTCCACTTTCTTCTGCTTCTCTTTCAGCTCCTCAGGGCTCAAGGGAGTATCAGGTTCCAGGTTAATGTACCGCTCAGGGATGAGGACTTTGTCCGGAGTGGAGAGCTGTGGAGGGCCTGAGGTCACCACCTACATCCAGTCCCCGGTCACCACCCCTCACTCACCCGCTGCCGCTCTTGAATCTACTCACCTCCTTACTGATGTCCACATCGTAGTGCTGGGGCTCCAGCTCCATTTTGCGAAGCCGGGCGATTTCCTCCCGTGGCGTCTCATATGCCTGGCCACCAGGCTCCTCGGCCCTCAGGGCTGCCTCCAGGTTGGAGATGTCCACTTCGTGGATGCTACGGTGACGGCGCACCTGAGGAACAGCGCCGCCATTGTGACTGGATCACTTCTGCCCACATCTCTCTCCAGGCACTTCTCACTATTCCCGTACCCTTGCCCCTGGCTGGCATCCTTGATCAGGCTCCCTGTCCTGCTCTGTCTTCCTCCTTCCCCTCTGCTTCCCTGACACCCAACAGCGAAGCCCAGAGGCCCAGTCTCATCCATCCGTATATTCTGCTGCTGCTCACTCCTGTACGTCCCAGTCTGTAGTACACACCTTGGGCAGTAGAAGAAGTGTGCCCCATGTTCATTTCTAATAGTTTTTCTGCTATGGAAGTTCTGACCTACTGGCTTGAGCAGAAGTGTACGAAGGTGGGATTTACATCATGTTTCTTCTCTATTTCTGAAACTTACTGTAAAGAGAAGTTGAACAGGCGCCTTGGCCCCACCCCCTCTCTATACTTACAGCTGTACAGCCCAGAAAGCTCTTAGCTTCTCTTGACTCTATTTCCCTAGCTATAAAACGTGGGGGGGGGGGGGTAAATTTGAAATCACTGCTGTCCCTGAGGGGCCGGTTAAATGAAGGAGTGTGATGGCTCCGTGAACAGCCCTGCTCCTGGAGCTACCATGGCCCATCTTCAGGGAACCCAGGCCAACGCTCGACACACAGAGGTACTCCAGAGTCACACAAAAGTGCAAAAGTGGTGGCTCTTTCCACACGGTGGACTTTGCACTATTCTCTACCAAACTACATGTTTCTTTTTAATTACGTGTGTGTGTGTGTGCACATGTATATAAAGTGTGTGTATGTGGGTGCCAAGAGCTGAAGTCCAGCCCTCTGCAAGAGCAGCAAGTGTTCTTAACACTAAATGAAATTTTGAATCCTCCATTTCAGCCAAAACATTCATCATTCTTTTTTTGGCATTACTTTTCATTAAGCGTAAAGAGGAAACAGAGCCTGAAGCACTTCTGTGCAGTGGTGTACCCCAGGCGCCCGGCTAGGTTCCCCTCAGTTTCCTCTCTGTTCCAGTTCCCTGGCCCAGGCTGCCCACGGGCTGAGAGCAGGAGTGTGGACAGAGGGAAGACTCAGGCCTCTGGGCAGCTGGGAGGACATTACCACTTTGTAGGCAGGCCGGGTGCTAGGTTCAGGGGCGGGGCTGGCTGGGAGCTGCAGGCTCCTCCGCTTTTCCTTCATGGGGCCACTCTGATGCCGCCTCATCCGGTCGATCTGTTCCTCCACACTCATCTTTACCTTGCCCTCTCCGGAGAACACAGCACTCTTGGGGCGCTCTTGCTGCAGTGAGGAAACAAGGTTCTGACAGGTGCTCCTGACCCAGCAGGTTTCCCATCTCTCCCTATGCTCAAAATAGTCCTTCTGTAGGTAGCCTACCCATAGAGGGCTGAACAATGGCTCCAGAAAGGGATATGTCAGATAGATGCTGACCCCTGGTGCCTACAAATGTGCTTTTTTTTTTTGGAAACATGGTATCATTTTGAATCAGAGCTGACTTGGATCCAATAGCAACTGCCCTTGTAAAAGACTGAAAGGATGACAACACAGAGCAGAAAGAGGGTGACGTGAGGATGGAGGCAGAGACTAGAATGGTTCATTTACATGCAAACAAGTGCCAAGTCTGGGTAGCTGGATCTACACATAGGGAAGCTGGGGCAGATCCTCCCTTAGCACCTCAGCAGGGACCAGCCCTGCCAGCACCTTCAGTTTGGATTCCACACACATGAAGAACAGATTTCCATTGTTTTAAGCTACATAGTACATACTAATTTGTTTCAGGAGTCTTAGGAAGCCTATTGAGACTGGGGCGCTAGGAAATGGGGTGCTAAGAAATACTTAGCATAGAGTGGAAGAGTCTTCAGAATCAAGAAATGGCCAGAGGCTGGAAGAATGTTGAGGTGAATAGGAGAAAAGAACCCTAGATTTCATTGGTAGAAATGGAGTCAAAAATGACTCCAGAGAAGGACAGAGGAGGTAAAAGAGAAGCTGGGAGGCACGCCCTTAATCCCAGCACCCAGGATGCAGAGGCAGGAGGAGCTCTGTGAGTTCAAGGCCAGCCTGGTGTGCCCAGCAAACTCTAGGTAAGCAAGGGCTATATGGTAAGGCATTGTCAAAAAAATAAAGGTAACAGAGGAAAAGCAAAAGAGAAGGTTTCTCTTAGAGAGAATTCATGTCACCAACAGGATGCTAGGAAAGGAGCTCGAGAGATGGCTCGGTGGGGAAAGCAGCTGCAGGAAGGCATGAGCTTGAATCCCAAGGACCACACATGCTTGCAATCCCAGTGCTCCTGCGCAGAGATGGGGGAATCTCTAGGAGCTTGAGGGCTGGCTAGCCTGCGGTATCAGCACCAAACAAGAAACTCTGTCTCAAACAACATGGAAGGCAAGGCCAACACCTGAATCCTCTGGCTTCCACATGTGCACTGTAGTATATATGTTGTATGCACATACTCACACACACACACACACTCATCACACACACATAGCCCTCTCCACACACATCACACATACACAAACATACCCCCAACACACACACACACATAACCCCCCTCCACACATATAACACATATACACACATACCCCCAACACATACACACATCACACACACACACACACACACACACACACACACACACAGACACACTGGCAGAAAAGTGGGTGTTAAAAGTACTTACGGTGAGCTGGGCGTGGTGGCGCACACCTTTGATCCCAGCACTCAGGAGGCAGAGGCAGGTGGATCTCTGTGAATTTAAGGCTAGCCTGGTCTACAAAGCAAGTCCAGGACAGCCAAGGCTTGGTACATGGAGAAACGCTGTCTCGAAAAACCAAAAAAAAAGTACTTACAGTGAACCTAAAAAGCAAAAAACAAAAAAACTAAAAAAGCTGAGTGTAGTGGTGCACACCTTTAATCCCAGCACTCAAGAGGCTGAGGCAGGTAGATCTCTAAGTTCAAGGCCAGCCTGGTCTACAGAGTGAGTTCCAGGACATCCAGGGCTACACACAGAAACCCTGTCTCGAAAAACCTAAAACAAAACAAAACAACCCCCCCCCCCAAAAAAAACCCAAAAGTACTTACAGTGAAGTTGCAGAAGGAAGCAAGGGGCATGTTATTGGATAACAGACTCTTTGCCATAAAATGGCACAAACTTCACTAAATGTGCTTGGTTGTGGGATGGAAAGCAGAACTGGTAAGTAGTCAGCTTGGATATTTAGCTGGGAAGATTTCCAAGCAGAATGTTGAAAAATGTGACCAAAAAGAAACCGGCAACCCACTATTGAGGAACAGCACCCTTCAAGGGGACCATGGATATCTTGTTGAAGAGACAGAGGAGTGACTGATGATCTGATCAAGCATCCCAGGAGACAGAAGTAGACATGGGCCACCCAGGAAGGCCCTGCAGAGACCCCACCACAGACGGCATGGGTTCTTAAACCCAGCAGAGTCACATGCGCTTGTGAGAATGCTCTCAGAACAAACTCTGCCAGTTTGAGGGTAAAATGAAGATGTGGGGGAAAAATGCTATCATATTTCTGGGGGTGATACAGAATCGTCAGCTACCCCCTCAAGAAAAAGGCAGGCTACCCTGAAAGAAAAGTCCTGGCTACACATCATGAGGTCAGAGAAACAGGACTTGGCATCAAGGGCTGGTGGAGCCTTCACCCACCCATAGGGAGGACAGTGAGCCCCAGAAGACTATCCTCAGGCTGTAGGACTTAACTTAGAGGTATAGCATTTGGCCAGTATGCACAAGGATCTGGGATTTGATTCCTAGCGCTGAGGGAAAAAACCTTGAGGCTAGAGATCCCAAACTCCCTTCTAATTTTCTCCTTTGGGGACAAGAATAATTAACTTAAGGCCAAGGAGATATAGCTCAGCTGGTGAAAGTTTAAGACCAACAACTCAAGTGTGATCCCTGGAACCACACAAAAAGCTGATGCGGTGACACCAACCTGTAATCCCAGCAGTACTACCCTGAGATGGGAGGTAGAGACTGAGGGGGGGGGGGTTGGCACCTGGAAGCTCACAGGCCACTTAGCCTGGAGTGTAAAGTGCAGCAACAGAGACAAGAGAGACCCCGCCTAACGAGGTGGGAGGGAGACCTGATTCCTAAAAGTTGTCCTCTGACCTCCACACATGTCCCATGGCCCATGTACACAGGCATCCACACACACATAATGAACAAAGAAATAACTTTTTAAAAGAAAGATTATCTCCCGTCATTTGTATTTTAGAAGCAGATTAACTTGTTTTCAAGTTCCATATGTAAACAGGAATTCCAGCCCATAATGAATGCACCCTGCTAGAGATGATTTGGAAGGTGAGTTGCAGGACTTACGTTCTTCAGGTCGGGGTAGAGGTGTACCATGCACACATTTGTGTGAGGACACACTCACCTACGCATGCATGTGTAGAGACTAGAGCTTGAATCCGAGTGTCTTCCCCCATTGCTCCCTGCCTAACTTCTTGAGACAGGGCCTCTCACCAAACCTGAAGCTCGCTGTTTTGGCTAGACTGGCTGACAGTCAATCTCCTGAACATGTGTGTTTACACCCCCAAAGGTGGGGTTACAGGAAAATGCCTTCAAGCCTGGCTTTTACCTGGGTATTGGGAACCTGAACTCATACCCTCATGTTTGCACATCCTGAGCTTTATTTGTCTCTGTTCCTTTAGAAAAGATCTCATCCTGTAATCTAGGCTGGCCTCAAACTCACTATAGAACCTCAGCCTCTCAAGTCCTGGGGTCATAGACGTGAGCCCACCAGGACTGGCTGGAGATGTGAGACTTGTTAGTAAGTCTGAACTAATAATAGATAAGATTTTAGTATTAAGGTTAACGATACCAGGAGTTGAGATTTTGGGGTTCCTACAACAGAATGAGTTCTTTTAAAGTAGAATGGCATGCAATCTGGCACTGCAGTTGTTGATTACTGATTCCCCCAAAGATATGCCTAAACCATAGGCCCCTTATGCCTATGAGACTCTGTCTCTTTTTTGGAACTAGGTTTCTACAGTTGTAATTAAGGTCATCCTGAATTTAGGGACCCCAAATCCAAAGAGAGGTATCCTTACGAGAAAAAGAGAGGACATACAGAGAAGGCCATGTGAAGGTAGAGTGATCTGATGGATACTAAGCACTGCTGGGAGCCACCACTCACTGAGAGAGACCCATGGGACAGTCTCTCAGGTTTCCAAAGGAGCCAACACTGGTGGAACCTTGACTTTGGACTTCTGGCCCCTGAACAGGGGATATTAAGTGGTGTTGTTTTAAGGCATTAATGTGTGTGGTAATGTGTTAATTCTCAGGAGCCCTAGGGATCTAACACAGTGTCCTTCACTGTTACATCTCTGTTCTCCCTGTTACATCCTGCCCACAGCATGCTCTGACAACGTTAAACACTCACATGGATTCACAATGCTCATCTTCCTTGACCCTTGATATGCCCATGAAGGACCGTTCTTCCTCCCATGTATTCTACCTCCCTCCCTAGCTCTGGGTCATGATCACTGGGCTTGTGGCCTCAGAGCCTGCAGGCGGGCACTTACCCATGAGGAGAGGCCATTGGTGAGTCCACTGGCAGTCCTCCTCACCACTGCTGATGGGGTCATCTCTTCCTCAGCAGGAGATTTTGTCCGAGGGGGCACAATGCCAACTACAGGGTGATAGAAGAGCTGGTGGGACTTGTGGGAAGCAGGGTCAGAGGGCCTGCTTCTTGGGGAGAGGCCTCCACTGAGGCTTAGTGTGGGTGAGCACACTCCCCCAGCATGAGGGAGTGCCTTAGCCTTACTTAGGCAATTATGGGCTGAAACAAACCTTTGTTGAGAGCTGCCTGCCTCTCTGCCTCCACCTCTTGTCTGGTGGGAACAAGGCTGATGTCTCTGGCCGTGTCCAGGGGTGATGCCTGGTCGAGGTCTTTCTTGCTTGGCTCAAAGCCTGTTTTGGGCTGGGAAGAAGGGGCGAGAAGATGGCTGGTGTTAGGGTGGGGGAGTGCTAGAGATTTGGCCTCCTTAATGCCTTCCTTCAAATCCTTTCAGGTAGAGAGAGCAAGGATATTGCACAGGTGCTAGCTAGTAGTGGGTAAGAATGGCTCTCACTCCCGTAACACAGGCTGGGTCCTCTTGGGAATGAGAGCCAAGAAGGGCTTCATTTGGGGCTAATCGGAGAGGTCCCTGCCCAACCCAGGTAACTTAGCAAGCCTGAGGAAGCAATGACTGTCCATAGGCTCAGGATCATAGGAGAAGTCCCCAGAGGGGGCTACAAATTCTAGGGTGTCTGAGAATCCTGCCGGGATCCGATCCATGCAGACTAATCAAAAAGAATCAGGTTGACCTTGATATCAGGATTCTGAGGAAGTGAAAAGGGCATTTGATTGGGTGTTTACAAAGCCACGGGTCTCAGACAGCCTATGAGCAACCTCTTCCTCCTACTGTATAGTCAAAGACTCTAAGCCTCATAGAAAATTCAGAACATAAGAAATAAAACCAGCCGGGCGGTGGTGGCGCACGCCTTTAATCCCAGCACTTGGGAGGCAGAGGCAGGCAGATCTCTGTGAGTTCAAGGCCAGCCTGGTCTACAAAGCGAGTCCAGGACAGCCAAGGGTATACAGAGAAACCCTGTCTCAAAAAAACCAAAAAAAAAAAAAAAAGAAAGAAAGAAAAAAAAAAAGAAATAAAACCAGACTCTGAAACCTCAGCCATCAACCAGCCAGACGCTTGGGCAATAGGTAAGCCTTGTCCACTTCTTGGTGTAACAGCCACAGGCAATGTCAACCATTCTGCTGGAAGGCCTCAGTTACACAAACCACATACAGCCAAGCCTGGAAAGAACACCGGTCTCCCAATACCATACAACCAAGTCTAAGTCTAATTATGCATCTCTTTGTCCTGACTAAGGACCCAGGTGAGAAGGCAGAACAGATGTGTCTTTATACACTAGAGGCTCATGAGACCCAGTGAGACCAAGGCAGAGGCATAACTAGAACACAAAGGGACTGGGGTCTGAGGTAGGCAAGGGACAGGAGGGACTGGGATGGACTGGGGAAGGTGTCACCCCATTTTCCTTGGTTTAATCACATTGGTAGGGATCTCTACCCACAACCATCAGATGCTCATGAGCCAGTATTAGGTAGGATTTTTTTCCCATTGTCTACAGAAAGCAAAAGGAAAGAGGGTCTATGAGACTATTACCCTAGGGCTCAGAAGAAATAGAGCTTTGTGGAACTGAGTGGGAAAATGCTCTACCCCGCCCCTTGCCTGGACCTTTGTCCCATACTGCACCATCCCACCCTCCAAAACCCAAGGATGCTGGGTACCTGACCCCTGTCTGTCTCGCCACTGCGATGCCAGGAAGGGGAGTTGGGGTATGGCCAGAAGCGGCTCTCATTAGGGAGTGGAGGGACGGTGGGAGGAGATTCCAGGGGGACGTAGGCTTTGGGGAGGGGTGGCCGAGGTGGGCCAGATTCCTGAGGCAGAGAGAAGCCAGAGCATTAGGAGGAAGGAGAACAGCCGCTGTGAGAGCAGAAGAGAGAGTTAGCAGAAGCCAGACAATCTTATTGTATGAAGCGTGCCCCAGGCCTGGGCACTGCACTCAACCCTGGCCCAGCAGAACCTCAGATCTACCCACAGCCCTCTGTCTGGCCTGTAGGCCCTCCTCAGCTGAGCCCCTCCTGCCCACCCCTCCACATTGTTCCATTATTCCAAATCTCCCTCAATATTGCCTCCCCATCATACCAGGACTTTCTCATTCTGTATCTTTGCCTTTATCTCTCTTGCCTGCACTCCATTTGGCCTCTCCCTATCCAATGTACCACAGCTCCATTTAAGTTCCACCTTCTCTTCCGTTGTAAGAGCACCAGAGTCTTTACATTCTGAACCATGTGGCTCATTACTGAGATGTCTCCTGTAGGTTGCACCCACAATGTATTGGTCCCTGTTGGATGCTGACTCTCTGAACAAAGGGCCTTGGGCACTGTCTGGGTACCTTTCTAGGAGCTTCCTTCTATTCCATGAGCACTTGCTGACTGCCTAGCAAACAGCTCCCTCCTCTGACCCTCAACCCCTTCACCTCGGGATACTCCTGGTTTAAATTCCCGTCAAGTACAGGGGACCTCTGCCACCTACCTAGGGACCCAGGAAGACTTCCTTGTGAGATGGTTAAAGAGGGCAGATGGACATAGGAATGTGTATAGGAGAAATCCCAAACGAAGGTCACGAAACTAGTGTGAGAATGCTTCCTAGATACCATGAATCAAACACTGAGACCCATCCCTAGGGAAGAGATGGCAAACTGCGGGTCCTTCCAGGGGATCAGGATCTGCCACCCCCACCCCCGTCTACCTTGTACTGTTTCTAAAGCTTACCTCGCTGGACCCTGGCTTGGTGGGAGAGCCCTGAGAGCCAGACACCATTGAGAAGGGGCTCAGGGGACTGGTAAGGCTGGCAGAGCTGAGAGGGCTGGCAGGGCTGTTGGAGCTGTAGGTAGCTGAGGTGCCAAGTCCCCCTGGAGAAACAGAAGAGAGGGGCAAAGAGTAGAGCAAGGAGCAGCATGGTGTCCACATGGGTACAAGGAGTGGAGAGAGTAGGGGAGGCACCTGCAGGGTTTAGAGTTAGGGTTTCAAGCTGCTAAGAGGTACTCTAGGCAGTGATAACAAATAGGGTTGACACTCTGGCCTCCAAAGTGTCAAAGAAAACCAGCCTGCTGAAGGCCTGGACGCAGGGATATTTCTAAAGTCCCCCGTGGGTCTGTTAGTGTGAGTTGGCAGGGGTGCCACAGGAGTCCAGGGCTGCTGGAGGTGCCCTACCTCTGTGCTTGGCCGTGTCAGTGCCCCGAGAGGGGTTGTTCTTCCTCAGCCCTTCCATCACATCCTGGATCCTCCAGATCTCCTTCTGAATTTGCCGATTGAGCACCTCATTCTGAAATAGCCCCAGAGTGACTCAAGGATGGGCCAGCCCTGCCTTAAACCTGGCCACCTCCCTCCCCCCGCATCAGGAGGCTTCAGAAACCCTGTGCTCTTGCCTGCACACCCCCTCCAGCATAGATATCTTCCTTATGGGAAGTCTCTTACTCTTTAATATAAAATTGTGTCCCAAGAAAAGCCAAGGCCCCAGAAGCAAGAGTGAGGAGCTCCTATGGCGCCCCTATGGGAGAGAGCAGGGGATATGTACTGTTTTCTATGGACAAGACTTCTCAGTGCTTTTTGTCTTTTTTTTTTTTTTCACATTCCAACAGCCTAGACATGGACTACAATCTACTACAGCTAGCTCACATTCTGAAATTTAACAGCTAACACTTATTCTGTATGTCTTAGTACCAGACGCCACTCCAAATGCTTTGTATCTACTAACTCATCTCAGCTACAGGACTCCTCAGGCAAGGTACAAGAGGCAGCGGTCCCTGCTTCTGAGAGAGGAGACTGAGTCCAGGGCCATTCTCTGGGCAAGCCACACAGACAATGTCTAAGGATGGCTCTTTTTGACTCAGAAGCTGGTGTGCTTGCTCCTGGCCATCGTCCCTCCTAAATGTGTACACCTAAAGTGCAGCTGGCCCATGGGGTCTCATAGTATCCGGATCCTCACCTCACCCTACCCAGCCCAAGGTAAGGGAGGTGAATTTTGAATCATGTTATCAGAAAACAGGGTACTAACAGCATCCGAGGAATAGAGTTTGCAAAACTAGCTAGAGAAGAGGCAGGACTTGGTCAGAGAAAAGACAAAGGGTAAAATAAAATAATAAAATAAAACAGAAGTCTCCAATATCCTCCTCCTCCAAGCCTTCTACTTCTTACCCATCCCTGGAAGGGAAGCCTTGTTGCTTCTAAAACTGTATTGACGGCTCCTGTACTGACAGCGTTTCCAGTATCTTCAGAGAGAGGTATTTATATCCACATGTCTGTTTTTAAATCCTTTCAGCCATAGAGTATCCTGCTTCTAACCTAAGTCTCTTCCCTCATTAGCTCCATCCCCTGTGAGCTGAGAAGAATATCCTCACAGTCTTCAGCCTAAAAGTATAGTCTTAAGTGGCTTGACTGACTCTCTTTTCTTCCTTCTCTCTCCTCTCCCTGTCTTTCCCTCTGTGTCTCTGCCTCTTCCTCTTCCTCTTCCTCTTTCTCTCTCTCTCTCTCTCTCTCTCTCTCTCTCTCTCTCTCTCTCTCT
>CAJQZJ010034265.1:2111350-2205865 GCA_907164525.1 Lophiomys imhausi
TGTGTGTGTGTGTGTGTGTGTGTGTGTGTGTGTGTGTGTGTCTCAGGACCAGATCCTTGTCTTACATTGAAATGGCTAATCAAGAAAGCCAGCCACTTTGTTCTCCTTTGCTACACAGGGGACCAGAGAAGACACAGAGCACATTGTGACGACCCACACACACACACACCCACTTGGGGCCCCCTTTCACCTGGATATCCAAGTTGAGCTGTTCCCAGAGGTCGTCATGCAGGGCACAGACCTCGGACTCGAGGTTCTTGTACACCACTGTGCTGTTGGTCAGTGCCTGCAGGGGAGAGGGTTACCGAGTGTGATGGCTCATCCAGTCAACTTGGCTGGATTTAGAGTCACCTTGGAAAAACACCTCTGGATGTGTCTGTGACAGTGTTTCCAGGAAGGATTGACGGAGGAGGGAAGATACAGGTGGCAGCATCACACAGGCTTGCGTCCAGGGCTGAGTATAAAAAGGACGTGGCACCACAATCCGCCTCTGCTTCCTGAATGTATGTGCAAGTGACCAGGCACCTTGCACTCCCGTCTACAGTACCTTCCCCATGGTGGCAGGCTAAATTCCTTCAACCTGTGAGGCAAAATAAGCGCTTCCTCCTCGGTGTTTCTTTTGTCAAGTATTTCATCACAGCAATGAGAAAAGCAGTAATATACAGAGGAAGCTGCCTTCAACAGTCCTCCCTCCTACTGCTGCAAAGGGGTCTGGGGCCAGGATCCCTGGAGTCTGAAGTCTGTCAGGAAGGGAACAAGACAGAGGCATTCTGATGAGGGCTACCACTAAGCCTCCTTCCCAGAGGGGCCAGGGCATATGCCATGGAATGCTAATGAGAAAGCTGAATCCTTGCAGGTCAAAGGTTCTCAATAGCACCCTCCTGTTACCACTCAAGACAGGGAATAGAAGTGTGGTTAAATGGACAGAGCCTGGAAGACAATGATTGTCCTTCCTCTTCTGGGTTGTGTTGTCCTGGGCCATAGTTACTGGAACAGGCTGTGTTGAAGGATCTGCCTTAGCCCCCCTGCTGGCAACAGCAAGCCGGGCAGTGTCTACTTCCACAAGGCAGCAGGCAATGTGGGCAGCAGATGGGTCAGATAAGCCAAGGAATTCAGTTACCCTCAGCCACACACTGCCCCGACGGAATCCTGGTACAAATGCAGCCTGTGGGAAATGAGCTTGCTGTCTGGGCAGAGACACTTTGGAATGAACAGATAGGCAAATCTACTGCTTGTGCAGGAGGAGTGCCTCCGCAGCACCCTGCCCTTTCTGTCTTAGGAGATATCTAGGTCAGGGTGGCACAAAGGGAGGTCAACAGCCGCAGCCCCTTGCTCCCGGGTTACCGTGGTCGCCTGCGACAGCTCCACCCGGATGTTGATGAGCTGGTTCTGCAGAGACTCCTTCTTGTGCAGCAGCTTCTCTGGGTAGGCAGGCTGGCTTCCAAACATCTCCAGCTCCTGGTGGGTCCCCATCAAGGCACTTTCCAGACTCTCCTAAAGAAAGACGGGGGACAGCGTGAGTTGGCACAGTGACCTTCTGTAGGGTTTTTAACAGCAGATGCCTGAGCCCCTGGCAGTTCAATCAGGCAGCTTAGCAGAGGTTATCCTCATACTGGCTACTGTCCCCGGGTGGGAGACAAGAAGCCTGAGGAAGACAAAGACAGCATCACACACTATCCCCATGCCAGCCCCACCTCCAAAGCACCCCAGACTCTCACCTTCTCCGCTCGCAACTGCTGCACCAGCCGGTCCTGTTCCCTCACCACCTTGTTCTGCTCACACAGCTTGCCCAGCAGCTTCTGGGGGCCCAGAGGAGAGAAAGGAGGAGATGAAGGATGTGGTCTGATGGGGACTTGGGGGTGGAGTTGGCAGAGCCTGGCCTCTGGATACTTCTACTTTCCCCAGGCAAGGATCCTGTGCCTTCACAGTCACCTTGGAGGCTCTGGGAAAGAATGTGATGGAGCTCTCCATCTTAGAAAAATGAGAAGTGATGATTCTGAGTGAGGTGGGGGAGTCGAGTCCATTCCTATCCTACTGAGGGGGTACAGTGTCCAGAGGGCTGAGAAGACAGTATGGCTTCACCTCCTTGGCTGGAGGGGGCAGGCAGGGTGTGGGAACAAGCAGTCTTAAAAGAGGTGATGTAGGTGAACCGGTCCCTCAGTCCCACAGGGAAGCCCAGTCTCTCTTACCCTGAGGCTCCAAGTTCTCTTTCTCTAAGACAGCAGTTCTCAACCTGTGGGTTGTGATCCCCACGGGGGTCGCATATCAGATATCCTGCATATCAGCTATTTACATTGCAATTCATAACAGTAGCAAAATCACAGTTATGAAGTAGCAACAAAATAATTTTATGGTTGGGGTCACCACAACATGGGGAACTATATTAAAGGGTTGCAGCATTAGGAAGGTTGAGAAACTGCTCTAAGGTCTCGGGATGGCTGGTGGGAGCTCCTCTTAGCTTTGGTTCTTGCCAGGATAGACAACCCCACCCCCCTCCAGGCCTCTCAGTCATGGACCTGCTGCTGAAGCAGGATCAATGGTGACAGGGAGGCAGCAGACAGAGCCCAGTCTCTCTTCTGGAACATTTTCCATGTCCTTATCTCTAACTCATGGCTTCCCCTCCATCCTCTTCATTCCAAGGCCTTTCTCATCGGCTCCCTATTTTGTCCTTGGCCCTCTCATTGGTCCTGCTCAGTAAACGAATCTGAGGTTACCATCTGATGTTACCCAGGCTCTCCTGCTGCCTGAAGCTCCCGAGGGCCGACACAGGCCATGCTTTCTCTAGCAATTTGCAGTGTCTAACACGGACTGGGCACAGCACAGATTGACTGATTTGCCATCTAACGCTGGAGCGAGGGTGAGGGCGAGGTAGTGCCAAGTCCCAAAAGAGGAGGGGGAGGCGGTGGGGGAGGAGGAAGCAGGCGGAATGCTGCGTTTGTAGTTCTGATGAGAGGACATGAGTCAAATGCATGAAACACCACCAGGAGAGAAAAGGGAATGGAGAAAAAAGCCGACAGGGTAAAGTGAGGATGAAGAGGACATCGTGGTCAGAGGGAGCAGGGAGAGATGCTCTTACATCTGTATCTTGCTCGTTTAGCCTGAAGGTGTGGAGGCCATCCCGGAACACCTCTGGGTATGCAGGGACCTGCAGGAACACGAGGCCAGTTACTGCAGCAGGGGCAGATGAGGCTGGGTGAGTGGGAGAGCTGACATCATCACAATCCTGCTTCATTTTCACCAAAGACCACTGCCCATCGGGCCTAACACGTCCATGCCAGGCACTCAAGCTAATTCTATGTCCTCTGGTGTGGTCTAGACTTCATCCTGATTGTCCGTGGTTGGCTCGGAAAAGGTTAGAACTTTGTTGGCCACATGGCCTACATCTCCTGTCCCCTGTTGGAGGCCTGCGGGAAGGTAGAGCTCTCGATGGTAACAGTCATGAGAACAGCAGTGACTCCTGGGCAGTTTGTAGAGACAGCACATGAGAGCACGGCAGGAGAGAGCTCCAGAAACCTGGAGAACTGCTGTCCCCGTAAATGGAACACCCCAGTCACAGAGCCCACAGTAAGCCAGGGACTTGCAAGATTCCAAAAGCATGGAGGGGAGGGAACACAGCAGTTAATGCTGCCTTGCCTTGCCAACACAGCAGTCATCGAAACATCTGTACAAACCCTTGACACCCTCCCCTCATGCCCTAGCCCCAGTAATATCTGTCAAGAACACAGCAAATATGGTCATCCTGGGCATCCTGGGCATTCAAAAGCAGGTTTGCAATCCTCAGCGTGCATGAGTTGCTGCTGCCCGCTGTTTTGATGGTTCAGGAAATGCACTTTGGGTTTATGTATGAATGTGAAGGATGAAGGTGGCATGGTGCAGGTGGGGAGAAGATCAGGCAGAATCTGTTTCAGGGGGGATGAGGCCTGGCAGATGAATGGATGGGGTGGGGTGATGTGGGCCTCACCCCACACAGGGTGACCCAACCATGCACAAGCAGCTGAGGTGGGTGGGACTGACAGAGACCATGCTGGCAGGCAGAGGCCTTACTTGCATGAAGAGCTGGGCCCTGGGGGAGGAGTTCTCCACCATGTGGTTCACCATGCTGATGAGAGTCTCACTCTCATTCATCTGCAGCAGAGGAAGGAATGGACGGTTCCCTCAGCCCTGGGTATGGGTATCTCCGCACACCCTCCCCCTGTGGCTCTCTGCAGGAAATAGGGTAGGGGCAGCTGTTCTTGGGGCCTCCTGTACCCTATGTGTGGCCTTGCCATTTTTCACCCTGTGAACTGTTTCAGGACCAATACTGATGGAAGCTATTCTCACGCAAATGCCACACGGGGAGGCCACTGGACCCTACAAGGCCCAGGGACTCTACCCCAAGGGTGCATGATCACACTGACCAAGCTGTCCCTTCTTTCCCATGCCTCACACTGGTTTGGATGAAGACCACACAGCGGGAAAGCCAGTCTCCTCCAATGGACACTGAACTAAACTAGAACAGCAAAGCTGGGACTATTCCCTACATAGCAGACCCCTCCCCACCGCCTCCTGAAAGATTACTAAGCAGTTTCCAGAGCTGGGCTTGCAGCATCCATGAGGTCTGCAGATGGCACTGGGAGGCAAACAAGGAGGTCAAGACAAGTGAGCCATGTTAACGGGACACCAGGTGTCAGAACACTGCTCGATACATCATCTTTTAATTTCAAGCATCACTGGGAAAGCGGAAGGGGAAACTGAAAGAGAGAGGGACGGGGAGAGGGAGGGAAGACCAGACAGGCCGATCAGATACACCCTCGTTCGTCCACTGGTTCCACTGGGAGAGAATCAAAAATGAAACTGTCAGGGAATGTCCGTGGCTGTGTCCCTTTAACTGTGTGTCCCACAACAGATGGCAGGAGAAGACAGAAGGGAGGTACACAGGGAAAGCTTTGGGGCCAGAAAGTAACCAAGTGAAGGACAGACCCACGTCAGGCATGATCTGGGGTCAGAATTTCATCCAGTCTCCTCTGCCCTTCCTTCCTCTTACCCTTCTGAGAGAGAGAAACAGCCCAGCTTTGCTTCTGCCATGTCGTGGACAGAGCAAGGCAACCAGTGCCCTCATTCGCAGGGTCTACAACATCCTAATTAAAATAATTTTTTACTTTATGTGTATGCTTTGCCTGCATGTATGTCTGTGTACCATGTGCCCACAGAGGCCAGAAGAGGACATTGGATTCTGCGGCACTAGAGTTTACAGGTGCTTGTGAGCTGCCATGTGGGTGTTGGGAACCAAACCTGGGTCCTCTGGAAGAGCAGCCAGTGCTCTTAACTGCAGAGCCAACTCTCCAAGCCCCAGATCTGCAGTATTTTAAAAGGCTTTCCAGCATCCAATTTTTCTGCTCTTGTAAGTCAGGTTAGGGTCTTTCCTGTGGTGTAAAGCGTGACGTAAAGGCTCCAGGAGTGTTTATAGTATGAGGGTGGGCATAGAGTGACAAAACCAATAGGACAGGTTCCTTATTTTGTCTAAAGATCTGAAGCCAACCCAGTCTTTGTGTACTTAAAGAGAGTGTGTATGGGGAGCTAGAGAGATGGCTCAGCAGTTAAGAGTACTGACTGCTCTTTCAGAGGACCTGGGGTTCAAATCCCAGCACCCACATGGCAGCTCACAACTGTCTGTAACTCCTGTTCTAAAAAATCTGATGAAACACGTGTAGTCAAAACACCAATGTACATAAAATAAAATAAATAATTAAAAAAGAGAGACAGTGTGTATGTGCACGTCTGTGCGCACACCCTTGTGAGTTCACAGTGGACAAAGGGAGAGCAGGCTCTTCCTGGGTACCCACTGACCTCGTCTCTTGGCCATAAGAGGTTTGTTGTAACAATGCCCCACAGAGAGCTCCCATGCACTTTACAATCTGACCCTCTCACTACTCTACACAAGAACAGGCTCTACTATGACTGGAAACAAAGAACCAGGGAGACTGACAGTGCTGCCCAGCATGGCACCACCTGGCTGTGTCTGGCCCCTCATCACACAAGACTGCCATAGGAATACCATCCTATGGGCAGGAGGGTAATCCAGAAGTGAGTTCTGAAGACCCCAGCAGTCTCCAAGGGCCGAAGCTACTCTGTGTTAAATGATTGGACAGTCAGCAGTTGTGGACAAGGCAGAGCCAGCCACAAAACTACAAGGAGGACAGCCTGCTTGGGAGGCTGGTGGTGGTGCTCTGAGTACTCCCCTTTGGGAGGAATCAGCACTTCCCAGTCATGCTTGGGAGAGGGCATCCTGGGACCTATCCCCTCACGGCCCAGGATGTGGCAGGACTACAATCCACTGCCTTTGGAACAAGAATTCAAGGTCCTTGCGGGGCAGGAGTTGGCCCTGCTGACTAAACTCGGGCAATCAGAGCTTCCCAGTGCCTAAGGCCTTTTTACAAAGATGATCTCACCATCCCAGGGAACCCATAGGAGATGATAGCTCACATAACTATTACTGGAAGACCATAGAGTCTCAGCAGTGAATACAATATAACCACCTCAAGGTCATGTTTCTGCCTACAGACCTACCAGTTCGAACTTGTCCTGATGAGATTTGATCCCAGCCTTGTCTCCTCTCCGATTCTCAGCCACAGACTGGGTTAAAACCTAAGCTCTGCTATTCACTGGCTGTGTCCTCGGCATGTTTTTGTTTTTGTTTTTAAATCTCTGGGCTTTATTTCCTCGTCTATAAGATGGGATAATGGCAGTTCGCAACTTGTGGAATTATTACAAAAATTAAAAGGATTGTGATCTAGCTTGTTCAGTCTAAGCCACGAAAGAAAATCGATTGTGGTGGGTGCTGTTGTTGTTATTATTATTATTATTGTTATTGCTAGAGAAGGTTTCACCATGTGACTTTACCTGGCCTGGAACTCATTACGCAGGTCGGGATGGCTTCAAGCTTACAGAGATCCAGCTGCCTCTGCCTCCTTGAGCATTGGGATTAAAGGTGTACAACCACCACCTTGGTTATTCTTAATATCACCAGAATCACCTCTACCACCCCAGGCTCCTTTCACAGGACAATGATATGGGCTTCCTGATTGCTGTGGTTTGTAGCATCTAATAACAGGTGTATGAGTTCACCTGCAACCTGTCTAGACCAAGCTGTTTTTAGATTTTAGTTTTAGGCGTCTTTGGAGTTAAAAGGCAAAGGAGCAAAGGGGGGAAGTCTGGAGTAGGAACCAGACAGCCAGCAGCTTGTGTCACACTGGAATACTCACTACCCGCTCAGCTTGCCCATCAGCCGGACTAAGCTGACATTCCTGCCTCCGACAGTCACATTGAACTCTCAGGGCCATGAGCTGTATGTGCAAAAAAAGCTTTGGTGAGGAGCTAACAAATATATGGAGTTGATAACGTTTTCTACACCAGTCTGGGGCAAATCTGTAGGGTCTCAGACAATAGCTACAGAGCCTATGGATGACTAGTTGTATGGATGACTAGTTGAACAGGATATGATTACCCAGATCCAGGTTTAGCTAAAACCCTTGGCATCTTAAACCCAACCCTTGTCTCTACTCTCTTCAGCAAAAAAACGCCAATTCCCACCTGCCCCTGAGGACAGTTACATGTGGACTGAACACTAGAGAATGTGGACATTGGTAGTTAATTATTCACTTGCTTATTTATACGTGTTTCCTGGGGACAACCCCAGCTGCCCATAAGGGATTCGGAGGGAAAGGGATGAGTAAGCAAAGGAAAGCATGAGCCACTTTGTTGGGTCCAGGAGACACCAACAAAGGTTGTCAAATGGCTGGAGGATGTTAGGGACAGGTAGGACGGAGACAGGACAGGAGGGCATGGGATGGTGAGGGGCACCAGCTCTGCCTACCTGCTGGTCCAAATACTCTAGGTTTCTTTGCAACTGAAGATCTAAAAGTTCATCCTACCCGGAGCCCGAGGCCAAAGGGCCAACCAGCAACACAAACAAACAGGAACACACAAAAGAAAACAATTAAAAAAAAAGAAGAAGCAGAGTAGTTAAGAATTAGCTGGGCATGGACAAGGAAGTCTCTGTCTTGTCCTTTAAGTGGGTCTTGAGTAGAAGGGGACAAGGCCACAGGCAGGTGGAGAAGGAATGAGGGGCACATTCTCCCCCAACTTTGTTACTTCTATCCCACCCTGCAAATCTGGTGATGTGTTTCCAAATTTTCTGGGGAAATGGGCTGGTTTTGGAAAGACACATTTCTGTGGGTCAAGGCTATGGGGACTAAAGGGTAGAGTGAGAATCAGTGTGGTGAGTGGCTATCTTCTCATCGGCCAGTCTCCTCCACCCTGGCCTCCCTGGCCGGGTATGGGACAGAGGTTCTTTAATCTGCCACTCATTTCTCAGGGGAACACATTCCAGAAGTAAGTAGCAACAGCAGAAAGGGAGAAACCATGTCCTGCACCCTTTTTTCCTCAGTCAGAACTCTGCCCCACGGATGGTTTTCCAAACAAAGGCAAGCTTGCCACAATACACCAAGGGGAAAGTCCACATGCTCTAGCCTGTGAGTCCTAGCCTGGTTCTTCTTCACTCAGCTCACACTCCTAGCTAGCCCTGGCCCCTCCTCTTGCGTGCTGGTGAGAAGAGCTGAGCTAAGGGGCAGAGGAGCAGGAGCTTTCTTCTCTGGGCCAAGGAAGAGAAGGGGCAACTGGCTCCAAACCCTGACCTGGGTTGGGGCTTAAGACCTGGTGGGAAAGGAGGAGGTATCTAGAGTGTTCTAAAAATAGATGGGCCAGGCACTGGGCCAGGCATCCCTGGCACCTGCCCTAGTTCAGCTTCACCTTGGGTGGATGCAGGAGAGGGGGTCCTGAGGTGGAATGGAAGGGAGGAGAGGACGTACCATCTTATCGTGGACCGTGGGGGATGGTGGGTAGTTGTAGGGGAACAGTCCTGCAGGGACTGGCCGCCTGTCTCCCAGGTAATCATACTGGAAGAGAAAGGGGATTGCAGAGTGAGAGGATATGGCTGGGATGTGGACTTCCCCACCAACTAAAGTTCCAGGTTGAGAGTGTCTGTATTCTGTCCCAAAGCAAAGTTCAAACTAAAATGCATAGCAACCCCATTCACAGCAACCTGTCTGAGCCCTGAAGATGGGAAGACAGACCTTCTCTGTCCTATTAGACACAGCACAATTTTTAGCACAACCTGGTTATGGGCACCAATATGGTTCCTATGTTAGAGGTCAGAACAACCCCCAAGGCAGCTCTCTTGGGGTGGTACCACAGGCCAGGCTCCCCTGGCAGATTGCTGGCCTGGCAGGCCACATCCCAGATATTCCAGCATTTCCAGCTCTTCTCAGCAGATGATCTCAGGGCCTCAGGAGGGAGAGGCTGAATGGTGGCTTACCTTCGGGGAACTGATGGATCGCCTCATTACATAGGCAGCAGGGTCTGCATAGATGTCCTCACTACGAGGTGGCAGCCGATCAAAATGGGCAGTAGGTGAGCGCACAGGGGAGTAGATGCGGGCACGACTGTAGGAGCCCTGGCTGGGTGAGCGGGGCACAGACTGGGAACGGGGCTGCAAGGACAGGCGGCGCAGGGAGCTAGAGGCAGCATCCAGCTCGTCGTAATAGACTGGCTGTCGGGAGGGGCTGGGGATCCAAACAGTGCCATCCTGCCGCCCATAGCTGGTGGGCTCCTTCCATTCACGAAGCTGGTAAGTGGGTCCACCCCCATTACGGAAGGAGTGCCGCTTGTCCTCCAGGGCCCAGGGTGGACTAAGCCTATCGTAGGCTGGCATGGAGCAGATGCTGTCTGGCCGCACCCCTGGCGGATAGTACTGGTAGTCATCAGGGTACTGAGAGGAATATGGGCTGTAATACTCAGGGACCCGGCGGGACACAGGGTAGAACCTTGAAGGACTGAGAGAGAGAGACAGAGGCCATTATAAGGAAAGTAGACAACAAGGGCCTATCTCTACATTCCCTGTGCACCCGGGTCCACCTCCCAGTGCTCCATCTCAGAGTAGGCTCTTGCAAAGGAGACTGGAACCCCAGGGCATCCAGCAAAGCACACAGGGGAGGTCACTGCCTAGGCAGGATCTAGGCTTATTCAGGGGTGAGAACAAGTCCCTGAGTTCACTCTGTGTCTCTTTAAAATGAAATGCTCTGGAATACAGCTCTAGACCTTATTTGTCATCTCCATCTGTGAGTCGATTTACCAGGTCCTTTCAAAGACGGGGGCGGGGGGGTAGAAGAAAGTATTCAAGTCCACCACACACCTGACAGATGAAAATGTGGCTCTCTAGCCATATGATATCAGAACCAGTAGGCCCCTGGGGCTTACTAATGCCCAAGGATCCCATCACCAACAGTGATGTCTAGAAGGTGGGCTTCACCAGGCTCCGGGATCCTTCCTGAGGCTGGACCCACAAGCTCTGGAGCTTCCTATATCCCAAATTCACTTGTCTTGACAAACACTATCAGGCTTAATAAGTACCACCGAATATCTGAAAGCCAGTCATCAGATAAATCCATGTATTTATCCATGGAGCAAACCGGTCATCAAGGAACAACAAAGGGACAAATGAAGTGCCTTGTTTCCTTAAAATGGCATAAGTTATTTGTCTCCAAGTGAGTAGGAGCACAGGATCCAGATGCCATAGGATCTGAAACATGGATGGGTGTTTAACCAGAACACTTTCAAGGTCTGCCCCTACATCTGCCTGACTCCTGCCTGCCAAACACCCTGGGCGTGGCACTGTATCTCCTCTCTCTCTCTCTCTCTCTCTCTCTCTCTCTCTCTCTCTTTCTGTCTCTCACTGAGACAGGGTCTCAGGCAGCCTAAGCTATCTTACAACTTACTATGCATTGGAGGGTAACCTCAGAACTTCTTATCTTCCCACCTTTACTTCCCAAGTGCTAAGATTACAGGCCACCATGCCTAGGTCTGTCCTTTTTGAAGGTGGCAGACAGAGAAACAGTCAGAGGCAAGGATTTGGACAAGCTGAAAATCAGAAACAGTGTTGGCTTCCCAGGACAGGTAGCTTCCAGAAGGTTCCCAAAAGAGCAATGTCTCATAGATTACACCTCCTTCCCATGTCCTAGCTACAACGTACCACCCCTGGGCCACCTCACCTCCGAAGGTCTTCGGGTGGGGGCACCCCTCTGCGCAGGTTCACCCACTGCTGGAGCTGGTTCATGGAGCTTTTGCGCTGGGCAATTTTGTCAGGGTCAGTACGTGGTGGAAAGCTCCGTCGGTGTCCCCCAGTGTCCCCATCATGAGGTGGGAAAGCCGTGCTCCCTGGTCGGCTTGGGGAGCTATACTGCCAGCCATTGGGTTGGGTGGGCTGCTCGCCACCTCCTGGGACCCTCGGGCCATCAGGGTAAGGGCTACCAGGCTCTGAGGCTGTTTCGGGTCCAGGAGGGAGGCCATTGGCTTTCACTAATGGCTCTTTCTTAACTTCAGGCCTTTCGAGCCTTCCATCGACCTTCTCACAGCCTCTGCCATCCCCCTCCCCTCGAGTCTTGGCCTCAGGCTCTGGCTTGGTGAGGGTGTTGTGTGGAGCCTGCTGATGGTGTTTGCTGGGTGGGGTGTTCTCTGAGTCTGGCTTCTCGAGGCTGCAGGATGCCAAGGTAGAGACTGTCAGTGGCACTGGCCCAGCAGTATGAGGTAGGGCAGGGGTGAGAGGGTTGTGGGAGTGGAGAGGAAGAGGCAGGGAGGTAGTGATGCACCTGGGGCAGGACAACACCCAATTCTGCTTCCTGAATCCCAGGCTTCACTTTATTGCTGGGCATTGATTAGATAAAATCAAATAGCCTCTGCAGTTACCTGACCACTACGCTCTGCCCTCTGGGCAGTTACCCAACCCACTCTCCGTTCTGTTGCTGATATGGAGCCCAGCCCTTGGCTGTGGCCATGGCTAGCCTCCAGTCATTTTGGTCTTCTCTGTTATCTGTCTCCAGTCCAGCCCTCCAGACCCGGCTGGTACTGTACCCCAGTTTCACAGCAGAAAGTGTACTTAGTCACGGAGGTTACAAGTCACACTTGTTACAGGTCCACCCTGCATCTTGGGGACGCTTCACCGGCGGAATGGACAGAGAACCACCTGCCCTTGGAGGGGGGTCTGCTGTAAGATACAGCACAGTGGGCAGCATGGACACAGGCTGCTGTCTCCAAGCAGGTAAACATGAAGTTCCCTGCCCCAAAGCACAGCCCTTCCGGCTGTGACTTCTTTTATAAGTAGGCTCCATAAGGGCAGGAACATGGCAGATTGCCCTCCCTCATGCTCCCAGGACCTTGTATAGGATCTATATCATGGTTATTTTTGTTCATTTATTGTTTGTCAACTTGACACAAGCTAGAGGTATTTATTTGGGAAGAGGAAATCTAGACAGGGAATATTCCTCCATAACGCTGCTCTGTGGTGGGCAAGTCTGCTTGGCATTTTCTTGATTGATGATTGATGTGGGAAGGCCCAGCCCACCATGGGTGGTGTCACCCCTAGGCAGCTGGTCCTGGATGCTATAAGAAATCAGACTGAGCAAGCCATGGGGATCAAACCAGTAGGCAGCACGCCTCCAAGGCCTGAGCTTCAGTTCCCGCCTCCAGGTTCCTGCCTTGAGTTCCAGCCCTGTCTTCCTTGGATGATGAACTACAAACTACAGGAAGAAACAAAGTTGCTTTTGGTCGGTGTTTATTATGGCAGTAGAAACATTGACCAGGGCATTCTGTTTCTTTCTAGCAAATCTGTGAAACAGATGAATAAAGGTCTGGCAGTGCACAGAGACCCGCCCTTGAGACAGCTTCCTTTATGAAACACTTCAGGGTAAACGCTTCTAAGACATGCTGGAAGGTCCTTTCTTCTGGATCCCCAGTTACCTAACTCAAGGCTTCACTCAGGAAAAGGAGAGGTTTCGGCACTGACGCAGTGTGTTATGTTTTCGGGACTTCACATACACTCTGCAGACCTCATCCAGGACAAATGCAACTGCTAGATTTGAGGAGAGAAAAAAATCGGGCTCTGAGAGGTTAGGTCACTCACCCTGAGGTCACACTGTGGCTCAGTGGCTAACCTGTTATTCAAACCTGACTCCATCCTCCTGCCTGGAGCAATAAGTAAATGACCCTCACCTTTGGCTCCTGGCCAAGCTTCAGTGCAGCTCTCCCCCCAGCTCAGAAAGAAGAGGAGGAACTGGTCAGGGGAGATGAAATTCAGGCTCTGAAACCTGCTGGCCAGACCTCACGGGCCTCATTCCCTCCAGAGGTTCAAACCCACAGAGTGGGTCCAGCAATGGCACAAAGCTGAGAGCACTTTAGGACGCCTTTCTCTTTCTTCAGTTCCATGCCAGGTACCCCGGTACTCACCCATGCCGTGCAGGCTGAGGCACTGACTTCTGGGCTGGAGGGATCTGTACCCGAGCAGCCTCACCCATGGCCTGGATCCAGGCCTCCTGTTCCTCAGGGCTCTCGGCACTGAAGAAGTAGGTGCGGACTCCAGCGTGCTCCGCCTGTAGGGAGAGGCAGTGCGTGGAACTGGCCTCGGCCTCATCTACCCAGTAAACAGTCACCTGCAGGGAAAGGACACCAGTACACCCACAGGAGGGGTAGTCAGTGGTGCGGTTCACAGCCCTCAGCTTCTAAAGGAGCTAAAGAGCTAGGAAGGAGGGTGGCCTGTAGCTGCCTCTCAAGTATCTTCCTGGGCTAGGATTTTGAATACTGCCTAAAAGCCCAGCAATCAGGAAAGCAAGCCTATCTACCTGCCCTGCCCAGAAGGGAAGTGGTTATAAGCGGGAGGGACAATTACCACACCCTCTGCCCCCTTAATTTCCACCCTAGTAACAGGAAAATTACCCCAGGACTGGAAGAGACTGTGGTCCCCTAAGTAGAGGCCCATCTCAAATCCAGCTTCCATACTGAGAAGCCGGCCCTGTCCTTTTCTCAAGAGGTAACACCTGAGCCCCTATCTGTGGCATGCAGGGCACGCACTAGCAAACAGACAGGACACTACCTAGTTGACGGCTGTGAGCAGGCACAGCGGGCTGGAAGCCAGAAGAGAGCTCCTGTCCAGAGGAGGGGGTCCTCATGCGGCCAGAAGGAGAGGCAGAGACAAGTCAACCGACACCAGAGGAAGAGACAGATGGACAGTGAGGAGTACGAGATGGGTATTATGGGCTCTTCCCTTCTAGTCAGTATCACCGACCAGAAGGACAGCACTCAGCAGTACCCAGCTCAGCCCAAAAGGGATGGGGCATAGACAGCATTCACTGTGGGGATCTGGGCTGTGGTGGACAGTGAGTCAGGGAGCGCCAGTGTTACTCCCAGCTCTCCCCCTAGCAAACAAGTTGCTATTTTGCTCCAGCTTAAAGGATACATCCACTGGAGGGTGGTAGGGGAGAGGGGTTCTACCTGGTAAAACTCAAGGGACAAAAAGGCCACAGTACTAGCTAGATGCCTTCTGGGACCTTAGCACATTCCCCTGTGTACACCCTCAACTCCTAAAAAGGGTAGATAAATTTTACATCACCTAACAGTGGACTCCAGATGTGATTAGGAGTCTTACTCCAGCCTTGCCCCCCTTGGGTGCTAGTGCAGAGGTTGATGGGAGTTGAAGGAAGAAGGACAGGACTCAGGGCTCTCCTGAATAGCCAAGTCATGCCCACACCCTTGCAGTGTTTCCTGGCCCAACCTTCAGGAGACTCCCTTCACTGTGCCCCACTTCCAATTCCACCTTTCCTCAGCCTGGAATTCTTTGGGACTGGCCCCCAGGCTTCCTCCCTTGGGCTGGACCCCACCTAGCAGAGTTGCTGATGGGAAGCAAGGGAGCTGTAAAGAGGGCAAAGAGGCTGCTGGGAACTTGAAACTGAAGAGCAGGGCCGAGGGCCCAGGAAAGCCCTCAGGGACAAGAACACAGGGTTAGATATGGTGGCGTGGGAGACATGGGCAGGGTTGGTGGTGTGTTGTGGGGCAGGCGGGAATCAGCAAAAAAAAAAAAAAAAAAAAAAATCTGTTCTTTCTGTGAGCAACCTGTGTACGCAGCTTGCTGGCTGGGGCACCAGTCACAAGGAAGGTAGAAATTGCACTCAAGCTTAGTCACACTGGGGACAAAACATGCCACAAGGAACAAGGAGCAAACAGACCCAGGACCAAGTGCTTGTGACAGGAGAAGGCAGAGGGCCTGGGAAAAGACAGGGCTATTATTGATGGGGTGCAGGGAGGGGCACTAGCTTCCAATATGAAAGGAGCTGGGGAATTGAGGGAGAGGGTAGAAGAGGCGAAGGCATTCAGCCGTAGCCAGGCAGGGACAGTTCCCGGCTCATTATTTGCCATCCAAGACGTGTGCTTGGTGGCCACAACAGGACAAGCCTGATGCCTGTCTGTCTCAGCTCCCCTCCCTTCCCTGGGGATGGGACACTGAATAGCACCAGTCAGAACCCTTTGTAGGCCACTGAGCATAGCTATCACGTGGGAGCCTTAAAGAGGCAGTGCAGGACTTGGGGGAAAAGAGGAGGGTGTGAGGGGCTAGTAGGCACAGGCGTGATCTCTAGGCTCTGCAGCAGGGTGTGTATCAGTCACTCTAGGACATTTATCTGATGCCTGCAGCTGGTACAGATCCAGTTTGGAGTGTGTGGCTCTGACGGGTCTGGTATGAAGGGCGAGACAGGCTGTGGATAGTGTGTGGTGCAAATGTATCTGGGTAGCGGCACTGTTTGTTGGTGAAACAGCCTGTTCCTATTTTCCCAGCTGGAACCCAGCTCCCTGGAGTTAGAGTTTCATTAATTGTTCATTCTATTCACACCTCTAGCACACGAGATCCTGGGAGGATGGAAACTAATTATGTGCCAATATGTCCCTCCTTGTTCCCTGGCAGGCCCTGTGCTGTCCACCTTTTTATCAGAATCTGCGGGGTAGAAAGAGCCTTGGAAGCTGAGACACCAACCTGGTGAGACCTGTGGTTCCTGTCACATTTTCAATGCCATGGGATTGGGTCTTGTACAATAATTCTCAACTGGAAGGCACGTGGGGGGGGGCTTTATACTAAGACATGCAGAGCTGATATTATTATTTCATATTTTGAAAAGGAGCCCAGGGTGTTTTGCATCACAAAACACAAAGGGCATAGGATTTTTATAGTTTTAATGGGTCATGAATTTTTAAATGTGGAAAAATACTGGCCTAGGATGAGCCAGCTACAGGCACAGCTTTGCTGAGCAGGTCCCCCAGGGGTTCTGAGGGAGTGACACTGAACAGAAGATGAGTCCCATTTTCCTGGGCACGTGTTCTCTCAAATTGTCTACTTGGCCAAGGGTGCATTTCATGGCGGGATACTCGCCCCGCATCCACAAGGCCCTGGGGTCCATCTCCAACGCCACAAAGCCGGGGGTAATGCTATCTCTATAAGGTTCATAACTCAAGATTAAAACAAAATCCAACTCCTAGTATTCTCTAAAGATTAAAATTTGAGTGAGTTTGACTGGGGGGAGGGTGCCTTCATATTCCTGGGCTCAAAGTAGAAAGAAAACCTGTTCAGAAAAGAGCTCAGAACCCACTCCCCCTCCCCCATCGCAGCTCTCTGTAGAGGGACAGGGACAGGCTGCTAGGCAAAAGATCCAAAAGTCTCAGGACATGATTTTCCTCCCTGGTGAAAAATGTAGCATCCAGAGGCATGGCTCTATTGGCCCACCTGTGGCATTTCCCTACCAGGCTCCTGAGAGAAGAAGTGTGAGTGAGTGAGCCCCCACACGGTGTCACTTTTCCTCCCAGTCACCCAGATAAGTCTAATGGTCACCACCTGCTTCCCTTCTCGGCCACCGCACAGGGGCTTCCTAAGAGATGTGCGCTTAACCCTGGCTCCAGCCCCAAGCTCTAGAAGAGCAGACTCTCCCCTTTTCCCACGAGGAAGAGGAGGCCCAGCTGACCTTAAACGTGTGCTTCCGGCTGATGTTGTCTGAAGGCTGCACAGCTGCCACCCGGAAGCTCAACAGGGGGATGCTGCCAAGGATGCTCTCCTCCTTATCATCTGTCAGGGAAAACAGAGATGCAAAAGTGTGTGCGTGTGTGCCTGTGTGTACGTGCGTAAGTGAGTGTGCATGTGGGTGCGTGTGTGCGTGCGGGCATGCGTATGTGTGTGTGTGCACATGTGAGTACATGCATGTGTGAGTGTGTGCATGGGTGCATACATGTGTGTGCACGCGCGTGTGTGTGCTCCTGTGTGCGTGTGTGTGTATGTCTGTGTGCGTGTGTCTGTATGTGTGTGCGTGTATGCATGCATGTGTGTGGGCGCATGCGTGCATGCATGCGTGTGTGCATGAGTGTGTGTGTGTGAGTGTGTGTGTGTACATGTGCGTGTGTGTGTGTGAGTGCATGCACTTACCCATGCCTGTGAGCGAGTGGTTGCTGATGCAGAAGGAAGAGCAAGGAGCTCTTCAACCTTACTAGCCTAAGCATCAATGAATATTGCACATTCCCTCATGACTTTTCAGACAAAGCGTTCACTCTGTGTCAGGCCTCTTCAATACCTTACTAGGTCCAACACTCTTAAATGCCCCACGAAGAGGCTCTAGTATTTCCCCCACTGTTAACTGAAAGATTAAGTGGTTTGTCCAGGTTCCTTAACCATAAAAAGTAGAATCGGTCTTAAAATGCAGAGAGCCTGAGTCCACAGCCAGCATCTTTTACCCCTAGCCCATCTGACCTGTGCTGATACTCAGCAACCCACAGAGAAGGGGGCAGGATGGCAGTACTGGCTCCTTTGGGGAATTCTTTGGGTGGTTTTGTTCTGAGATGGGGCCCTATATGGCCTGGAATTTACTATGTCGCCCAGGCCCTGCTAATGACTCCCCTGCCTCAGAATCCCCAGTGATGGCATTGCAGCTGTGAGCCACCGCACCTGGCTTGAGGGTAACTCTTTCTAAGGTCCTCCCAGGCTCCAGTGGCCTGCTAGGCCCTTCCCTGGTATGGATGCCATTAAGGCCCCTGACCTCCACAGTAAGGCATGTACTGCAAGAGTCAAGCTGCACACCCCTGGATCAAGCTGCTGCATTATTCATCTTGGATCCTGAAGGATTATCCAGTCAGGTCCCAGCTATCAACAGGGGACTAGAAAGAGTGAAAATATTCCATGGGACATGTACAGTACATCTATGAGCCCATGGCAACCCCTGCCTATCTTCCCTGGTATTTCTGCTTGTTTCCTAGGCAGTAGCCCCTGAAAACCATCCAGATGTTTTCCATGCAGAAGAAATTACTGTGGGCTATTGTTTCCCAGAGATCTGCTTCTCTGGTCAGACTCATGAGACATTAGGTCTGGTTTTTGGCTTCTCTGTCCAGTCCTTCTCATAGTGCCATGGGAAATGGGTAAGCCAGAGAAAAGGGTCTTGGAATTGAACCCCAGGACTGTCTCTGGGAAAATGGAAGCTGTCATCATGCAGATGGCTGACTATGGGTCAGTGTTCAGAAAGTGCTGTAGTTTGGGTATGGCCAGTTGGTCCCAGCCCTCACTCATGTTGACATTTTATTCCCACATAACAGTGCTGAGATCTTTAAGGGGAAGGTGTGCCTACTTTCTTAATTTTATTTTGAGACAGGGTCAAACTATGTATCCCTTGCTGTGCAACGGATCAGGCTGGCCTTGAACTCGCAGAGATCCACCTGCCTCTGCTTCCCAAGTGCTGGGATTAAAGGTGTGCCCAGTGACAAGTCCATCTTAGAACGGGTTCCTCCTCCAGAGCAGGGTGCTGCAAAGTGAAGCTGTTTTGCGTTTTTCTATGTACCCTCCCCCACTTGTCGTTCTACTTTCTGACACATGCTGAAGAGCACGAATGCCTCCACACCACCCCCAGCGAAGCAGATGCTGGTGTCAAGCCACCAGACCTCTTAGCCTTCAGATCTGAAGGCCCAAACCCTCTTTTCTTCATCAGTTACACAGCCACAGCTAATGTGGGTATCCTGAGACTGTCTCTCTGTGGTTCATGAGCATCCTTTGGGACCCTGGCTCCTCCATCAGTCCTGCCCCATGCTGGTTCTAGGGCAGGGAAATTTCTTATTCTTTTTTTTTTTAAAGATTTATTTATTATGTATACAGTGTTCTGTCTGCAGGTATATCTGCAGGCCAGAAGAGGGCACCAGATTTCATTATGGATGGTTGTGAGCCACCATGTGGTTGCTGGGAATTGAACTCATGACCTCTGGAAGAGCAGCCAGTGCTCTTAACCGCTGAGCCATCTCTCCAGCCCAAATTTCTTATTCTTTAGTTCTGGACTTTCCTGTGTCCTGGTTCCTGTATCCATAGCCTCCGCTTGAAGAGCTAGCTGCTCCAGGGTAGAGGGTGAGCCGTACGGCTTGTGTTTGTCAAAGTTAATGATTCACCCACTCTGCTCCCAGGAGACTGGGGGAAATCAGGGCTTCATAATTGCAGATCAGCGAAGCACACAGGCTCTTGCTTAGAGATCTCCTCTACCACTCTCTCCTCATCCCTCCTGTCCATCCCATCCCACTGCAGCAGCCTGATATGATGTCACTATTACTGTCATTAGCCTTTGCTTGGGCCTTCTGTGCTCCTGCTGACACATGTTGCTGCGTACACTTTAGAATAACTTCCTAGAGGATGTTACAACAGCATTCATCAGATCTTTGCCCTCATGTTGGGGCAGGGGAGCCTCACGTGAATGTGGGGGTGACAGACAGGGTAGAGGCCAGGGCTGTTTGTTTATCCAGCATTGCCTGAGCATCTTTCCTGCCATGCAGCTTTTAGTAATGTGGACTTCACAGTAAACAATATGGTAAAAATTCTTATATTTCAGATCAGCTTGCCTATTCTGCTGAGCCAGGAGGAAAATCAACACCAGCCTCGACTATGAGGTGACTTCCAAGCAGTAACTAGTGACCTCCTCTGCCTCCTTATCCTTCTCCTCCCCTTACCCAGGAATCTCACCATCCAAATGTCTGTCCTGTTCACCTACTGTACCATCAGTTGGGACCCAGAACTGTTACCTCCTGGATAAGTATTGGCAGCTAGGAATTGAATGAGCAAGTTATGAATCTGAGACTGGGCTGTGACACCCCATTGCCACACCCTACCTACCACTAGGAACCTGCCTGGAGAGACCCACCTGCCAATCACCATCCAAAGCAGACCCCCAACAGCAAGACAGGGTGATGCAGAATGGTACCTGATTTCCCCTACCCTGGTAGCGCTGGGGCAAACTCACCCTTGTAGTAAAAGAGGCAGCGATCCACCAGGACGAACCAGCGTTTGCTCCACTGCTTTACTCCGGAGCTGGCCTGCAGGACACACAGAGGGACAGATGGGCAGGCCATGAGCTGGGTGTGGGAGAGGCAGCAGACGCAGTCAGAGAGCTCTGCACTGGTTACAAGGACATCCTGGCTCTGGCTGCATCACCGCCACTAGCACGTGGCAGCAGCTCCCTTGAGACCTCAGATGCTGGGAACAGACATCAGATCAGAGACTTTCCAGCCTGTGACTTTCCAGTTCTGTCATTCTGGTGCTCTGGACCTCTCGGGGCAAGATAAAGGGGGCAAGAGGTACCCCAGAACAGGTGAATAGAAGAGCAGACGAGAATAACAGCAAGTGTCCTTCCAGGGAAAGTTGGTAAACCCCAGGACTTGAAGCCACCCCACACCCACACAGCCAGGGGATGTGCGGAAAACTGTTCTGATGGGTTAGTGATCTGGCACATTTCAGTCACTGCATCTACCCATTAAAGCCTCATCTTGGATCCCCAAATTTGATCCCCTAGTTAATTTAGGGGAGATTTCCTTCCTTCCTTCTTTCCTTCCTTCCTTTCGTTCCTTCTTTTTTATTTTCTTTTTTCTCAAGACAGAGTTCCTCTGTGTAGCCCTAGCTGTCCTGGAACTCACTCTGTAGACCAGGCTGGCCTCGAACTCAGAAATATGCCTGCATCTGCCTCCTGAGTGCTGGAGTTAAAGGCGTGTGCCACCACTGCCAGGCTGGGAAGGTTTTCAGTTTCTCAGAACATTTACATAATTGGGAGACATTCAGAGACAACAGGAAAAAGTACCAAAGAGCACACGGGCTGCCATAAGTACAGTAGTCTCACAATGCTATGAAGAAAGTGGTGGTTGCTGTAGGCAGTATGGCAGGGTGCCCTCACCTGTTTGAAGAGCCAGCCGGCCTTGGTGACAGGTGCATTGGGGTTCCGCTTCATGGAGTGTGAGCGTTTACCAAAGGCAATAGCTTTTCGGGAAGTTCGAGTCGCCTGGGGAGGCAAAGACAGCAATTAGCAGGGACTCCCCTCCTCTCTTTACAGCTCTGTGAGCAAGGGAGCTGTCCTTCCGGATGGGCGAAGTGGGCCCCTGGTGCCTGGCTATGAAGCTTTGATTCTCTTCTAACTCAAAGACGTGGCCTTTTAATTCTTCGGATTGTATGATCTCAAACAGGGGTCTCAACGGTCTAGTTGTTGCATAGCTTCTTTCTTTTTCTTTCTTTTGGGAGGAAATATTAAAGAAGATTTCAGAGCATTTATTTACTTTGGGGGGGGGCACATGCATGCCATGGTGAGGGTCATTAGTCCTTTCCTTCCACATGTGGGTCCTAGGGATCAAACTGAGGTCCTCAGGCTTGGCTGCAAGTGCCTCCCCTGCTCCAAGCACCCATCAGGCCCCAGTTTGCTCTTTCCTTTCTTCTCTCTACTCTCCTTCTGCCACCTCTACACAAGGCTTCCAGCATACACACAAGTGTCACTTCCCTGCATCCTGTTCCTGTCTTACACCAGAGATTGCACAGAGCTGGGAGGGTGGACAGTATCCCCTGGCTCTTCAGTGCCATGCGGACATGTCACTCCTCCCTGTGTCTGGCAACAACAATCTGTCTTTCTTGAGCATTGCTGCTGCCCTCTTAGCCTAACCGTTCTCCTCGCGGTCTGCTCCTGAAGCAGACTGGCTTGGGTTTTGTTGGTTGGTTTTGTTGTTTTGTGTTGCTTTGTCTAAGGATTTTGGTGTCAGTCACCCTCTGCACTGTAAGACCTGTAATCACTGCAGGAAATGTCACTACTCTTGAGTACAGTCCATCCAATGCCTTTTTGGGTTTTTCAAGACAGGGTTTCTCTGTGTAGCCCTGGCTGTCCTGCTGAAACTCACTCTGAAGACCAGGCTGGCCTTGAACTCACAGAGACTTCCCTCCAGACCCTGCCAGCACTTAAACCAGCTGGCCAACAGCGTCTTCAATCCTGCAGGTGCATCTTCAATCCTGCAGGCGCATTTTCTGGTCACAACACTCTCATCATTGAGGTTTCTCCCCCAACTCCTCAACTCTACCAGCCTTTTCCACTTCACTCAAGAGCCTCAGCTCCTCACCCTTTCCTCCTTGCTGGATCCACACGCTCTTTCCTGGCTTATTTTCCTTTTAAGCCAGATTCAAAAACCCCATCTGCTGGCTTTCTGCTTCAGCTTTTCTGAAACTCAATATTCCATATTAACCAAATCACTCATGTCTTCTCTGAACTCTTATGCATTAAACTCTCATGCTGAAGGGGGTGGGTGGGGACAGATGCATGCATACGAGGTCACCACAGACCTCCAGTTCCAAACCCAAGTTAGGATGAGACCCGAACAGCAAATCCACTGCCCCTTCACACCATTTCCCCAATCCTCCAATCCTTTCTCTCTTCTCTGTTCTCACAGCCAGGCTCTGCATACCCAACTCACAGAAGAGACTGCGACTATTGGACATGGACCTCCTCAATTTCATATCCTTTTACCTAGAAATTTGCTGCCTTCACTGCCACCTTTGCCTTTGAAAACAAGCATCACTCTCCTTACCAAGGATAACGCTTCTGACCTATGGTCTCCTCAGATGTTGCCCCACGACTATCTCCTCTCAAACCTTCCTTTAAGACGCAGGGGTGCAGCTCAGTAGTAAAACACTTGCTCTCACCTAGAGTCCAGAAGAAACTGGTTTTCATCCCTACAACACACCACAAATACACACACACACTCATGTACGCATATCTATGTTCAAGATATCCTCCTTTAGCTGCTTCTCCTCAGCCAAAGTGCTTCATCTGAAAGCATCTCTCTCAATCCCACACACCTTAAACTCCCTCCATTCCTCATTCCCTATCTACTGCAAGATTCTCTTTCTTTTCTGTATTAAGCTTCTGGGAACAGCCTCATCCTTTTTCCTCTGCAGATTCCAAAACCTCCCTGTTATGATTTGAATGTGAAATATTCCCCTAAAGGCTCATATTTTGGACACTTGGTCCCCAGTTGGTGGTACTCTTCTGGAAGGCTGTGGAACCCTGATGAGGTGAGGTCCAGCTGGTGGGAGTAGGTCACGTGTAGAAGTGGGCTTTGAAGGGTATACCAGACCACAGTTCCTGCCCTTCTCTCTGCTTCTTGGACCTCATGATGGGAACAGCCTCTGCCATTCATTCCTGTCACTCTGTCATGCCTTTTCCAGCATGATGGACTGAGACCTTCCAAAACTGTGAGCCAAAATAAATCTCTCCTTCCTTACATTATTTCTGTCAGGCATTATCATGGCAGTGAAAAAGTAGCCAAGAGACTTCCTGTACACACCGCACAATTCCTTTCCAGAGTGGTTCTTACAGTGCCATTGATTTAATTAAGGCAATTCTCAAGTCTTGACCAGTCTAAAACAATGGTCAATACTAACATCCTTCCTGAGGTTCTTCTTTTTGGTCCTGCCATATTACACAGTCTTTCTCTCTCACGTTCGAACCCTGTTAACAATATTTAATTTTCTCAGTAGGTGCTAATCATGTAGGAGAACTAAAATTTCTCCACATAGCACAGAAGTTCAGGTCTGCAATATCTGGCTGGGGCTATGACCTGCTTTCTGCTGTTTTAGCACACAGGTCCTGTCTCTGTCTCTTCCCCATCTTCCTGTTCATTGTGCTCCCTCATGGGTAAGGACATCATCTCTCTTCCACCACCTCCAGAATTATTCTTTGAAGCCCAGCACAACCTCCCCCTACATTACAAAACCTTTCTGGGATTTTTACAAAAAGTAAATATATATATATATATGTAAAAATCTAGAGTAAATATATAGTATATAATATATTATATAAAGAGACTCTGCCTTAAAAAATAAAGTTTGAGAAGCTGGAGAGATGGCTCAGTAATTAAGAGCACTGGCTGCTCTTCCAAAGGACCCAGGTTCAAATCCCAGCACCAACATGGCAGTTCACAGCTGTCTGTAATGGCTGAGTGGGTTGGCACATGCCTTTAATACCAGCACTTGGGAGGCAGAGGCAGGTGGATCTCAGTAAGTTCAAGGCCACGTGGTCTATGGAGTAAGTTTCAGGATAGCCAGAACTACACAGAGAAACCCTGTCTTGAATAATAGATAGATAGATAGATAGATAGATAGATAGATAGATAAGATTTGAGCGGGCATGGTAGCATACTCCTTTAGTCCCAGCACTAGAGAGCCAGGTGAATTTCTGTGAGTTCAAGGCCAGCCTGAACTACAAAGCCAGTTCCAGGACAGCTAGGGCTACAAAGAGAAACTCTGCCTCAAAAAACAAAACAAAACAAACAAACAAACAAATAAAAACAAGTTTTGAAAAAGCAGATGAAGGCTGGGAAGTGGTGGTTCATGCCTTTAATACCAGCACTTGGGAGGCAGAGGCAGGAGGATTTCTGTGAGTTCAAGGCCAGCCTGGTCTACAAAGTGAGTCCAGGACAGTCAAGGATACACAGAGAAACCCTGTCTTGAAAAACCAAAAGAAAAAAGAAAAGAAAGAAAAAGCACATGAAGATGACCCCTGACATCTCCAGGGTCCACAGATACACAGGTGCACCCTCCCACTGTCATATGCACCCTCCCGCTGGTGTATACACCCTCCCACTGTCGTATGCACCCTCCCACTGTCATATACCCTCCCACTGTCGTATGTACCCCACACACAATTCTCTCATACACACAAAAATTAAAAACATCTTTCTGGACTATTTTGAGTGTTTCATAAAAGCAGGGAATATCATGACAATCATTCTTTTCTGTTGTTTTTTTTTCCATAATAAGAAAAGGTAAGCAGAGTTAAGCCTTTCTTTGAGGCTCTCTCAGTCTTGTTACCTTTCTCTTCCCTAAAGGCAGCCACTGACCCAAAATCGGTCTCCTGTCCATGATTATACACTTGCGCTGAAGATATGTCTATAAATACACAGCCCCGTTCTTCATCTTTGTACGTTTTACATAAGTAATATATTTTTCAGGTTCTGCACCTTGCACAACTGTATTTTCAATGCACCCTTGATAGTACACACACAGAAACATACACTTGGTTTTTGGAGAAGGCTCCCCTGTACGAACACATTGCAGTCTGTGGCTGCTCTCTTAGTGCTTCCCCTATTTGCTGTTTCTACATCTCTCCTTTCTCCTCTCAGTCTTCTGTGCTCATCAAGCATCTCAAACTGCTTGTCAGAGTCTAAATTCCACACTGTCACTGAGCCCAAAGGACACATTCCACTCCCTTCTCTCTGATGACTTCTTCCCAGGCCCGCCCTTTCCTCCTCCTCCCATGCTGACCCCCCCACCCTTGGGACATCCCAATCACTTCATCTTTCATGGGAGAATCTTTTGTTGTCCCCTTAGGTCAGTGGTCCTTAGGAAAGAGGAGGATTTTGTGCCCCTAGGACACTGAGATCTACAGACATTTTTGGTCCTGACAACAGGAGAGGAGGTACTGTTGGCATCTAGCAGACAGAGGTCACGATGCTGCTTGACAGCCTACACTCCTGGAAACCCCTGCCACAGAGTGTTATTCAGTCTCAAATACTAGTAGGGCTGAGGTAGGGAACCCCATGTGTGGGGCCACGTCTTCTGTGAGGTACTTGTCTGAGCTTTCTTCCCTTCCAGTCTGCACTGGGTTGCTGGTACCACCTTGCCTGCCCACTGGAGTCTACTGAGGTGCTGGGCAGGCAAGGATTTTCCTGAAGATTCTGAGATCCTCTTAACTGAAAGGATTTCCTGCTTTCTGTCCTTGGGCTAGACTTACCCGGATGTTGGGCCGCTCTGGAGGAACCTCTGACACCATGTTGTGGTTGGATATGTCACTGTTGATGGTAGCAGAACGTTTCCCACCTGTTTTGTTGGACATGTCCAAGGCCGATCTGAATCCAGGTCAATAAAAGAAGGGAACTACTGAGAGCCAAGAAGCAAGGAGAAGCACCATCCCTGCCCCTGCCCTGCCCCCACTGTCCCAGCATCAGCACAAAGTCCCAGCCTGAGGTACAGTTCAGAAGTCATTCAGCAGCTCCTTTGCCTTTCCCGGGATAATCTCCCTCTTCTTTTCTGTCCATTTTATGGCTTTGGCTTGTTTTTTTTGTTTGTTTGTTTGTTTCCCTGTTTGTTTTCTTGTTTAAAGTCAGGGGGATCTCACATAGCCCAGACTGGCCTTAAACTCACTATGAGCGGAGGATGACCTTGGACTCTTGATCCTCCTGCCTCTGCTTACCAAATTCTGGGATCATAGGCATGTGCTATCCACATAGCTTTCTCCTGTTCATGTATGTTTAAAAATCTAGACTCTGAGATAATAAACTACCTGTTACTCTTTATCATATTTTGAGACAGGGTCTTACTATATAGCCCAGGCTAGCCTTGAAATCAAGATCCTCTAGCCTCAGGATCCCAAGAAGCTGGGATTACGGGCATACCACCAGGCCTGCGGCCTTTTTTTTTTTTTTTTTAAAGTTTCAATGGTACACTTAGAGCTATGTATTTGATCCAAGAGCAGGTTGGGGAGGGATCATTGATCAAAGGCATGTTAGCTCAATGGTCTATATATTACCCCCCACTTTCCGTGAGGCAGGATTTGCATGGAGCACCGATCTCTGGGTTACAGACTCCCTTATGTGACTATTGGGGGCTCCCAGGTGCTATTCCTACCTGAGACCTTTTATTCCTTCAGCTCAACCTCTGGAAAATATCAACCTGCTCTCTGCCGGAACTTCGAGAACTTTGGGTAAGGAGTCAAGAGATGTGGCCAGAGATAGTGAGGACCCCCAAATACCTCTTCCTTCCTCCCCGCCCCACCTCCACACAGTAGAAGCAGGACAGTAGTGGCAAAGGACAGAAAGCAAGCAAAGGGGGACTTACGTCTTCAAGTCAAACTTTTTGTTCTCCTCTGGGACCTGGCCAGTCACTGGGTGTCGAAATGTGTTGCGTCTTTCATTGTGGCTATAGAGGAAAAAGAGGGGAGAGAGCTGCCGTCAGCTGTGGAGGGCAGAGTCACAAGCCAAAAAGGACGGCAGGCCATGGAAGAAACAGGGGCCATGGTGGCTCTGTTCCCCCAGCAGGGTCCTTAGGGACAGCAGGAATGACTGGAGTAGAGGACAGAAGGTGTAGGTGGGTGGGGTCAGGGAGAGAAGATGAAAACCAGCCACCTTTCACTGGCTCGGTGTTAACCACCTGCTGGAGATCCCAAGCTGTCTGCAAGCTATCCTCACATTCAGTGGCCACTTTGGGGATGGGAGGGAGGGCAACATGAGGCTTTCCAACCCCAAGTTTGACACAGTCGAGATTTCATGCAGCAGCTTCTGTCCCTCCCAGGGACAGCACCTGCAAGGGCTCCACACAGAAAATGCTTGCTCATAATTGCTGACAGAACTCTCCTGTGACCTTGGACTCTGCTCCTGCTCTATGCTTCATCTCTTTCTTTAAATGTATCAGGAGACTCAGAAACTCCAAGATTGAGGGTGGGCTGGGCCTTAGCCACGCTCAGAGACCATGGTCTTGGGTTGAGAGGCTACTGTACATTGTGGAGCCCTCAGGATCTGCCAAACATCAAAGGTCACTGCTGGCCAAACAGTTGGATCTAATTAAAGGCTGCTATAGTCAAGAGTAATTTTGGGAGTTGTGCAGAGAGCCTGCCAGGAAGCTGGTGGGGAGCAAGTCCCAGGGGTTGGGAATGAAGCAGATAGACAGCATCAGGAGAAAGTGCTTCTGGCTGACGGATGTCAAGCCAGCTCCTGGGTGGGCTCTCAGGGGACATGCAGAGGGAAAGCAGCAGAGAGATCTTCCAGGGGAGCAATGGTTTTGGTGAGTGGGGACCACTTGGCAAGAATGTGGTAGTGTCTAGCCCACAGGGGGTTAGATGAGTTTAAAGGCTCCCCTTCCAGATTCCTCTTCAGATATACTTTCGGAGCCCAGCACAGGCTCCAGGTGACCCTAAGAGCAGGCATTGGGACAGAGGCTGCTGAAGCAGAAGTGCTTACACACACCCCCAACAAAGGACTGACACTCTACTCAGCATCCTCAGGCCAGCCAGAGCCTGAGCAAAAGATGCTTTGCCTGCTCCCTTCCACATTCTCCCAGTGCTTGAGGACACATCCCAGCCCTTAGGATGCCAGCAGAAGCAAAACATAATATCAAAGGGCATTTGTTTGTTTGTTTGTTTGTTTGTTTTCTGTGCCTAACCATTGCTGTTCAGATCAAACCCACAGATATGCAGGAGAAAGAGATACATCAGGCAACAGCTTCAGTCTTTTTTGGAAACTTGGAATTTGTAGCTTGAGCTGGATCTAAAACCTGACCAGCATCCACCAGAACTGCCTGGGTTTAAACTCAGTACATTGGTAATCCACCGTCTGGTTCCAAAAGTATAGTCCCTCCTCCTCCCTGAATTTTATAGGGATGCTACCTCAATTTGATCACAAGGGATCTTTACAAGGAAGAGTACCTGCCCTAGGTACCCTGTCTCTGGCTTTGGCTCCCCTCAGGGCTGAGGGCAGCAATCTGAGACAATGAAGGTCCTTAAAATGCTAAATTCTCCACTTTGCCCAATGTGTAGAATGCCTGCCTCCTTCGTACCCACCCTACCCCTCCAGGCACCTTCTGTTCTGTGACCCTGGGAGCACCCTGCAGGTGGCAGTTCAGATACACACACACACACACACACACACACACACACACACACACACACACGAGAGAGAGAGAGAGAGAGAGAGAGAGAGAGAGAGAGAGAGAGAGAGAGAGAGAGAGAGAAGCAGTCCGCTGTTGCCCAGCTCAGTTTTCCAGGGCATGGCGCACCACTCCCTGGCCTGAGCCTCCTACCCAGCAACCCTACAAACAATATGCCCTTCCCACCCGCTGCTAACAATTTCAAAATAGCTTCCCTTTAACAGGCACTGCAATGCAGTAGCCAATGACCTAACTACTGTTCTCTCAGGTCATGGTCATCTCCAGCAGACCCCTCGCCACCAAGCCCTCAATTCAAACAGGACGGGCCACCGACTCAGGCCTGCTCTGATTTCACAAGGTTCACGGTCCACAGAGAAAATCCCTACCTGACCCGTCGTCGATCAGCCCGAAACTTCAACATCTTTTTGGAAGCTCAGTCCCCAGTTGGGCAGACTCTGAGGAGCCACCAGCCACCCTGCTGCTACCATCCCTCTGAGAAGTAAGTCCTTGGATCCAACATTTAAGGCCGTGGCAGAGATGGAGGGTGAGCTGGGGCAGACTCCATGGGTTGCCCTTTCTTCCTGGTTCTAGCCCTGGAGAACCCGGGACCAGGCTCCCTGTGGGCAATGGGAGGGGTAGCCCAGGTACCCTAGGGGGCCTGTGGCTTTGGCTTCCTAGCATTCGCCTGCGATGCTACAGTTAGAGGACTGGAGGCAGAATACATGAAGGAGAGAGGACCTCCTCCCAGTTCAGGTTTCCGAGGAGGAAATACAGGAAGAGAGAGAGAGAGAGAGAGAGAGAGAGAGAGAGAGAGGCGTGCATGAAGCAGGTGTACAGCTTCCAGGTAGTCCGACCTCACTGAGCTAAGGACAGTGAGCAGCTGGGCGGGTGGAGGAGCACGGGCTGCATTCCCATCTGCACGGAAACTCATGCCAGCCCGACCTGCAGGGAGATGGTGCTTCGGCCTCTCCAGCTCCCAGCCCAGACACAGGCTCCGAGGCTGCAAACCAACTTGCTTCTTAGAGACCTTCCAAGCCCTTCTGAGGGTTAAAGAAGCTTCGGGTTCATTGGCTGTTATTGTTGCTGTTGCTGAGAAGCTGAAGAGACTCCATTCTCTTCCTTCAGCCTGCGCGGCTCCCATCTACACAAACAGGGTCATAACATGGGAAGCGGCTTCTGCAATCGGCCAGACACACTCCTCTCCCTCTCCAGCTCGCTTGCCCTCTGAGTGTGCTGGCCCAGCTGGTAAGAAGCTAGGTACAGGCAGCTCTCTTGAGTGGGATGGGAAAGATGTTTGTGGAGCCCCAGCTGTTGGCAGAGAGGGCAGGGAATGGGGCTTGTGGGGGTGGGGGGTGGGGGTCATTGTGTATCTATTGCTGCAAATCTTCCCAGATGCAAGATGATAAATTCCAGCTGGTAACTGTCAGATCTGCTCGGCTGATAGGAGCTTTGCGTGGATGCTAGTTCCCCCGAATTTTCCATAGGTCAAGGCTAGCCAAATCCCTTTCTCACTGTCCTCTGTGCTTTGGAATTCTTGGTCTGCAAGGCTTTCTGAAGGTCATCTCATTATCCCCCTGCCTCTAGACTACCTTATTCTCTTATCAGTGCTCATAAGTGCCTCGGAGGTTTGGAAAGGATTCCAGCAAAGGAGGACGGGTCTCAATGTCAGCTCCTCTGCCTTCTACATGCCTCTGTTCACATGACAGGTTTCCTTTCTAACCAAGGTGTGTCTTTTTGCAGCCCCAGGCATTGTTGACATCATGGTCTGTTGTTATGGCAACTCTGTGACATCACAGCAGACACTCAAAAGGGCGAGACTGATCTAATTGTTTGGACTGAGGTCAGAGGAACAATGGGATCAGTAAACAGAAAAACAAATGGACAACATTATTTAACCCCTGCAGAGACACGCTGGCCAGGTGTAACTGGGGGTCACAGCTGTTGATACTTACACAGCTAATCAAAATCCAAAAGGTCAATATATTCAGCCATTCAGTGGGACTTTGGTAAATGATTTACCTTGGTGGCAGAGGCCTTAGGTTGGGGGTGGGGGGGTTGAGCCAGAACCCTCTCAGATGCCCTCTTGAGTTCCCTGTCTGTCTATCACAGGTACTCAATAAAGTTTTGTTGGACGTACAGCTGAAGAGATAAAGGAGTCTCTCCACACTCATTTTCAGCCACCGCACTTGAAGGCTGACATTCTATTACCAAGGGCTTCCCTCCTTTAAGCTCTCTTACAATTAATTACTTCCTCTCTGAGCGGGGGGGGGGGGGGGGGAAGCTCTGTTTCTGTCCCTTCGCCCCCTCACTCAGCTTCCCTGACTGGCTCCCCCTGAATATATATCTTGGCTTTCATCCATCTGCATTAAGAGGAGAAGAAAATTAAGCTCATCTGAACAGGAGAAGGAGGGGGTAGGGTGTATTGGGGAAATGAGTTTTCTTCCTCTAGGAGGCAAAAAATATCCCCCTTCTCTTCTGAGCTGAGCTGGGGGGGGGGGCTCATGCAGCCTTTGCACAAGCTAAATTACTTCTCTAGTGCTAATGTGAAGACAGCACGAGGGAGTGGGGATGGCGGGCACAGACTCCGGGGCACTGAAAGCCCCCAAATCCTCAGGGTTAAGTCAGAACACAGAAGGAAGGCCTGGTTGGTATTTCCTTGCCATTCCCCTGCACAGGACGGCAGGTTTTCATCTTCAGGTAGACAGCAGGAAGAATGTACCAGGTATTGAATGTTTAAAAGGGGAAACCATTTTCTTCCTCCTCCTTACTTCCTTTAGGGTTGTGAAAAGCTTCCCCTCCTCAAGGCAGTTGAGAATAGACCCATCTAGACCTTTCAAATTCTGCTCCCCCAAAAGTGAGAAACTCAGGAAGTAAAGACTCAGAGGCAGAAGAAGGAATCCCTTGATTTCCCTGGAGGTGGTCACTTATCTACTGGACCTATAAGGTAGCTCACTGGAAGTGACATCAGCGGAAAGGGAACTGAGCAGGTCAGTCTTCCCTGTGGGGCGTCTCCTCACCTGTTTGGCCCTTATTTTGCTCACATGCAAACAAGGCCTGCTCGAATTCTATGAATTAACCCCTGCAAACTTTCAGTGTGAAGTATTTCACGCACAACACAGGATGGCTACAAACATTCTGCTTGAAAATGACCAAGACACATGCTGGGTGCAAGAGTGAGAAAACCAAAGACAAATGAGAGGACAGCACTGGAGGCAAGGCAGGGCTGGGGGAAGTGTATCAAGCACAAAGACCCAACTGTTTCCTCCACCTCATCTGGGCATTTCTGTGGGTCAGAATCTCCTCAGCTTCTATGTGGTGTGCACCTGGACCACACAGTTAAAACCTGAGTCTTCATCACCCTGAACAAGCATGCATGAGCAGAGGCAATACGTCCGCATACACCATCCCCAGGGTAGCCGTCCAGAATTCCCACTGTGATAAATACTGAAAACCTAAGGAATACACTCCACTCCTTCCACCCCACTGTACCAAGCAGCTTTATTCCCATGGACCCTGAGGATCTACTGACAGAATCCACCTCTGCCATGCTTCCCCATGCTGAGAAGGCCTTGCAGTTCATAGGTGGTAAGGAGAGCTGGGGAGGGGCAAGGGGCTGGCCCTCCCAGTTCCTTCCTTCTCCCAGCCAGCAAATTCCAGCAGGGACTAAAGGCAGGGAGGGCTCTGCAGCTAACAAGGGAAGCTGGGCTCTTGCCCTGTTTCCCTGTCTGGGTCTCATCATTATTGTCAAAGAGCCTTATCTGCCCCAGCATTCTGTCCCAATTAAAAACCAGCTCAGTTTACATTTCCAAGTCTCTAGACTGCAGGATTCCTGAAGCTCCCTGACTGTTCTGGGAGAAAACACTTTCCTAGCCAACCACTCCCACGGCAGACCCTGCTCTACCTACAGCTGCTGCAACAAGAAGAATCCAAAGGGAAGGATCAGGGCCCAGGCAGTACCTATGGGGGGGTTTCAGGTGGAAAGGGCCCCTTTCTACAACACTGTCTCTCCCTTCTCCATCTGCAAAGCAGAATATTAGCTCCAAGGTTCTGGGAGGGGCTTCCATCAGTCTCCCCTCACTGGCTTGTACCTGCATATCCTCTCTTCTCCACCCTTGCTTTTGATGCTACTGTTATTTCCACTATGGTATGAAAAGTATGCCCTCCCAGTCAAGCTTGGAGCACCCTAACATGCTAGGACTCTGAATTGAGTATCCAGAAGACAGGACCCAGATACACCCTTCCTGTCCATTTCTGTCCAGTCTTGTAACTCTATTCTAACCTGAGTGATGGGTGGCAACTTCCTCACCTGTGGTGGCCAGAGTAGGGAGGGCATGCCAGAGAAATTCACCAAGCTCAGCCCCTACCTTAGGAAATGGAGTTGGGTCAGTGACCAGGGAGATCCATATGAGAGGCACAAGTCAAGAGCCCTCCCAGCCAATGCAGCTGCCCTCCTGTCATATGGCATGATCAACTTAATCCTACCATTGGAGAGGGGACAGCCCAGGGCACAAAACAGAACATACTCTTCAGTTAGGGCCGAAAGAAAATATACAGGTAAACACATGCAACTCTCCTACCCTCAACACCTCAAATTATCTTGTCTTTAAGTTAGTTGTTTTACTCTATGGGATTCTAGCTGTCTTTTGAAAGAGAGCAATAGCCTGAGCTGATGACCAATGTAAACTCCTCCCTGTTAGTAGGTGAAGAGAGCTGTTTGCTACACCTCTCTAGGGTCAAGCTAGCCTCTCTGGCCAGTGCCTGGGGCCTGACTACCTCTCCATAACACAGAGTCCAAGAGGTTAAACCTGGCCACGGGTCCCACCAGAACACCAGGCCAGCCATCCTCTCTGGCCAGTAAATGATTGTGCACTATTCCAGGGATGCAGGTGGCTGCCCGCCTGTAAGTGCTCACACATTGGTGGCCTATCACGTTGGTGAGAACTTCAGTCAGTCCTGAGACCCAGGAGTCACTGCACAGAATGGGGTGTGCCCCCTCAACCTGGCCCAGGCTAGAGAAGTGGGGTGGGCCTGCTCCCATGGCCCCCACACTGTGCTGTGGTTCTTGTTGAGACAAAGGGGGAAATGGAAAGGAAAGAGAGCCACCTGCAACCCAAGACCCCACTTTCCTTCCCCTGGCCTTCATAAGGAGCCAAGCCAGATAATGGCAGGGGAAGGCAGGTTCAGCCCCCAACCTACCCCACCCCAGCTTCCTCCCTTCCCTTCCCTGACTCCCTGTTCTTTCCCTTGGCCTCCAGGGTGCCTTCTCCTCCCGACACTCAGCAGGATTTTGAGCGGTGACAGGGTAGAGCAATAATTAATTAGACTTCTTCCCTTAGCTCTGGGTTAGATCCCAAACTCCTGCTCTTCCAAGGCTGAGGGCAGTATGCTTCTGCTTTCAGCTCTACTGAAGGCCACCCAAACCACCTCTTCATTCCTACCTCAGCAGATCTGGTTCTGGTGTCTGTCCCACAGGGATCAGCAACCCCACCCTCCCTCCCCCAAGGGGAGGACTTTTACAGTGAGTGTTTGGACAGTAACCAGCCAGATTGACAGTCTTGCTTCCACATCCCCAGAAACATCCCATGCCTTCTGGTTCCTCATCTAGCAATCCGAGGCTGTCAAGCTGTTCAATGCCTATTTCCTCATTTTAATAAGAAAACAACAGTAGTAAGTGATGCCTTGTTCCTTAGGCAGCTCAAACTTCCCACCAGACCAGATAGCAGAGGAAAAATAGGCTGCACAGCTATGAATGGGGTGCGGAACAAAGGCCATAAAACTCCCTGTTGTCTGATCCTTAACCCTGGACTGAGGTGAGTAAGGCCTAGGGCAGTCAATAGGGTAAGGTTTATTGTCCTGGCCACAGTGACAGGCAAAGCCGAAGTCTCCTTGGGCTTCCCTGGGCCATACTGTCAACCTCTCTGCATTCCTCATTCCCTGGGATGAGGACCCTCGAGGTTCAGTGAAAGCCTCTGGTTTCACAAGGCTCTAAGAACACAGCAGCAACAAACCCACCCATCCATTGCTAACATCTGCCAGCTACAGAACTCGATACAATGTGTGACGTGTTGCCTGGGTGTGGGTAGATTAGAATAGTAACCTACTAACTGCCCACAGGCTAAGTCTTAGGGCTGTGCCAGAACCTCACTTCCTACCCAGAGCTGAGCAAGTGTTTGTTGGGGTAGTGGGACAGGGACCCATGTTGCTCCGTCTGGGATGCTGAATGGTGGGCAGGTTGCCCAGCATCCCACCAGTTTCCTGCTCCTTCTACTGGCCAGTAGGCTCTGACTGGTCACAAAGCTGAGAGACTTTGTCTAGGGGAAGATTACACAGCCACGAATCTCCTGGGGCTGGCAGGCAGGAGCCTAGACAGCTCTTGGAGGGAGGAGCCTCCCACCTGGTGATGCTTGAGGACCAGATGCAAGGGGCAAAAGGAAGAAAAGGAAGGTAAAGCTGCCATTGCCCTTCACCTACCAGGGAGCCCAGTTGGTGAGACTTCCCTGAGGGACTTCAGTCTGAGACTGAGAGTGACAGGGCAGGGTGGCATCCAGATGGTTGATGGGAAGTTCTGACTGTCTCTTTCTGCAAGCAGAGAGGGGTCTGGAACTTCCTATGCCCCTGGGAAGCTTGCCCAGGGCTGAGCTATTGTTCTGTCTCACTGATGTGAGGAGGCTCCAGTAAGAGCTGAAACAAGGGTCACTCCTCGAACCAGGCAGAATGCCTGTGTCCAGGAGGACCTCTGTGGACTGAACAACACTTCATGAGCACCCTCGTGTCCAGTGAGATCCGGAAAGGACTCGTGTCCAGCGCTTGTGGAGGAGGCTGCCCCACCACCTTGTGTACACTCTCCTTCCGGAAAGAGGAGGATCATTGATCTCAGGCAGGAGCCTTCGTGACTAACTCATTTTGCATCTCTGGGTCGCAGTTGTTCACGCTGTAATGCAGAGCAATACCAGGGCTTCTGTGGGGATTAAATGAAATCATATAGAGCCTGAAATTAAAGGTGGCACATGCCTTTAATCCCAGCACTTGGAAGGCAGAGGCAGGGGGATCTGTGTGAGTTTCAGGCCAGCCTGGTCTAAAGAGGGAGTTCCTAGACAGCCAGAGCTATACACAGAGAAACGCTGTCTCAAAAAATAAATAAATAAAATAATAAAATAAAATAAAATCATGTCATATAGTCAAAGCACTTTGGAGAGAGCTTGCACATAACGGCCGTTCAGTTGGTGGCTGGTGTGACAATTATGAGTAAAGAAAGCAGCACCGCACACTTGTTCCATCAGGCAAGGTTGTCACTTCAGCATCCCACATCCTACCAACCAGTCTGATGGTCACTAGTCATACACAAATTTTTATTTTTAAAAATATTATAAGGTCAGTGCCTCAGACTAGCCACATTGCACTGAGGCTTAGTAGCCAGGGAGGCTACCATACTAGACAGAACAGTTACCATTTTATCATGGCAGAACCATTCTACTAGACAGCATTGATCTGGTCCTCTCAGCCATTAACATTCTTGGATTATACGAGACAACTCCAAACTACTTTATCCTTCTAGCAATGGCTATATATGCTTAGTATGCTCAGAAATACAAGGCCTGTTACAGTACTAAACTATGCCAACAACAATGGAAAATTTGCCACAGCTACAAGAGAAAATTAAAAATTAAAAGTCAAGGCATGACATAGTGGTTCATACACACCTGTCATCCCAGCACTTGAGAGATGAGGGCAGAATGACCAAGAGAGTATGGCTAACCTGGAACAGAAATCTTATCTTTAAAAAAAAAAAAATCAAATGACATATTCCAAAATCCAATCGGAGCTGGCATGGCTTTTAATCTCAGCAGAGGAAGGGAAAGAGGCTCTCTGTGAGTTCAAGGCCAGCCTGATCTATATAGTGAGTAGGCTAGCCAGGGCTATACAGTGAGAACCTGTTTTGGAAAAAAAAATCCAATTACAATATATTTTAATGATCCATTGGCTTTTAAGTCAATGCATTAAGACTCCACAGTCTGGAATTATCACCACCACCAAGAGCCCTTTTTTTTTTTTTTTGGCCTAGGGCCAGAAGGACACACTTAGAAAAGACTCTAATAATTGAAGGAGGATGGGAGGTGCAGGATGGAGCAAGAAAGAATGGAGTTATCTAGAGACAGAGGAGACTGATGGGTCCTCACTCCAGCCTCCTCTTCCCTGCTGACATCAGCCACCCTCCAGCTAATGCTGATGGGGGAAAGAGAAAGGAAGGAGCCTCCTATAGGCCTGTGGTCCAAAGGGAAAGGAGGACTTGGAGGGCGGGAGGGAGGTAGAGGAGCTACCTACCACCAGATAGGCATCTTAGGATTTTTTTTTTGCTTGCTTGCACCTCCTGCCCCTACCCCTGCCCCTATCCAGATCTGGAGCCCTCAGCCCTCCAGAGAGTCACCCGTGATGCAACCTACAATCTATTAACAAAACAAAACCCAAAAAAACAGCAGAGGAAGTAGGTGCCAGGGATGCACACAAGACGGGAAGGAAATGGTCTCAGAGAAAGAAGAGGGCTCCCAGGCCAGTGCTCAGCCCATTTTCCAGTGCTTCCTAGTCAAGACAGATGTCAGCTTTGGCCAGTGACACCTGAGTAACAGGTGAACCTGCCCATACCGACCTGTTGGACCAATTCTGCTGCTGACAGGCCCAGTGCAAAATAAAAACACAGGGCTCCAGTTCACAGTTCAAGTACAGAAACAGAGCAAGCGGTCCTTCTGAGCATGTGCAGGGAGTCCACAGGTGACAGCCACCCCACTGGGTATGGCAGTTCCTCCGTAATCCCCCCAGGAGAGTGTTAGATAAAGGCTGTCCGGTTGCATTTGTGGCTGGCAATCTGAATACAAGACACACAGGGCCAGTCTGTCCATTCCTCCCCTAGATTCTACTTCCCCCTCTTTCTTGGCTTTGACTGCCCAGAAACTTGGCTCCTTCTGCTCTTGGCCTCCTGGATTTAGTGGCCAGCACCTCCCTCTTATTGTCTTGGTTTCTGTTTGCCTCCTGGAAACCCCACCAGAAGGAAGCATTGCAGCAAAGCCACTAAGAGTTGAATTTAGCCTGTCTCTCAAATCTGCCTTCAAGACCAGCATAGCAAGTGCCCTGTTCCAGAGACAGTCCCTATGCAGGTGGGACAACATAACAATTATGTCATCATTTTCCTCCAGAGAGAGAGAGAGAGAGAGAGAGAGAGAGAGAGACAGAGATAGGGGAAACAAAAGAGTCTCAGCAAAGTGGGTGGGGGAAGTCAACATTTCTTCTTTGGTGACCATTCCTTTTAAAATTATATGAGCCTATAAGACTAACACACACACACACACAATCTGCTGAGCAGGCACTGCACCCATTGCTTCCCACAAAGCCAAGAACTGTTGTCCATACTCCTGGTCACATTACCAGGTGTCAAGAGCACAAATGCTGTGAAGGGTGAGGGGACATCTTCCAAGAGGTAGTTGAGGCTGTAGGGACAACAAACCTAAAAGCACAAGATTCGTTCTCTTTTTTTTTTTTTTTTTAACTGAGATTTCAGTTTTGCTCCCAAATGACAAATTTATCTTTTAATTAATGAGTGACCAGCTCATCCCTAATTCTTCCTCCATTCTGTCCCAACTGCCCCCCTCCACAGCCTGCAACACTGTGCCTTTTACAAGCACACTGTCGTCGTCGCCCCCCCCCCCCCATCTGCTATGGCTGTGTCCCTGTGAGCCTGTTTTGCTCAGAACTCCTAGCCCCTCTCTGGAGACAATGGCTCAGAGAGGGAAGAGGGGAGAGCCTCTGGGCTTTGTGTACAGGGTGGCTACATGAAACCATTGTCTCCTCCGCAGGACAGACGAAGCAGCTGTATCTTAGGCTGTGGGGCTAAGGGTCTCCTCCCCCTTAGCTGGAAACCATTCTGAAGACTTAGTTCTCACAAAAGGGGTGAGCCTAGAGTCTGTCCCAGTTGGAAATTGGTTTCTGGTGTGACAAAAGCCCCTCAGGCTGATGAATGGTTTTAGTTGGAACTTCTTCACCTGCTCCAGAGCAACTCCCGAGAAGCACACACTAAACCAATAGCCGCTTACTTACCAGCTCAGCTGTCTTCCCCTAGTCTCTCTGTGGCCTCCTCTCACACTCAGGAATAGGGAAAGGTTTTCCCTTTAATACTCAGCAGGTCCCCGTGGAAAACAATCATTAACAGCCCCACATGCTGACTGGCCTTAACCCCTTCAGTGCTGGGCTGCCACAGTCCAGCTGGTGGACTGTCCTGTCCCCCTTTGCCTAGCCCCGAGAGAATGGCAACTCTTAGCTATCTGTCATCTACCTCCATAATGCTGCTGCCTCCCATGTGGAGAGCGTGAGAGCCCAGAGTCCCACCCAGGCCTCCTCACCTAATTGGAGCACGCCTACAAACTGAGGTGCTTAACTCTGGCCTGATGCCCAATTGGATGAGCCCACATTATGAAATATTTGCCAGGCCTGCCAATAGAGAAGCCAGGATCCCGGGGAGGGATGATATTTTTATTTGCTCCTGGAGGAGGGTGTGCAGACCCAAGGAGTCACAGCATCCACAGCATCCCTGGGACAGAAGCGGAGAGAAGGCCACCTCAGACCCTGGGACGTCTCTAGCTGCTCTAAGTATGGAATCTTGCTGGACTCCTAAGCAACTGAGCACTTGTTGCTGAGCTCAAGGGTTCTTCCTCCTCCTCCTCCTCCTCCTCCTCCTCCTCCTTACTTCCCTGCCCTACCCAGGAGTTTGGAGAGGGGGGATTGGGAAACACTAAGAAGGGGAAACACCAACAGGCAAAGAACTGTGCACGCATGGACATTCTTTATGTTCTAAAATAAAATCTGCGCATCTTTGGAACCTTCAGGTGACAGGTAGGCAGGTCTGAGTCGATACAAAAATACTTTCTTTTCTCTTTAAAAATAGGTAAACTGATTTAAGAAAATCTAAATCCAGCATAAAGGTGTCTACATGTAGGACACATGCAAATCTATGCAGATATGTGCAAATGAGCAGTTCATGCTTGTGGACTGTCAGCTTGTCAGGGTGAGTCCTTTGCCAGGGTTTTCCTAGTTTGAGGAAGAAATCAGGTAGTCTCTAACTGAGCGTCCCACCAGAGCATAACAAATGCAATGGGCTCATACTTACTGCACATTTACTGCCTATAGCACAGAGTGCCTTTATGTAAAGCAGTACAAATACAACACCATAGGGTTGTAGAATATAAGTGCCCTCTGCTACACACAAACTTCCTTACAGCCCCAGAGGCATGACTAGCTCTGAACCTCGGCCAGCCAGCTTTAGTAACTGGTACTTTTCCTTATCACCTTGGTTCCTGTTTGCCTATCAGTAGGCCAGCCACTGTGGCTCAGGACCCTCATTCACAACAGCCAGGGGGCCTTATCTTATCTTCCCTAATGCCTTCCCTGTCCCTGGAGACTAGCTCGCCCGGGTCTCTTAAAGGGGCTGTGCTACATTCACATCTCCATTTGCCCTCAAGAGCATGCCAGATTCAAGAGCATGCATGCAGCATTCTGTGCAGGGTTAGAATTTACCGTGGCACCCTTCCTCCTCCTCATCTCTCTTTACCCTCATGGCTGCTCCTGAGGAGATTTTTTTTTTTTTAACTTACAACTCATTTATTTATTTATTTATTTATTTATTTATCTATCTATCTATCTATCTATCTATTTATTTATTTATTTATTTATTTATTTATTTATTTATTTATTTATTATGTATACGGTATTTGCTCTACATATATGCCTGGGCACCAGATCTCAATGTAGATGGTTGTGAGCCACCATGTGGTTGCTGGGAATTGAACTCAGGACCTTTGGAAGAACAGCCAGTGCTCTTAACCTCTGAGCCATCTCTCCAGCCCTCCTGAGAAGATTTAAAGCAAACCAAGATGCTGGTACTTTCAAAGTTTAAAAGCATATGGTATGGGGCAGGCACCCAGTTCCTTAAGTTGAACTGAGGTGGAAGTGAGGTGGGGAGCTCAGGATATAATATTAGTTGTATTTCCACATACTAGCAATAATCAGTGACAATGCCACTTATAATAGTGGAGAAGATACTAAACGCTTAAGGCTAAGCTTGACAAGAGAAGTAAAATCTATGCGCTGAAAGCATAAAACACTCCTGGGAAGAATTAAATAAGATCTAAAGAAGGAAAGATTGTTTTCTTGGGTCAGAGGTCAATACTCTTAAGACATCTATTCTCCCAATATTTTTCTATAGATTCAACACAGTCCCATCAAAACCCAGAAAGTTCTTTATAAAAACTGAGACAAGACAAAATCTAAAACTTACATGGAAATCAAAGGAATTAGTGTGTTCCAATCAAAAAACTTTTTAAAAGAAAAATAGCTCCTAACACTCAGGAGGCAAAAGTGGGAGGATCTTGAGTTTTGGGCCACCTGAGCCAAATGAGACCTTGTCTCATAAAACCAAAATCCAAGACTTCAAGTGTAGCTCAGTTGGCAGAACAATTGCCTAGCATACATAAGGCCCTGGGTCTGATCCCCAGCACTAGGCAGTGCAAGCCTATAATACCAGCACTGGTGGTGAGGAAGGGAGAGGCAGAAAGATCAGAAGCCCAAGGTCATCTTTGGTAACATATAGGTCTGAGAAGGAGTGAAAGCAAATGGCAGAAGAAAAAGGTGACAGGGCTGAGGATGTAGCACCATGGTAGAACACCAGCCTAGCAGGAGAAAAGTCCTACCACAAGAAGAAGAACAGGAAGAAGAGGAAGTTATTCACTGGAGTACTTAGAGTAAGAATAAGCCTCAGTAATCAAGACAATCTAGTAGTGCTATAAAGATAAATAAATAAATAAATAAATCAGAAATTATTGTCACCAAGAGCCCCTTTTTGGCACAGCGTTAGATGGACACACTTAGAAAACACTCTAATAATTGAAGGAGGATGGGAGGTGCAGGATGGAACAAGAAAGAATGGAGTTATCTAGAGACAGAGGAGACTGATGGGTCCTCACTCCAGCCTCCTCTTCCCTGCTGACATCAGCCACCCTCCAGCTAATGCTGATGGGGGAAAGAGAAAGGAAGGAGCCTCCTATAGGCCTGTGGTCCAAAGGGAAAGGAGGACTTGGAGGGAGGGAGGGAGGTAGAAGGGCTACCTACCACCAGAGAGGCATCTTAGGATTCTTTTTTGCTTGCTTGTACCTCCTGCCCCTACCCCTACCCAATAAATAAACCTATTCATTTGTGATCAATTGGTTTTGACAAAGACATAAAGGTGATTTTGAGACATGGTACTGGACAAACAGTTGATCCATATGTCAAACAAACAACTACAACCAAAAAAAAAAAAAAAAGAAAAAAGAACCCTCATGGGACTGGAGAGATGGCTCAGAGGTTAAGGACAGGGCACTGGCTGCTCTTCCAGACAACCAGGGTTCAATTCCTAGCACCATACAGCTGCTCCCAACCATATGTAACTCTAGTTACTTAAGACCTGGTACCCTCTTCTTCTGACTTCCAAGGTTATCAGGAACACGCATGGTACACACACACACACACACACACACACACACACACACACACACACACTCAATTAGAAATAAATAAATCTTTAAAAAGAAAAAAAAAAGAGCCGGGCATGGTGGTGCACGTTTTAATCCCAGCACTTGGGAGGCAGAGGCAGGCGTATCTCTATGAGTTCAAGGCCAACCTGGTGTCCAGGACAGTCAAGGATACACAGAGAAACCCTGTATTGAAAAACCTTAAAAAAAAAAAAAAAAAAGAAAGCCGGGCAGTGGTGGCGCACGCCTTTAATCCCAGGACTTGGGAGGCAGAGGCAGGCGGATCTTTGCGAGTTCGAGGCCAGCCTGGTCTACAAATTGAGTCCAGGACAGCCAGAGCTACACAGAGAAACCCTGTCTCGAAAAACCAAAAAAAAAAAAAAAAAAAAAAGAAAGAAAAAGAAAAAAGAACCTTCCAACTCAGCCATTAAAAAACAACTTAGAACAGACCATAGTCCCAAGAACAGGAGCTAAAGTACATTTCTAGAAAAAAACAAGAGAGAAAAGTCTCAGAGACTTTGGAGTAGTCTAAGAAAACTCGATAAAATGAACTTCATCAGTATAAGTGGAGTGCCAGGGCTAAGAGACAAAACACTACAGGGACTGAGCGGATGAGGCACCTAAAAATTGTCTAGCGCAGATTCACACATGGATTCTGTGAAGGAACAACATCTAAACCCAAGAGGGCAGCGGCATTGAGTTCATCTTTAGGATTTCAATCAGTCATAAAACAAATGTTCTGGTTTCAAAAAAAAAGTGAATTTCATCAAATAAAAGATGCTGTTCTTAACCAAAGGCCGTTAAAGAGTACCCCACATGCTGGGTGTGGTGGCGCACGCCTTTAATCCCAGCACTCGGGAGGCAGAGGCAGGTAGATCTCTGAGTTCGAGGTCACCCTGGTCTACAGAGTGAGTCCAGGACAGCCAGAGATACACAGAGAAACCCTGTCTCGAAAAACCAAAAAAAGACTATTCCACACATAGAGCCGACATGAGACTTCCACAAGAACACATAAAGAGCACACAACTGATACGGAGACGGTAAACACCACCAAAGGAGACGCAGGAAGAGCTAATCGAAACCATCGTGAGATGCCGGGCACACTCCCACTGAGTGTCAGTAGTTTCAGAACAACTAAGTTTAAAAGACTGGCTGGTGTCCAGTGCGGTGTAGCAGGTAGGGGGCTCTGACACAGATAGAAATGATGCAGACAACTGGGGAAAGCAGGCCATTTCCTGAAAAATTAAAGAGGCAGCCACTGTAGAGCCCATCCATTCTACTCCTACATATTTGTGGAGAGAAATTACAGCCTGTGTCTACACGAAGACACGCGCACCCTTGTACGATGGCTCCAAGCTGAAAATAACCATCCACAAACTTGTGAACACAACACGAATCCCCAGGACAGGATGCCAGTGGGCAAGAGAATAAATTACTAATGTAGGCAATGAAATGAATTAGATGGAATCTCAAAATAATTACAGTGAGTGAAAGAGCCTAGGCTTTCCAAAGGAGAGTACACACTGTAAGGTTCTGTTATAAAATACTTTAAAAATTGCAAGCTAATCTATAGTGGCAGAAAGCAGACCAGTGTGGCCTGAGGACAGGGTGGAACAAGGATTACAAAAGAGACAGGAAGCAATTTGGGGGAGTGATGGGGACTTTTTTTTTCCAGCTGAACTAGAGACTGAACCTAAGGCCTTGCACTGAGCTATCTCCCCAGTCCTTTATTATCTTAATTGTAGCAGGAAGATTACAAATTTGGGGCCAGCCTGGGCTACATAGTGAAAACTTATCCCAACAATAAAATAAGGCAAAAAGAATGTTTCGCAAATCTATGCCACTTTTATATCAACTATAACTCAGTAAAAGTATACAGAAGAAACCCCTTCACTTGAAAAGGCTTTAGACAAAACTTCTTCCTCTTAATGTACACCTTATGTTTTAGGTGTGGATGGAGCTCAGAGATGGGATAGGAGCGAGCAGGATCCAGCCTTTCTTTCCTGGTGGCCTCTTCCCTCCAATGGAAGCATTGTTGAACAACAGGAATGGACAGAGGTCTTTACCAGCCTGTGTTTTTCTCATGGCTTTACAGCAAGTAATTCAGGCAGGCCTGAACGTATGCACATAAAAATAAAGGATTACTTGTTTATGACAGAAGAGGAACATCAAATACAACCTTAGGATTCAGCAAACATACACCACAATTTCATTTGATTCTTTTATGATTCATGAGGCAGGCAGGAAAGTATGACCGACCCTAATCTAAATAAATACAGAAATAAGGGGCCATTGAGGTGGCTCAGTGGGTAAAGGCACTTGCTATGCAACCCTGACAATCTAAGTTCGATCCCTGGAACCCAGGTAAAGGTGGGAGAGAGGGCCGACTCCTAAAGTTGCCCTCTGACCTCCTATGGCATACATTTGCACACACACACATGTGATAATAAACAAGTGAACATGCGTGACTCTAAAGCTCCAAGAGGTCGAGGGTCTTGGATGAAATAGCCTACCTCAGGGTCTTTCCACAGCAGTCTTCCTCCTAGCCACAGGACATATCCTCAGCAAGGCTGTGTCCCTCAACCCCGGCTTGGCTCGCAGAGGCCTGGCGAATGCAGACCCATATCTTGTGCTCCCTCAGCCCTGGGTGTGCTCCAGGGAAAAACAGAGACAACACGAGCTCTGGAGCTTGGTACAAACAGCAAAAGACCCAGCAGGGAGGAGGAGTGGGAGCAACTAAGGGGAGCTGTGATATCAGGACAGGGAGGACTGACGGATCCAAGGATCTAATTAGATCGCACATTTGATGTGAAGAGGGGGAAAGGCCAACCAAACACCACTCCCTAGCCGGAAGTCTAGTGGGTGTGGAAGCAGCTGGAAGCTGTTAGACTAGAGGCTCCCAGCCAAAGGCCTCTGTACCCTTCCTCTCCCCTCCCTCTCTCCATCCCCACCCTCCCTCTGTTCTGGCCTGGCAGGAGAACAGCCTCTGGCCAGAGCCCTAGCTTCCTCTCTTTCTTTCCCTTGTTCTGAGGGTGGGATGCCTAGAAGGGGGAGAACCCAGAGCTGCAGGTCACAGGGGTATAATGTATAATAAGGGGTACCCAAACTCAGCAATCAAGATCTATTCCATTCGGGTGCAAATCTATACTTTTACTGAGTTATAGTTGATATAAAAGTATACTTTTACTGAGTTATAGTTGATATAAAAGTGGCATAGATTTGCAAAACATTCTTTTTGCCTTATTTTATTGTTGGGATAAGTTTTCACTATGTAGCCCAGGCTGGCCCCAAATTTGTAATCTTCCTGCTACAATTAAAATAATAAAGGACTGGTTTTGCCTCATTGATGATGGATCCCAGAGCCTTGGGAGTCAAGCAAGTAGTCCACACCACCACCCATATGGCAGCATATTTTTTAAAATAGAAGCTAATACAATAAAAAGGTTCAAGGAATGCTGGCATGGCATGTCAAGACGGCCAGGTATTTGGTGCATTTTCCCTCTGCCTCGGCCTCTAGTGTGGCCTGGAGTGGTGCTCCTATTGATCCTGACTTGATTCGAGATGGCAAAGGTTTTTTTTTTCCACAAAATGTTTTTTGTTTGTTTTAATGCTGTACTGAAACATCTATGTATGAGACCCAGAGAGATGACTCGGTGACTTAGAGCCCTTGTTGATCCTACAGAGGACCTGGGTTCGATTCCCAGCACTCACAAGGCAGCTTACAACCATTGGTAACTCCTCCGGTTCCAGGGGATCTGACACTCTTCTTCTGACTTTCACGAGCACCTGGCATGTACATGGTTCACAGACATACATGCTAGAAAAACATTCATACACATAAAAGAAATAAATAAACCTTTTAAACTTAAATACATACTATTGATCCTCCTTGGTGAACTTTTGGCATGCCTTGCCCCCACCCACATTTAAATTTTATTTTAAGGGTGCCTCAACACCCTTATCCTAGGCACCTCAGCTCAGCGATAAGGTAGAAGGGTAGGAGGTGGAGGGACTGGACAAGACCAGGAAGGCCCAGCAACAGTGTAGAGCGACGAAGGAAAACCGAGGTCAGATAAGAGGAGAGCGAGGAGTGGTGATCCTGAAATAGCCTTGAATGATGTTTTTAGGTTAGGTGAGAAGTGAAATATAGACTGTACATTGGATAATAGAATTGTATCAATGTTATGTTTCCAGCATTTGCTAATTGGTCTGTGGTTATGCAAGAAAATTCCTTGTTTTTAAAAATTAAAAAAAAAAAAGAGTCACAGCTGTCTGACAGTTGTATTTAGCCAAACCCTCCTCCCTATCCAGCCTGCACTGAAGAGGCAACAGTAGGAAACAGCATTGACAGGACAAAGGATTGTGGATGGACATTTTCTTCCTGAAACAAGAATTAACCTGGAACCCCCAAATTTTTCTCCTTTTCCCCCTGGGGAAAACCTGACAATTGGCACAGGAGAATTAGGAAATAAAGAAGCCATCCTTGGCCACAGCGTAAGCAAATCATCTATCTATCTGCCTTCACTCCCAGTCCCAGGCACTGCTGAGCTGCTCCCCACAGAGGAGCCAGGTCAGGAGCCTCTGCTGAGGAAGTGGGAGAATGGAAGGAGGGCCCAGGATGGCACTCAAGCAGCTCTCTCCCAGCCTGGTGTCAGCTATGCAGCATGAAATTCCCTTCGTGTGCTCCATCTGCAAGCTAACCCTTCCGTTTATTTGTGCTGCATTGAACTTGCATTAGTTTTAAGGTTTAGGACTCTGGACTATGCCTCCGTCCCAATCCTAGCTCTCCCAGTTATGCCTAAGAATTTTGGGTCAGTAACTCCACCTCTCTCTGTTTTCATTCCCTTGGCTGTACAGAGGGAATAATACCTGGATTTCATGGGCTTGCCACAGGATCAAGTGAGATTACACCAATGGACAACTGAAGACAATGCCCGCATTCTATGAACATTCAGTGGATGCCAATGGCTGCTCCTGCATCTGCCCTAACTCTTCATCCCTCGGAGATGACGGCCAGTTCTCACTACAGAAGCTCTTGGATCAGCACTTTGTCACAGGAAGATGGATGTTTAAGAACTGGAGCAAAACTGGGTGTGGTGGCGCGCGCCTTTAATATCAGCAACTTGGGGAGGCAGAGGCAGGCGGATCTCTGTGAGCCCTAGGCCAGCCTAGCCAAGACTATTTAGTGAGACCATTCGTCAGAACAAAAACCAGCTGAGAGAGAGAGAGAGAGAATTGGTTCAAAAGAAGCCATCCATCAAGAGAACACCCAGAGAGGATACATGCCTGTAATCCTACCATTCAGTTGGGTGAGACAGGAAGATGGCTATGTCTTGAAGGCAAGCCTGGACTACATATAAAGTTCCCAGCTAACCTGAGCTACAGTAAGACCCTGTGTCTCAAGAAAGAGAGGGCGAAGAAGGGAGAGAGGAAAAAGAGAACACAGAGACAGCTAGATCCACTTTGTAATTCAGCCCCACCTCAGACCAAAGGCCAATCAAAGGCAGAATCTTCCTGTCCCGTAGGAGCCAGAATAAGCAATGCCTGGGGATCTCAGGTAGGACGTCTGTCCCTAGCAGCCTTTGTACTAGGACGTGGACATTTTCTGTGTGCCCTATCTTACTTGGGAGTTGAAAAGCAAGTTGGCCCTAGCAACAGCATCCCTGGACAGAAAGACTTGACTACAGAGTTCCACATTCTGGTGCTTTTGCTATAAGTACCCAGCTGCAGTGTGGGCAAGTTCCTGTTCCCTTGCAACACAGTGGACATGTGAGAAGGCATCCCATTGTCCCTAGAGAAGACAGAAGAGGTCCCCATGTTAAGTGCTTCAGGGGTCCTCTCTGAGAGCTAATGTCTCACCTGGAACCTTCTCCCTATCTTAGAGACTCAGCTTCAGTTGGGGAGGATGCACAGAAAGAGTAGAAAGTAAACACATGGAGACGTCTTTGGGGCTGAAAAGGGCAGGCAAAGGGCAGGCTGGACAAAGGTCAGGAAGCAGTCACTATAGCCCAGATGGTCCTTCTGTGACAGAGCCAGAACAGGCAATTTTCTAGCCATAAACAGCCACTCGAGAAGCCCCAAACCACACGCATGCACATGTGAAGATGGAGATGAGACACAGCTGCTCCTGGGTGAGCCGAGGAGTGTGGGAGGACACAGAGGGAAGGGGGTGGACACGTGTGTTGTGTGTCTCCAGACACATTGGCTGCAGGAGCAGATTGAGTTTCATGAGACCTGAAGCTCATAGAATTAGGGAGAGTACAGACACAGATTTCTATATTGGATGAGGCTTTGGGAGCGAGGGCTCAATGCTAAGCTCTATCCTTTCTCCCATGTGTTTTTCTAACCATTGCCACACACTCGCATACTTGTGTTTCTCTGTTTCCTTGCCCCTGGCTCAGCACTCCTTCATTTTCCTCTCACATCAAGCTTTGCTTAAGCTGATTTATTTCTAATGGCAAAAAACATCGAGAATTCTTGCACCTTAGATTAAATTCAGCTCTTCTGCTCAGCTGAGAGTTTGGATTTTGTACACTCCCTTCCCTCTCCAGTGTGCAGCACAGGCATCAGCAACTTGCAGGGTAGAATCCCTCCCCACTCTACACGCTTGCCTTTGAGCATCCCCACCTTCCCCAAAGGGCACTGCAAAGCCTTTCAAGCTTCCAGGAAGGGTGAAACCACAGCTCCACCCACTGCCTGGCCCCTTGCATTCCAACCCTGCGCCCAGAGTTTGACCTTCTCTGTGGCTGGCTGCAGATATGTTCAGTTTTAAATAGTCTAGCTCACAGGCTCCCCCAGACCTTCCTCTGGTGCGCGCACGTGCACACACACACACACACACACACACACACACACACACACACACACACACTTATTGGCTCCAGAAAAGTCAGGCAAGATGAGAGGGAAGAGTTCCTTTCTGCAGGACCCTCCTACACAGCCCTCAAGACACAGATCCTAGTGGGTCTGCCTCCTCCTGCCTACTCAGCGGCACACATGGTGGACAGAGGTGAGGGACTCAGGGCCAGGAAGAGGAGCACTGGGCAAAGGAAGCTGTGTACCCAGGAAGTTCCTCCAGTGTTATTCCAGGAGAGTGGGGTGGGTAAGCACAGGACTGCTGCCACCCACAGAGAAGTCTCCAGATTCCTCCCTCTCAGGCAAAAGAGAAAGTAGAAGAATCAGAGACAGAGTAGAGACAGTTCACATGGACAGTGTTGTGGACTGTTTAACAAACCCTTCCTAAGCCCCCTGCTGTGACTGGACTTGTCTGGGATGCAGCACATGACCTGTAAGCACGTCCTTCTGGAAAAGCATGACTTGTCTAAATATGAATCGTGTGTCTCCCCCCCCCACCCCACTGCACACCAGAAAGATCTCAGAACGACGACTGATGGATCGCCTTCAGTTTCTTTCTCTCCGCCACCAACTTCCACTCTAAGTGGCAGCTAAGCCCAGAGGGTCAGCCCTGGAAGGGCTCCCTAGAGCAGGGCTTTTTTCCTCCACCAGTTGAAGGAGGAAAAACTTGCTTCCCTCATCAGTGTGAGCAAGAGGGATGCTGGGAACCAGTTGCCCAACAGTAGGGCTAAGGACAAGTTTGTCCCTCTCTTGCTTCCGTCTCTTCTTCAGTGTAAAGGGAATAGGTTCATTGACTTAATATGAACATGCTTTCAACACCCCCAGTCACATAGAAGATGACCATCATCAGCTCAGGCTCCCAGGGTCTAGGTCCGCCCAAAATGAAGAGACAGAAATTCAGCCTCTCTACATGGCCCACTGAGATTTGGGTATTGTTGGAGATCAAAATGACTTGTGATACTTTTCAGGTTTGGACTATCAGCCTCCCAAGGTCTATTAGTACACAGAAGAGAGAAAAGATAGCATCTTGGCCTGGGACCTTCGGATGGCCTCCTCCACCTCCTATCCCGAAGAACCTCCATGCCTTTCTCATGGCTCACAGTTGGCTGTTTATGACAGCTGTAGTTGGGAAAGAGAGATATAGCAGGTGCTTCTTGTGCAGCCAAATGGAGGCCACTTGTCTTCTCTGCTGTTTCTTAATTCCCAGGCCCAAATCCTGATCATCACATAAAGAAATAATTCCATAGTTACTGCCTGGATGGATCCTAACTTAAGCCAAACAGGAAGACTCCATCCTCCTCAGGCTCTGAGGAGTGAGGGACAATGGGTGGATTCAGTTAGACTACAAAAGGCAGAATTTAGCAAGCACTGAGCGCTTCCCAACTACAAGGCTTTGAGATGTTCACTCCCTGGTGTCTGATGGAACAAATCAATCTGCCTTTCCTTAAAAGATACAGTTTTACCAATGGGCAGGGAAAGGGTAGAATGGCCTTCAAAGTCTAGGTCCCATGTTCTTTCCAGGCACAGGGAAGAACCATGCTCGGGTTCCTTCTGTCACACTGCCTACTGGGCCTTGTGGTCAGGCAGGAGGTGTGACAAAGCAAACTGTCAACTTTGATCAGAGAAACTTCTCTCTGCAGTGGTCAGCCATGACTGCAGAGACTCATAAGGTCAAAATACTGAGAATAATGACCATTGAATGCCCAGCTATAAATGAGACATTATATATTACCCTCCTCAGGGCTCAGGGAACATCACAGGAGGAGAGGTAGTAACATTTAAGAGCTAGAGGAAGGGGTGGGGAGTGGTGTAGAATTTTTACTTCTGGGCCAATGCACTCCTGAACTCACAGCAGCTGTCATTACCTGTACAAGACTGTCAACACCCTGTCATGGGAAGGGATGGGGCTCATGTAACCCCACCCCTCTCTGAGGATTTATATATAGCTAACATTGGTGGAAGAAGAACATTTTCTTCAGTATACAGCCACTGGTAAAGAACCCATGCTCATGTAAGCAACCCCAATGAAACTTACAGACACACATACACACACATTCCCCCATCATCTCCACTTGTAGGCCACCCACTAGGCTAAAATTCTTCCGTGCATTGAGGGACAGGAGGGAACCAGGACACAAAGAGCAACAGCAACAAGACAGTCAGCCCCTTGATTCTAGTCTGTTCTTGGCCTCTTGATTCTAATTCATCCAACCATTTCTCTGGCAGAGAGATCCGAGTAACATGCCAGCCTTCTACAATTAAATCTTCAAGATATAAGCTGTTTTTGAGTAGTTTTACTAACTTGGGCCTAGACATCATACAGGGGTGCAGAGTGGAAAGTACCCTGTGTCCCCTCCTCTAGACTTTGCGTACAAGGCTTATAGGAAGACAGAATAGAAGCAATTGAGAAGGATGAAGGTGGCAACGGTCAGAGAAAACAGGCGGGCTGACTTCTAAAGTACAGAAAAGTTGTCAGGGATGCTCAAGAGAGAGGTGGTAACAGGAGAAATGGATGTGACTGTAAAGGTGAGCGCAAGTCCCTAAGGAAAGTGACAGGTACTGATACCCAAAGGACTCTGAACTGGTTGCCAGTAAGTGGACACAACTTTGAGATACAGTCCCAGAAGACAGCATTACTGAGGAGAGAACGAATCTAACTACCATCCTGGGTCCCCTGCTGTCTGAGAGTCTCACGATTCATCCAGACCAAAGGGTCCAATCTGCCCATCTAGTCTTCTTCAGGGATGTCTACTTTTCTGCTCCCAGCTTCATGATCTAATAACCCCAACCCCCATTTTTTTTTCTGCAATTGGTTGGTGCAGATATTCTTTGTTCCTATAGCAACTAACTTACTGCCATTCCTACTGAGTATTTTCCCAGTGGGGGACAACTCAGGCCATACCCTCTCTAAATCAGCTGGGCCTTACACCGCTTAAAGTTCACTGACACCAGCAAGCTCTTTTGCACAGAGAAATACCATGAATACAGGGACCTGGATATTCAGAGTTCAAGTCTTGCCTGATCTACAGTCATCTAGAGATGGGAGTGGCCATCTGAAAACACCAAGAAGGTAGGTGAGGAAGGTCACCCATGCCCATTACCCCTCCCCCACCCCATACCATTGCCCAAACAACAGGGCAATGTCCATGTTTCCAATTAAGGGTTAAAAGCAGGCAGTGTTGTCCCCAGATTGAATTAGCACTTCCTTTGATGGTTTTTTCACATCACTAATGAAGACCAGTGAGACCCTCTAATTGAATTCTCCCTGTTTCAAGCTGCCCTTCCCCCTCATATTTATCTGGGAATAGTGATGCTCGCAAACTCCCCTACAGATGGCCCTACTCCATGCAAGGCTTCTCCAGACAGGGCACATGAGTAGTTCTGCGCAGAGGTCTTTCCCCCTCAGATGGCTCTTCTGTCATTACGCATGATCACACCTGTTCCTGGCTCTCACAGCCCCCACAAATCAGCTGGTTTCTTCTTGTAAGCCACAAACTGGGCTCAACTTTAGCTTCTCTTCTGAGCTTTTCACTTACTGGGATCCTGGAAGTCAATGTACAAGCTGACAAAGGACGCCTATTGGAAGATACTTTCCCAGTGGAGAAAGATGCTAAGCCAGGGATGATCCCATTTCCCCCAACAGTCTTACACTCATACCCAGAGAGGTAAGATTCATGCCACAGAAGAAAATACCCAGCTCCATGACAGATGGATCTAGACTAGAATCACAGCTCAGATGCTTACCAACCAAACGGCATTACCTAGAGTCCTAATTTCCTCTGAGCGCTAGTTTCTTCAAGTGTAAAATGGAATGATTACTTCTGACCTAGAAGATTACAAAAGGCAGTATACAGTCACAGTACCTCCACAGCATTCCCAAATCCACAACAGGCTTTCTCCTAACTCAGCTAGCAGTAATCAACCACCAGACTTGAACCTGTTTGGTAACATAATATGACCTAGCCTGGCCCGAGTCTCCCTTACAGTCTCCATCCCACGTCTGTGACTCTTGAGATTAGTCTTGCCACTGATAGATTCATTAAAATGACTGAGGAGGACAGGCATCGAGTCATACACCTTTAACAACACTGGGGAGGTAGAAGCGGACAGATCTGAGTTCAAGGCTAACCTGATCTACAGGGCTACACAAAGAATCTCTGTCTCAAAAAACAAACAAGCAAAGAAAACTGCTGGGGAGCTACTCCAGACTCTGCCTGGGGTTTTACGTAGTATAGAGTATGTACTTTGGCTATCACTCTAAAGTCCACAGGCCCCGCAAAGGACACATCATGAAGCGGAGAGCTATGCAAACCCCATCTCTAATCCCGCCCCCGAGACAGAGGTTTCAGGGCAATCAGAGTTATTTAAGCTAAAGATGCTGGCAGTCATCACCTTACACCAACCTGGAGAGGGTCTCTGGGTTCCTGGGACCTGGAACTGGCTCTCTGGAATTCGAATTGGCATGGGGTTGGGGAGAGGAGTCCAAGCCCTTTATAAAAGCCTGTTGCTTGCCTACCCTGAGCAGATCTGGCAGAGGCAATGTGATGCTGTTATTTGGTTGAATCTCAGGTATAGACATGCCTGGAGATTCCAAACATGCCTCCGAACTCCCCACCTCATTGGGTATCCAGTGCGTTCTCCACCTTCCCATGGCACCATCTGCACTGTCTGTACCCTATGGACATCCCCAGGGGGGATAAATGGCCCAAATATGGCAAACACTGAAAGAAGGGGGATCTGAGCTTGTGAGAACTTGGACCAATAAGAGGAAAAGATTCTGAGCATTAGGAAGTGCTGAAGATGGGGTGTTCCACAGGTGAGCAGGGAGCAAACACGCCAACGTCCAGAGGAACAGGTTTGGCACGTTTCTCCTGATGCCATCTCATGGCCCCAGGAGATTTTTATATGGGAAGCTAGCCCTAGTCGATAACAGCAAGTAATGTTGGGCAATTCCTCTCTCCAAGTCTCTTGACTCTTGCACACATTTTAGGGCATGATGGCTTACTGATGGTGAGAATGTGATCAATTTTCTTAGAGACCTAGTCATCCCAGTGATCTTCCCAGATCTGGTCCTGGATCTGCCCAACGTCTAAGCTCCATCCTGCTACCTCAAGCCATCTTTCCAACAAACATCAGTCATTGGACAGATGACCTGAATTCTAACTTTGGTAGCATATGCTTCGTCTTCTCCTTTTTTTTTTAAGGTTTTTTGAGACAGGGTTTCTTTGTGTAACAGCTCTGGCTGTCCTGGACTCCCTTTGTAGACCAGGCTGGCCTTAAACTCACAGAGATCCACCTGCCTCTGCCTACTGTGTACTGGGATTAAAGGTGTGCACCACCATGCCCAGCAATTACAGACAGCTGTGAACTGCCATGTGGGTGCTGGAATTTGAACCCCGGTCCTTTGGAAGAGCAACCAGTGCTCTTAACCACAGAGCCATCTCTCCGGCCCTGCTCCTTCCTATAGAATAGTAAGGCCTTCCTGGAGTTCCTGGGGAGAACCCACTGTCTATCGGATGGAGAACTACACCCTGTATGGTTAACAATGGGATGGTGGCAATCAAATTCAGAAGTATCCAAAGCCAGGAGAAAGGGGCTGAGCTGCTTGACACCATGTACGAATTAGAGACTACGCTGGCCCTACAGCCTCAGATCCCATGGCAAAGCTTGGAAAGCTAAGGCAGGCCCTTGTTGACCTTTGCATTCAGAAGAAGCTTCGCTGAATGGCTCACACATCTGCCCTCCTGGCTTGAATATCTTTACAGAAATTCTTATGTCACGCAGCTCATAACTACCTCCAACACTGCTTTCTGGACTCTGTAGGTACCTGCACTTATGTATACACACCCACACATAGAAACACTCACATTCACAGAACATAAAAAATAAAAAAAAATTAAAGATGTGAGAGTGGATCACCATGGTGGAGCACTTGCCTAGCAGGAAGCAAGGCTAGACCTGGTCTCAACTCCAGCAAGGGGCTGGGAACCCTTAGCAATAAGGGATTTTTCTTTTGCTTGTTTTTGTTTGTTTGTTTGTTTGAGACAGGGTTTCTTCTCTGTGTAGCCCTGGCTGTCCTGGACTCACTTTGTAGACCAGGCTGGCCTTGAATTTGCAGAGATCTGCCTGCCTCTGCTTCCCAAGTGCTGGGATTAAAGGCGTGTGCCACCACACCCGGCTTGTTTTGTTTTTTTGAATCAGGGTCTCACTATGGATCTCTGACTGGCTTGAAACTCACTGTATATACCAGAATGGCCTCCAACACACAACACCCCACCAGCCTCTGTCTTCCAAGTGCCAAGATTAAAGGTGGGTACCACCGTATCCAGCTCATATCAAAGACGTTTTTTGAAGAAAGCCACCAGTAGAAGTAACCAGAGATGAGTTAAGAGAAGTGCCTATCATTGGCCTTCCCCAAACTCCAGTGAACCATGAGATGGGCCCATTCTGCTATGTACTCTCAAGTGGTTGATGTGCAGTTCTTGGATCCCTTCTCATTTTGTGTCCTACTCCAGCTAGTCTGACCAGGCCCATAGTATCTGCCAGAGCTCCGGGGTTTGGCTTTACCATATCACCATTCCTGAAACCTTGCAGAGTGAGGACTCTCTGGCACCTGGGCCTGGCCTCTGGGACCAGAGCCCCTGTGTACCTCAAAAGCTCACCATGCTTCTCTGTGCCCCAGAGGAGTTTGTGGTCTACCACATACTCCCCCAACGTAATAACCTGCCTAATTTAGGAATTTCTTGGAGTAGAAGAGCCTTCTAGAGTTCTAGCACTTTTAGAAGAGTGTTACTGAGGAAGGGCCAACGGATGCACCTCAAAAGAGAACACCTGGTTCAATTTCCAGGGTGATTCCAACTGAATCCCCCCCCCCAATGCTTCTGCACCTACAAGTCTACACACATGTTCAGGGCAACCACAAACCTGAGGTCCTGGTAGCTTGGGATCTACCTGGGGAAACCCACTGTTGGAATCCAAAGGCTAAATCCTCAGAAGGGGCACAATTCTGATGATCTAATGCCTCTGGGAGCCTCCAGTTTGGAAGAGTTTCAGTCTTTAGACGGTAGCTCAAGAAAAGCTTAAACTTCAGCACTAGGAATTGAGCGTTGTGAATATTCCTGACCATCTAAAGAGATGTCTCTAAATGATTGACACCAGGCACCAAGACCCCAGGTGCAAAACAGACTTTGTGCTGCTCCCAAAATACAACCCACAAATCCCCTGTGGTTTCCAAGGATAGACGATGTCATCATTTCCAAAAGATGACTGTGTGGATAGGAGCACAAGGCCCAGCCCCGTAGCTTGGAGAGAAAACCCTCCGGTGATGTCATTCAGGACACAGAAGAGGAAGTGAGAGCTGACCCTTAGCCAGTGGCCTTGTTTTGGAGGGGAAACCTCCTTCATCTTGGGAACAGGGAAGCCAAAACTCAATCCGAGCTCACCAGGGCTGCAGGGAAAGCTGAGCCTTCAGGAGGCTGCCCGGCAGAGGCCTTAGCAGAGGGTCTGCTTAGAGAAAATCCTGGGAGGCAAAATTTTTGGATTTCATGGGCCAGTAAAACTTCAAAAATTGAAATCTGAGGAACCAATGTAAGGTTGCCAACTTTTTGTTTTTGCCAAATAAGGAAACTGTAAAGCCAGCTATCGCCTTTCCTCACCATCCACCCATGAGAAGACGGAAAGTTGTAACCTCAGAATATTTTAACACATCTCCCATCACTAAGAGAAGTCCTTCAACGAACACATATTGTTTTCTTACACACACACACACACAAGCATATATTCTCCTCGCTTTTCTTATTTCATTTTAACTGTTCCAGACCAAAACTTGAAAACTTGGGACTCAAATGACAGATGACCTCTCCATATCTGTTTTTAGCTTGAGCCTAAATGTTAAGAAAAAGATCCTAAACTTTGAAGACTTAGACCTCCCTCTGTGCTGGACATGGGTGGGGATGGAAACCACAAGCATGCTATCTTGGACTCTGGGAAGATGCCAACTGCTGAGCACCAGAAAGGGTTTGGTTATCTTATAAACTAACGTTCACGGAGCCTCTTTCTCCATCCCGGACCACCACGATTCTGTGAGACCCTAATTTTATCATCGTCTTCACTATTTAAATAATTCAAGTTGAAGACAGAAAGACAGTTTGACCCAGGTGATAAATACTGAGAAATACAGTAGGCTGTGGGCGTGGCAGCAAGCGTCACATCAGCTAGACAAAGGCAAAGGATACTACCGAGTAGCTTCTCCATTGGACTGGGAGGTCAGGTGGGGGTGGGCAAGCAGAGGGAGGCACACACAGTACCAAGCTGAGAGCTGAGAGTGACCAGAGGGACGTGCACCAGCACCAGCATAATGCTTAGGATCTTGAGTTTATTACTTCTTCCCACAGACATACAGGGCAGCAGCATCTTTCCGATTCTTCCTCATCTGCCCTGGGGGAGTAGGCGCTCCCTACCTTATTACAGGAACCCCATGCCCCACCTTGAACTTGATACAGTGCCAAGAGAGGAAAGACTGAGAATGCCTAGGACAGGAGAGTGGACACAACAGCACTGTGGGCCTGTGCTGGAAGACTGATAAAATCAGTGGCTGTTACTGCTGCCTGAGGAACAGGACTGTACACAGCAGCAGCTCCTGCCGAGCAGTCAACACTGGAAATTCTATTTAGGGGAAGCCGGTGACATAAGTAAAAAACATTTTTATTTAATTCCCATAGTTTCAAAATAACCACACCATACAACTGCTAATTATACTGGCAGTGTGTTTGCCCCATCCTATCCCCACCCCAGTTCAGTAGCACTGAGTTCTTGTGTTCAAAATGTTTTTTGCCAGATCCATACTGCCTGTCTGACACACATCTACTTCCTCAAAGGCAGGAGGCAACCCTGTTTTCTATTCCAGATTACATCTCCACAGGGAGCAGAGACCTCCTGGGTGGTTACCACTTTAGAACATCAGGGTTTGAGGTTCCCCAGCACCCCCTGCTAGTCCTTTCCGACCATCCCATGTGTGTCTGTAGCTCTTCTATCTCATCACCCTAGATCTACTTTTCAGAACCCACCTCCATGCTCTTGTGGAGCTGCATTCATGATGGCCCACCCACCATCCCAGCCAGATCCCTGCTGAATCCCACCTCACAGCCTGTGCTGCCCAAATGGGCCTTGGCAGCAAATCAAAGCCGCCTGCCCAGCACAGCCTGTATTGGGTGGTTTGCTGAGCTCTGCCCCTTGTAGTTGATAACACACACGCAAACCCAGAGCAGCACTCAGCCAGCCTCACCCTCTGCCGCTAATCACCTTCCCATCCAAATATCTGTTTCTAGGCATAATGCCAGCCCGCCCACCTAAGGCATTGGCCTCCCTCCTGCCCTGCCTTGAGAAGAAAGTGCTCCTGGCATTTGTCTCTCAAAGCTCTGACTCCTCCAGCTGGTTCAAACTAACTGTCCATAGAGATCATGCCGGAAGACACACTGGTTAAGTTCACCAGAGGGGAACCAAGTGCTTCCACACCAAAGCTCACCCAGAGATAGGAGTTTGCTGGACACTCCAGCACAGCCACCTCTGTAAAGTCCTTCTGTGATCCCCACCCCAAGCATATAAATATTCATATTTCATTCCAGAAATGAGACACCTCCATGGAAGGCCCCAAGGATGGGGGATCCAGGATTGTATTTTTTAGGAGAGTAGAGGGGACACCTGAAAAGGAGAAGGGTGAAAGGAGACTTGTATCCTTGCTATGAATGGACACCTCGTTACTGTGGCATAGTCCTCTCTCTGGTGTCCCCTGAAAGGGTCGGACAGCCACAGTCCTTCCTAGCTATGACCTCCAAGATCCCTAATTTTACCTTTCATGCTGAGAGTTAGAACCCAGCTGGGTGTCGCAGAGCGCTGGCTGAGCAGGGAGAGAAGCAACACTCCTGTTCCAAGAAAAGTGCCCGTGCTGGCAGCTGTCACAGCTGCCTCGGCTTCAGCTCCCATGAGAAAGAGAAAGAAAGAGCCCTGGAATGAAGTTTTCCCAGCCTTCATGCAAGACTGTTGCATCAGCTCTCTCTCTCTCTCTCCCTCTCTTTCTCTCTCTCTCCCCCTCTGCTCCAGTGTTTACTGAAGAAACACTGGCTGAAAACCCAAGAGAAAGGCTGTGAAAGAGTGGTGTGTGGAACCAGAGGCTGCAAGTTGGCTGGGTCCTACACAACAGAGCACACCCTGCTCCTCAGCCCGCCACCGCCTACTGCCGGCCTTGCCTGCCTTCCAGAGCTTCTCTTGAGCAGCAGACAGCCCCCTAGCTGCAGTAGCTCCCAAAAGCAAGCCCAGCAAACTGAGCAAGCAAGCACATGGGGAGGGAGAGCCCTGTCAGGCGCTGTCTGCCACTCTCCCAGCCCCAATCCCCACCAGCAGCTCAGGTCCAGGAACCAAGGTGGTCACAGCCACAACTGGCACTGGTCAAACTCCCAGCGTAGGAGCAAAGATTTTTGAGGCTTTTTTTTTAATCAAGGAAAAACGTTCTTTTATGGATCTGGTTCAGGAATTTCTAAATGAACCCCCTTCCTCCTTTCCTTTTCCAGTGTTCTGTACAGCGCTCTCGCAGGGCCACCCCAAGGGCCACCCCATTATGCTTGCACACAGAACACAAGCAGGCCACATGAGAACTGCCAAAGACTGTAGCAGTCACGGTGACAAATGTGGAAGCCGGAAATGAAATGGCCTGGCAAAGCTGGGGCGGGCCCTACCAGCCTGACTTGGCATCCCCGGCTAGCAGAACAGAAAGCAAAGGCTTTAAAGCCAGATACTCTACTCGTGGACTGTGGCGAACGGTCCCTTGACTTCTCTGAGTCTGAACTTCTTCATCTATAAAATGATGCAAATGATGCCAGCTCAAGAGCAACAGTTCAGTAAAGGAGCATGTTTCGGGCAGGAGGTGCACTATCAATAGATATCTACTGTCTTCCCTGTCCCAACTCCATACTCAGCTTTATTGGTTTCCTTCTGACTCAAGGAGAGACCGGTCAGCTGCCTTACTATTTACTGCTCCTTCAAGGGTTGGTTTCATGTTTCTCCGTCTGATTTCTGACAGTCCACCCGGTGACCTCCCGGGTTTCCCTGGTGCAGTCATCACAATGCAATGCTTCATCTCTGCTGGGGGAAATCTTTGATCTGCAGGCCAAGGTCACAGACTCACATTGCAGATTTACCTGCGGCCTTCCCTCGTATTTGCATCTTCAGCCTCCGAGCTTGGTCTCTATGAGTCCAACTTTCTACTGAGCATCTCCAGGAGGGCAGCCAGGCTTCACCTTAAACTCAGCACTTCTTTTTTTTTTTTTGGTTTTTCGAGACAGGGTTTCTCTGAATATCTCTGGCTGTCCTGGACTCGCTTTGTAGACCAGGCTGGCCTCGAACTCACAAAGATCCGCCTGCCTCTGCCTCCCAAGTGCTGGGATTAAAGGCGTGCGCCACCACCGCCCGGCTAAACTCAGCACTTCTAAAGTCAAACGAAGCTTGACCATCCTCTGACAATATTATAGGGTTGATGTGGCATGGTCTCCAAGAAATAGTGAGTGGAAAGTGGAACTAATTTAGTATTCTACTATTTGAGTCATTCAATGAGAGGTGGGAGGCAGTGGCTGGAGATTTTAGGGACTTGTGCATACTAAATAAGTACCCTGCCAATGAGCTTCATCCCCAGTATTGGGTTAAAGGTGGTTTATGACTTCCATTATGACTGCACTTGCCTAGGACTGAAGTCAGCAAATATGTTAGGTGGAAGGTTAGACTGCAGATATCTAGCTATGGGCATAGAGTCTCTGTTGCACCAAATCAGCTCTCGCAATGTGCAAGAGCAGCCGGATGGACAGAAATGGGCTAGCATGCATGTGTCCACAGAACTCTCCTTGTGCTCACTGAGATTTGAATTTCATAAAGTATTTATGTATACAAAGCAATGTTCAAGGGCTGGAGATGCAGCTCAGCAGTTAAGAGCACTGGCTGCTCTTAGAGAGGACCAGGGTTCAGTTTATAGCACCCACAGAGCTGCTGGCAGAACAATGTTCTTATTACAGTGTTTTTCCAGGTACTTAAAATATAAACACCAGGGGGCTGGAGAGATGGCTCAGAGGTTAAGAACACTTCCTGTTCTTCCAAAGGTCCTGAGTTCAATTCCCAGAAACCACATGGTGGCTCACAACCATTTACAATGAGATCTGGTGCCCTCTTCTGGAGTGCAGGCATACATGCAAGCAGAATACTGTATACACAATAAATAAATAAATCTTTAAAAATATATAAACACCATTCTTAGCTTACAGATGCTACAAAATTAGACAGTAGGCACTTGGTTGATGGTCATACTTGGTTGACCCATTCCCCAAAGCTCAATGACCTGAGTTTGATCCCTGGATCCACATGGTGGAAGAAGAGAACCACCTCCCAAAAATTATCCTCTGCCACCACCCACATGCACCATAAGGCATGTGCAGGCATGCATATACATACACAAAATAAATAAGTATGTATAATGAAAAGACCCATGTAGGAGAAAAACTGGTTCTGAAACACATGGCCAGACAGGATCACACAAAAGTGTGACCTCTGGGAAAGTTCATCACATATCACACACACACACACACACACACACACACACACACACACAATTTAGGGAGAAGAGAGTCATAGATGAAACTGGATCCAACAAAACAGGGTTGTGCTTCAGACAAGGAAGCCATGAGAAATTTCCTCCTCCAATTCCACTCTCGGGTGCTTTACGAGTGAGAATCCCACTCCTCAGGAAGTGGGGAATTTGAGTGACCCCAAAATCACAAGGCAGAAAAAGCAGAGCGACGACAGTCCACCTGCCCCAGGTGTGGGGTACAGGACAGCAGGCATACAGCCCATTACTGCAGAGCAGGACCACAAAGATTTTTAACAGTAAGACTTACTGAATGTGTAACCAAAAGCTTATTGAAAACTGCCAAATATACAAAGTTTTCAAGTATTCTTTCTAAAACGTTCAAAGGATTTTTTTTAATTTTTATTTATTTATTTTGGTTTTTCGAGACAGGGTTTCTCTGTATAACAGCTCTGGCTATCCTGGACTTGCTTTGCAGACCAGGCTGGCCTTGAACTCACAGAGATCCACCTGCCTCTGCCTCCCAAGTGCTGGGATTAAAGGCGTGCGCCACCACCGCCCCGCTCAAAGGATTTTAAAGACAGAATCATTGTCTCTTGAGAACTGAGAATATCTTTGCTCAAAAGTGTTTATAGAAGACCATGGAGATGGGTTTGGTGAGGAAGGGTATTTGCAGCCAAGACTGGTGAGCAGAGTTCTATCCCCAGGTACCATGGTGGCAGGAAAGAACTGTACTAAAAAGTTATTCTCTGATTCCACACATGTGGTATGGTATGTGCACATGTGTACACACACATACACATACACACACACATACTACATTTAAAAAATATAAATAAAGTAGGGCGGTGGTGGCGCACGCCTTTAATCCCAGCATTTGGGAGGCAGAGGCAGGCGGATCGTTGTGAGTTCGAGGCCAGCCTGGTCTACAAAGTGAGTCCAGGACAGCCAGGGCTGTTACACAGAGAAACCCTGTCTCAAAAAACAACACACACAAAAATTATATATATATATATATATATGTATATATATACATATATGTATATATAATTTTAAATGTTTGTCCTAGGGTTGGAGAGATGCCTCAATGGATACAGTGCCTGCTGTACAAGCATGGGGGTCTGAGTTCAGGTCCCAGCGACCACATAAAAAATTGGGCATTGGTGGCATGAATCTATAACTCCAGTGCTGGCATGGTAGGAAGGGGCAGAGCCCAGGGATTTGCTGCTCAGTCAGCGTAGCCCAAATGGCAAGTCCCAAGTTCATTAAAAAGACCTGTCTCAATAGTAATAATAATAATAATATAGAAGTGACTGAAGAATACACAGGACAATGGCATTTGCCCCCCATATGCACTCACACAATTGAGCACACTTGCATACATACCTGCACATAGACATTCAACACAAACACACACACAGATGTGTTCACTCTCTTAATTAAATAAAACTGAATATTATTCCTTCTCTTGCTTCCCAACATGAAGCCACTAAGGCTCAGGCTATGCTGTCAACAGAATTATTTGTTTCCTTGTCTCCCTCTCTCCACTCTGTTCGGTTTCCAACCCTTCCCCCCAACCCCCCCCCCCCCCCCCGCCCAAACCTCAAGGCAGGGTTCACAAGTGAGGAAGAGAGGAACAGCACACAGGGCTTGGCGGGAGCCTGGCTGCAGGGCTCGCAGCGAGGAGGTTGCAGGCCTACCACCACCTGAGCAGCAGCAAAGCGACATTTCCCTGGGCTCTGGTAAGCTCTCTGGACAGTCTAGCTTCTTAGTAAACATTTGGCTGGCTCAGCAAGGGGGACAGGGAGAAGGGTTGGGGATCTTTTGTCCAGAGTCCCAACCATCCTAAGCCTAGGCACTTGGATAGGCACAGACGACCGGCAAACTGAACTACAGCCAGCCCCCAGCCATGAGCACCAAATCACTGGCATATGTCCTGGAGCGTGGCCTCTTAAGAGCTAGGAAACATTTACAGGCAGAGCCCTTAAATCATTTCCAAACTCAGCTTCAACTCCTGGATGCTCCTGAGTGTCCAGACAACTGGAGCTCTAGATCTCAATGGTGTAGGATGGCTAGAGTTCCCATGAGCTCTCCCTCCACACTGCCTCGCCAGGTATGGGGGAGGGGGAGGGAACGCGACATTGGTTACACCCACCATGGTGTACCACCTGTCAGGTCCAGCACTTTCCAGCTCACCTGACTCAGTGCCTGGAATGCCCTACTGGTTTCCCAAGACAAGAGATCTTACTTAGCCTGGCTTTTGGAGTGCACACAAGAAGTACTACTGGAGACAAGATAAGCCCCAGGCCTCGTGCTTCTCCCTTTCTTCTCTCATTAACAAGAGGGCTGTAACACCATAGAAATCACCAATGCTCTACACTGTACAGGCACGACACTCCCTCTCAGGTGGCTGTCCTAAAGAATTCACCTGTACTACCCACACTTTATCTGTGATCTTCTGGGAGCTGTGGTCATTAGCAGGGAGAGCCATGTGGGTGTCTAATTAAGCAATCAACAGCAAATGCAAAAACCAGTTCAAGCTGCTTGCTGAGAGCCACCCAGGAGCCTCTGACAGACAACTCTTTCTCTCCCCCAGCTTCCTGGAAAGGTCCCTGTTGTTTGCCTGACTGCAGTGAAGTGTCCTGAACTGCCCTCCTACTATCTGCTGGCACAGACTTCACCCTCCCACAGTGTGCAATTCCTGAAGATCACAGTATTAACCGGCTCCTGGAGATGTGGGTCTGGAAGCCCTACTGGGTAGGCAAGGAAAGGGGCCCAGAAGGACAGAGGGGCTGTTTCCTTGCCTGGCCTCTCTAGATGGCCCAGAGCCCTGTCTGGCCACTCTGGCATGTTAGGGTGAGGACACAGAAAGTGAGGTGTACTCAAGGACACGATGAAATAGCTGGAGTGGGTAGCAACTATCCCCTCCTACTGAGTCCTCTTGGGAGCAGTACCTGGCTTACCTCGTCCTATCTCACTCTTTAAATGGAACACGTTCCATTTGCCCTGGGAGCCTGGGAGGAGGAGGGTCCCTGTAAAGAGAAGTCTCCAAAATTCTACCCAACACTTGTCCACGAAATAAGGAAGGGAAATAGGCCATGAGCGACAACACAGGAGGACACTGGAAAGACTAGAGTGGCTATACCAGGTCACCATTCCCCCTAGCCTAAGCCAGCCAACTGGAAGGAACAGATACCTACCACCGCCCTGAGGCAACACATATCCCAAGCATCACCCCCTTAACCTCGGGCCCTGTGCGCTCCCCGAGTGCATCTCGTTGGCTTCCTTGTGTCTTGTCTCCTCACGCAGAGGCCTTCACCCACCTATGTCCTACCTTACAGTAGATCCAGAGGCAGACATGCCCTGTGTTGATGATGCCTAGGGTGGTGATGGGAGTTTTAAAGGGACAGAACCTAGGCCAGAAGAACTGGGGACAAGGCACAAACAGTGCCTCGGGAACAAATCCTGGGATTCTAATTCTTCAGGGCTCCAGTTACTCCCAGCCCACACCCTTCTTGCTCTCATGCAGCCCCAAGCTTTACCAGCTTGGCTCAGAACCCTGGCACACACTCTGGTCCCACCATGACATGTGGTTCCTTCTTTCAGAAAGGAAAGTGACTTCTATTTCTAATCACTGGGCCCCGTCCAGTCACTTCTGACTATAGGATTTAAAAGCTGGATTTTACTGGCAGCAGGTAGATATCATGAAGTGCTTGATATGGATCACAAGAGAGTTTATTACCCTGCCATTGAGCTTTATAACTAAGGAAATCTCCTCCAGGCATATAGGGGGTTAAGGCCTATTTTCACGTTACTGTCTGGCTCAGAAATTCTCAAGCATGTCCCCCTTCCTCCTTCCCATTATGTCAGTATTAAACAACTTAGTTTGAAATCTCAGTCCCACTTGGTCCCCACTCATCATTTGTTAATGGGGTTGGTTGGTTGGTTTTTATTTTTATTTATTTATTTATTATTTTTTTTTGAGACAGGTTCTCTCTATGTCCTGGAACTTAATATGTAGACCAGGCTGGCCTCAAACTCACAGAGATCTATCTGCTTGTGCCTCTCCAGTAAAATACATGTGCCTCCACACCAGACTCCGAATGACTGGTTTTTAAGGTAGTGTCATCCTGGGAGGGAGGCCAGTCTTGGCTTAGCAATCCTCCTGCCTGATCCTCCCCAGTGCTGGGATAAAAGGTGTATAACACCCATATCTTCCTGCCTCTGCCACCTGAGTGCAGGGATAACGGGTGTGTGTCACCATGACCAGCCCTCCCCCTTCATCTTTCAAATGCTCTGTGTGTGAGTGTTTTAAGCAGCTGAACTGAACAACATCTTCATGGTTCCTCAAAGGCCCTTGATATTTCTATACACTTCCGTTTTCCATTGGGTGGCCCATTCCTCAGCCGCTAGAGAAAGTTGTCCTTTAAAGTGGCAGATTCCAGCTACATCAATTATCTTGTAACCAGAAAAACTTCTCCAGAGGATGGCCCCTGACTCCATCCCAGATGTCGGTGAGCTGTAACTTTCCTAGGAGAAGGAAGTGGACAAGGATTCTGGCTGAGGGCAAATGCCGTTTCCTTCAGGAATTCTCTCTAGCCATTCTGACCCCAGAAGTCCCCACCATGCTGGAATGATGGCCACATCTCAGCCACTCATTCCACGGACTCATCCTGAGAAGCCATGGTGAGGAATCTCGATCCCTGACACGGATGCAGACAAAACCAATGAAGGAGACAGTCCTTTCATTAGAGGCAATAGTGATGGCCAGAGGACCTGGGAGGTGCTGAGGGGAGAGCACAGCATGAGGAGAGTGAAGAGGCATAAGAACATTGCAGGGCGGAGGTTGATAGAGACAGCAATAAGCGTAAATGCTATGCACACTGCTAGAAATGCTCTACGGTCAGAATCGCCTTTAATCCGCACACAGTAGCGCTGGGCGGGAATCTGGGAGGCCACTGTGGGCCTCACAATGTATAGGACATGTGCAAAATGGCTTCTGTTCAGTGATGGCATCTTGTGCATCAGCAGACCTAGGCCGTCTGGGTTCACCCTCCCCACAGGAAGAATCTGCTCCTTCGGGGGCGGTTTGAGCTCTGAGATATTTTCCAAACCTCTAAACCCATGGATAGAGGAGAATGATGGGAAGATGCCCAGGTTGGGTGAGCCTGGCTTTCTTGACACGGGAGGCAAAGGGGATACTGTATAGCCTGAGCTACACAGTAAGACTCTGTGCTCAGAAAACCAAGGGCTGGAGACATAGCTCAGTGGTGGTATGTTTGCCTAGCATGCACAAGCTGCTAGCTTCAACCTTCATCACCACAAAACAGACAAACACTTCTCCCCGGAGAAGTCAGCATAGGCTCAAATGTCACTGCGAGACAGTAAGACAGAGTTAAGACACGCTCACTTCCCCTTTTGTGCCACACATGGCTGTCCCTCAGAGTGGAAATTGTTCTACTGATCTGGCGCTGAAGCACAGAGGTGCCAAATGGTGACCCAAGAGAGAGAGAGCATGACCCTGTGACCCCCATCTCTCTCTTAAACAGCTCCATCCATCATCAATGGAGGAAACCTGCCAAAGCACAAACCATAGACCTGAGTGGGAATTTAATCTAAACACAAAGCCTGTGGTGCCAAGGACAAGACACCACTGTGTTCACAGAGTAGCCCTGGAAGCTTCCCAGCAGTGGCCAACCCTGACCTCAGCTCTCCTCAGGGCAAGGAGAAAGGCAGTACCCAGCAACAGCCAATGATCTGCACAGAAACTACCCACCTAGGAGTAAAAGCTGACACCTGGGCCTCCCCTGCCATCCGAGTCTGGGCTGTTCAGACACCTCCCATGCCACAGTCACTGAGCACCTCCACAGCCATCCCAGCCCAACACTCCCACTAGAGCATCACTAAAGCTCACCATCCTTGGGGTCTCCTAACCACCTTCTCCCTGTCTGAGGACATCCTGTAGAACTCTTTAGAGAGTGTCTTTCTAAAGGACACTGAATAATAATCAGCACATTTTCCTATTTAGTTTTGGTTTGTTTTTAAGACAAGGTTCCGCTGTGTAGCCCTCACTACCCTGGAAGGCACAATATAGTAGACCAGGCTGGCCTCAAACTCACAGAGATACATCAGCCTCTGCTTCCTGAGTGCTGGGATTAAAGGCATGCGCCACCACCCATGGTCCTTTTTAAAATCTGTATTTGTGTGTGTGTGTGTGTGTGTGTGTGTGTGTGTGTGTGTGGGGGTGGGTGGGTGGGTCTGTCTACCACTTGGGTGCCTTGTGCCTGCAGAGGCCAGAAGGGATGTAGGATCTCCTGTAACAGCAGTCACACATAGTTGTGAGCTGCTATGTGGATGCTGGGACTCGAACATGGGTCCTGTGGAAGAACAAGCCAGTGCTCTTTAGTATTGAGGCCTCTCCCCAGGCCCTAAATTTTCATTTATGGGAAGAGATGGTAGAAAATCTGAGTGTGCCCTGTGCTCGGTTCAGAGGGACCACTCCAAATGACTTCTTCAGCTCACACAGTGTTAAGGGTAAAACCACAGAGTGTTTGAAAGAGGGCTTGACCAAGCTCTGTGTGGAAGCTTCTGATGTTTCTTCACTCAGGGCCGTCTGGATGCACACACAGGTATGTATCATAAAGCCATAAAGTGGACAGAAAATGGAAAGCCATTGTGTGAGAGAATAATGCTGCACGGACGGTCACATCTCCAAGGCTCAGGCTTCACAGGGATTTGTCCACTGGCTTTAGAGCAAGTGACTGAGGTAAGTAAGGAGCAGTGGCCACAGAGGGGGTGAGCATAGTGCTGAAGTGCTTTGCAAATTCACTACTAATCCACACGCTTAGCCTGCCTTTGCAAGTGATGTAACAGGAGCACAGAGCAGGGCCAAGATTTGAACTCCGCCTCTCACAGCTGGTTGCACTCCACTCACTGGGTTGCAGCCTGTTCTACTTTGCTGCCAACTTCTCTTGGGGGAGAGAAAAGCAGAACCTAACACAAGGTAGCCTTGTCTACGAGAGGGGTGGCCTCGTGCCAGAATTCAGAAACTAGCACGTCTGGAGTTTCTCCACAGTTCCACTATAGTTGGAGATAATGGACAGGTCAGAGCTGTAGCCTCAGCGTGCTCTGTTAATTGCAGCAGAATGGACTTAACTAGAGGATAAGTACTAAAGATGCAGGCTCCTTCAGAACCTGCTCATCTTTTCCACAGTCCAGATACATCAGGACAGCCAACTTCTCCCATGTGCAGCCCAGGACTCCAGGGCCACTCTGAGAGTGAGTGTCACTCAAAGAAGAGAGGAGGTTTCCAGTAGATGGAAACTGAGTCACCTCCCAGCTCCTGGCGATCCCTGCTCTCTCTTTCTCCTCACCTTGCCATCATCTATACCGTGCACTCCAAGCACGAGGCCCTCATTCATCCCCCCTCAGCAGACCCAGCAGCATATGAGGTGAGAAGGGAAGGAGAAGCTAGACAGCTGAAGCAGCGGCATGCTGTCCCCTAGCACAGAGGGCCATGCTGGGAACAGGAGGAGGAGCAGGTAAGCCATCCTGTTCGCTTTATCGACCATTCGCTTTATGGCTCATCTCTTCCCAAAGGACAGCAGCTAACACCTGCTCTGCCTGCAAACCCAGCAATCATTTGCATCTTATTCTGTGGCTGGCCTCAAACATTTTTTCCCCCTAACAAGTAGAGAAACTGAAATCAAGTGAAGGGACTGTCTCCTTGTCACCATCTATGTAAAGTGTGTGCCCAGGGGTGTCCTGTTCTGTCTCCTTACAAATCTCCCACTCCCCACTCCACAGAAGGACAAGATTCCTTTCTCTTTTGAGGTTTCTGTCACTCTTGCTCAGGCAATCTCTGAGTGGCACTTGTCCTCCTGTCTGGGAGCTGTCTGTAACTCACCTCTAGCAGAGCTCCCAAGTACCTCCAGATGGCTGAGTCTCCCACACCCCCCTGCATTCCTTGTGTCTGTCATGTGACTGCCTCAAACCCCACTGGGGCTTCTCACATAGGAGCCATGCTTCTCAGGCCCGGCCTGTGTTTGTGGGTTGCATGGTACAACAAGGGTGGGACGTGACCTCTGCTGTTCTAACAAACTGGTAGAAATGGCTGCCCTGCGCTTACATGCGAGGAATGACTCAAGAAGAGAGTGGTCTGAGAGTCTCCCCTAGGCCCCAAGGTGAGGATGAACTTTGGGAATACTTCTCACGTGAGGAGCCTTGCTCCACCATATGACCCGCCATTAGCATGGCTGCGCTGCCAAGGAGTCCCTGGCCAGAGGAAGGTCCTGTAGAAGAGGCCCTGGCAGACTAAGATTGATCTACTTATAAGAAGCAAACAGAAATCCTTACTTAATAGCCTGGCTTTCCTCTTGGGTGAGGAGACAGGGAGACTTTCTGACGGCAACTGGGATACTGAACCCCTGTGAGCCTCTGCAACACCCCGCTTCTGAAATCCCACTTCTCCCCACATGACCCTCAGTGGAAACTGATCCCCGGCTCCACACACATCAGTGAGGCCTGCTGTTGTAAGACACATGGGTCTGGCCCTGGATGCACAGTGTGGGAGGATGGAGAAGGAGCAGAGGGGGCTATCAGTGTCTTCCGAGTGCTGCCCCTAGCCTCCGCATCCTACCTGGCATTTTGAAAAATAAATCCTCAACCATGCATGGGATGTGCCAGGCACCAAGCACCTGGATGGAAAAGAAGCTGGAACCGATTCCAGGGGATCTTGTGATTCCTTCAGCGTGCCAGAGAACTGGGGGTGGGGGTAGGGTAGAAGAGGAGAGCCAGACTCCGTTGTTCCTGGCTCTTTAGATGAACAAAGCTGTTCTTGATGGCCAGAGGGCAGGATGGGGCTGACCAGAGGTCACAACTGCCCACAAGGACGGCAGAAACAGTCAAAACAAGTGATGCCAACAGGACAGGCAAAACAGAGGCCGAAGGGCCTGAGTTCTTTTTTTTTTTTGGGGGGGGGGGGGTCCAAGACAGGGTTTCTCTGTGTAACAGAGCCCTGGCTGTCCTACACTGGCTTTGCAGACCAGGCTGGCCTCAAACTCACAGAGATCCGCCTGCCTCTGTCTCCCAAGTGCTGGGATTAAAGGCGTGCGGCACCACGCCCAGGCCTGGTCCTGAATTCTTATTCTGACCCCACAGCAAGTGCCCTTGTGTGTGCGTTCAGGCAGACCACACAGTCTCTCTGATCTTCAGCTGACTGCACGTTGCCTTGTGACTCCACAAGATGGAGCAGGTAGAGGAGAGGGAGCAAGCTGCTTGTGCCTCATGCCTACCTAACAATCTTTAAGGGGTGAAATCCAGTCCCCTGGGTGGGGGTGGGAGGTGGGTAGTCAGGGCTCTCACCAGCGGCCAGCATCCCACCTCCTTGCACAGTCCCTGCAGATCCAGGGCTCCCGGCTGCCATACACTTCTGTCCATAGTGCCTGCTATTGTTGCCACCTGAACTGCACTACTTCCCTCAGACCCAGGCTGAACCCTCGCCTCACCCCTGCTTCCCTTCCACACACTCTTCCTGTCATCTGCATAAAGCTCCCCGTTTCTTGTTTTCCCAATCTTTTGTTCATGAGCCCATCTCCTCTGCTAGGCTGAGAACAGCAGAAGACAAGGACCTCAACTACAGTCTTCACTTCTCAAGTCTAAGAGACTTCTGTTGTATGCCTGCCATGACACAGTTTGGAGTCTGCATCCCTTGTACTGAGGACAATGTGGACAATCCTGCCCTTCAATCAGGAAGTCGGAGTTGCCCTGAGGCTCCGCAGAGCCTCCTGGCCCCTTCCCTTTAGAAGAAGCCTAAAGACTGAGAGTAAACTAAAAACACAAGCCACCCCAACTTTGGCTCCTTAATATGTACACATGGGCACTGTTCTCATTACTTAGGTAGATAGTTGGCAAAATCTTTTGATTTTGTAGATTAAAAAAAGGAAAAAAAGCCGGGCGGTGGTGGCGCACGCCTTTAATCCCAGCACTTGGGAGGCAGAGGCAGGCGGATCTTTGCGAGTTCGAGGCCAGCCTGGTCTACAAAGCGAGTCCAGGACAGCCAGAGCTGTTAAACAGAGAAACTCTGTCTTGAAAAACCAAAAAAAAAAAAAGGAAAAAAAAAAAAAGCTGGGCGTGGTGCACACCTTTAATCCCAGCATTTGGGAGGCAGAGGCAGGTGGATCTTTGTGAGTTCAAGGCCAGCCTGGTCTACAAAGTGAGTCCAGGACAGCCAGAGCTGTTACACAGAGAAACCTTGTCTGGAAAAACCAAAAAAGGAGAAAAAAGTGATGCCAGAGAGGTTAGGAAAGTTGCCTGAAATCACACAGCAGGCAACAGAGCTGACGTAGGATCTCAGGTCTGTCTGGTTATCCACTAACTACCCTTGGCCTCCTGAGGCATAATTTAAATCAACTGCAAGCGCCTGTGTGTCCCCAGGCCTCCTGCTTAAAATGAGGAAATGAGGATTTGTTAATCTCAGGCTCTAAGGCCATGTGTCCTTCTGGGAATTCTCTCCCCTTTAGTGTCCACTGCCAGGCCAGCTCCCACCCTGCTTCAGGAGGCCAGCGGGATGACACACCAGACTGCTGCCCCAGTCTTCATCACTTCACAGTGCCAGTAGTGTGCGGCACAGGCTGGAGGCTCAGGGGGATTCACCAAGGTCACTTCTAAGAGCTGTCAATGATAGAAGAAGCCTATGATGGTGTCTTGGGGGTTCCTCCCGCCAGTCACAGCTACACTCCTCAAACATGCTCTTCTGTGTTTTCCTCCCTCCAAACCTAACTGTGGCTGCTGTCCACACAACACTCATCTTTACCCCTTCACCCCTTTCTTTTGGCCACTCCTGCCCCATGCGCAGAAAAGATCCTCCATTCTTAGGATTTTGCCTGTGCCCACCCATCCTGTAGAGTGTCCTGGGGGATGCATGTCCTTCGGGCCCCCAACCTAAGCCACCTCTTCCAGGAAGCCCTCCCTCATTGGCTGTGTCGGAAAGACAAATGCCAGAGGGTAGGTGCTACCTAACAGCAACAAGGTATGCATTTGTGTGGGGTGTCATCCTCAGGGCAACGTATTCTGTCTTGATAGCCTAGTAAGGTAGCTATATGGCTACCTTTCTATGAGGAGGGAGGAAACAGACAGAATAAAGTTAAAATCCTTCTTTCAACCAGAGTGGTGTGGGTGGCAACTGGCCAGAGGGGCTTCGGAGCTGGGCTCTGGCCCCAGCAGCCAAGGGTAAAGTGTGCTTCACAAGACATGTCTCAGCCAGGTGTGGTGGTGCACGCCTTTAACCCCCAGCACTAGGGAGGCAGAGGCAGATGGATTTCTGTGAGTTCGAGACCAGCCTGGTCAACAGAGTTCCAGGATAGCCAGGGCGATACAGAGAAACCCTGTCTCAAAAAACCAAAAAAAAAAAGACATGCTGAGTTCTAATCACAAGTGTAGAAAGTGAGAGCCAAGTGAGGCCTGGCACACACTCCAGCCCTGACCCCAAGGCTCTGTGGGGTCTGCTATCCCCTACTCCTAACTTGTAATAGTGCAATATAATCTGGCTGCACATGGACCCCGTGAGTCCCCTCCCAAGGCCAACCTCCTAGAGACCAGGGCTGCTGCCTACCTGAGGGCCTGTCCCTCACATGGAAGTTCTCACTTGGTGTGACAGCCAAGCAGGCCTGGGAAGAGTCAGGGATGTGGACTTGAGGGGCATAGGATATTTTCAGTTTTGCAAAGGCTGAAGTAATGGACAGGATTAAGGAGGGTAGGCTAGTGTTTGTAGCTAGGGACAAGGACTTGCTGTAGAGATTTATAAATAGGATAAACCAAGGATCCTGTGTGAATAACTCCTTTATGGGATGAGAGGCGAAGGGCAGGGCTGGGGAACAGGAAAATGGAGCTCTGGCTACTCTCTGGCCCCATCAGAGAGGAAACAGACATCCAGGCAAGAAAATTGAATCATTAGCCAGATGAAGAAAGGGGCCTTACAGATTAGATTACAGCTCAGTGGTAAAGCTGGGTTCCATCCCCAGCACTACAAAAAAAAAAAAAAAAAAAAAAAAAAAAAGAATCTCTAAGAGTGCTAAGAATCAGAAGAAACAAAAATATCTGGAGTAAAGAAAAAGCACAGAGAAGGGGGCTTGTGTCTAAGACGCTGAGCCTGGTGTTTTAACACGACCTGTGGACAGCAGTTAGGGAGCGTGCTGGGAAAAGGAGACTGGAGACCAGATGAGCAGAAGACACTTGGCATCATTTGGGAGAGAAGAGACTCTGACAGAGATCTGATTGGCGTGCTCACACAATGACAGGCAGGAGCCTGCTCCAATGCTAGGCCTCAGCTAACCCGAATGTTGTCAGACTCAGCTGTATGGATGTCTTGGTGCTCCTGGGAGACAGGAAAGCCCTGCATGGAGCATCATGGGTAGGCTACATCCCTGTCTGTCTGTGAGTCTAGATCTCTAAGGTCAGCCCATGGAAAAAAGATAATAGGTGGTGAAAAGACATATTTTCCTTCAGTGAGCAAAACAGAAGTGGAAATTGGGCTAAGGACTGGCTGAGGGAGAATCTCTAGACAGGTGACTGTCTGCATTTTCCTGGGATTAAAGGGAGTTCCCATCACACAGGACTTTTATCAGGAAAGTCCTGAATAAACCAGGATGACTTGGTCAACCCATTAAATGACTCACACATGATAATGTCTCTGGTTTGATCAAGAACCAGTGGGCACTGTATGAACTCTTCTTGCTCAGAAGTATATAGAACTCTGACCCCAGAGTTGGGAGGGCTTGTGTCCAGCTCCCTGTCCTGGGAGTCCTGGGAACATACAACACTGTATCAAAGTCCCATTTGATTGGAAAGGGGATTTTTCTCTTACCTAGAGGACAAGGAACTTTAGAAACAACTGAAGTTTTTTTTTAGGATCCTGGGCCTCTAGACCAGTGGTTCTCAACCTGTGGGTTGTGACCCATTTGGGAGTCAAAAGACCCTTTCACAGAGGCTACATATCAGATATCCTGCATATCAGATTATGATTCATAACAACAGCAAAATTATGGTTAGGAAGTAGCAATGAAAATATTTTACGGTTGGGGGTCACCACAACCTGAGGAGTGGTATTAAATGGTCCCAGCATTAGGAAGGTTGAGAGCCACTGCTCTAGAAAGTTCTTTTTGGTGATTGTTAGAGTAGGCTGTGTGCAAACTCTACAGTAGACTTTGAGCTGGGCATCAGGGTGGCCACTTGGTCCTTCAAGGATCTCAGTGAACAGATACTAGAAGGCAGGTACAAGAAAAATTAGCAACAGCCAGGCCAGACTGTTAATGCTAAGTACAGCTAGGCTGCTGTGAGCGTGTAGACCCTTTGTCCACAGTGAGCACAGCTCCTCAGCATGTCTGGCCCCTTAGAGTCCAGTACAGGCAGGTGGGCTGCCCTTGGCTTGGGCCCACTTAACTTTCCTCTGTGCTGCTTTTGAGGCAGGCTGAGCACTCGTGTCCAGTCCCTCAGTGGCCAACTTTCTCCTCAGCTCCAGTTCCATGCCTCCTTCTGCCAGCTGAAATGGAGCCCAGCTCCAACTGTGTCCTTGAGTTTGCGCAGACCAAAGGGCATCAGTGGATGACCAGCTCCCCTGTCACTAGAGCAGGTCTACCCTGTTGTAGGGCCAGGCGGGAGGAACACGGCCTAAAAAGTCTGAGTGCATGAAGCTTCCCTTTGCCTCTGCCTACTGAGTCATGTCTTCGTGGGACAGATGTTCTGTCAGTGCCCGTGACTTATAAAGCACTAGGAGAGAGGTGAGCAGCAAAGACTCGGGCCAGAATCCAAGGGAAGAGGCCGGGGAGCACAGAAACCCACGAGGCCCCCTGTGCCTGCTCTCGTGATTCTTGTGCAGCTGTGCACCTGTCCCTCCAACGCCACCCAGTGAGCACCTCAGCAAATGTGGTGACAGGGACGGCCAAAAGCAATGCCAGTGCACACAGCCGGGCTCACATGCTCTGCATCAGCCTCTGGGTCATGCCTAAGGATTGGTCCCCTCTTCCAGCTCCTTCATCTGTCCATTCACACCTTCACTAACACTCCCACTCCAAGAGAGCTCTCTCTGTGTAAGCTGGGCATCAGGAGTCAGGCACAAGTCCAGCCTGACTTCACTGAGCCCACTCTCCCTCATCACTCCCATTTGACTCCCTTCTTCCCTTACGGTATAGATGAGTCAGGACCTGCCCGGAGCTCACCCTCTGGAGCTCTGAGATCAGGCAGAGAAGCCTCCAGGAGGAAGCCAGCTCTGCAGAGCATCCTGCAACAGAAACGGCTCATCCTGTTTCTGCTTCTCCCTAGTTTCCCTCTGTCCTCCTAGCTGGAGCCTCTGGTCCACTTAAATCCAGGAGAGAACAGAAAGCCTCCGGTTGATTGGCTTCCTTCTCTGCCCAGCAGGTTGTTGTTTCTTAACACAGATTTCCATCTTCGATCTGCCAGGACAGCTGGGTGAGTGGCCGAGCCATGCCCAAGGGACTTCAGTCTCTCCCAGGGAGGAGCCTCATCCATCCGACTCTCCAAGCCCAAACCTCGGGGGACCGCCTCGAGGGTAAGAGACAGCCCAGGCCTCCAAGAGGGAAAAGGACGAGGAGAAGGTTTAAGCCAAACTCTGGGTCCCCCCCCCACTCCTTCCCTGTTTGTCCCTGTTCCTCAGGGAAGGACAGAGCAGCTGTGGGGCAGTTAAAGGACACCCAGGTTTCCTGCCCCAGAACAGACATATCCTCCACACACTACCATTTGGAGAATAAGGGCCTTGACTTCTCTTGACAAAACTTAACTGTGCTCAAAATTGGAGTTAACTTTCTGATGAGGCATAGCCAGGGCGAAAAGAAAGGAAATTTTCTCCTGAATGCTACACAAACCAGCTTGGTGATGGACACCAAAACAAAGAAGGTAGGACTCTTGTCTCCATGACAACAGCCAACGCTGGTTGTCTACCACTGCTCTGTCCTCAGTTAGATTCTGACTGCCAAGAGATTTACATAACAACAGGGAGCACATACATGGACTACCTACTGTGTCCCATGCCCTGTATGTGCTGAGTTCTTTATTTAATATTCATAAAACACTGGGGGTGTGGTGTTGCACATCTTTAATTCCAGTACTCAGGAGGCAGAGACAAGTGGATCTAGGTGAGTTCAAGGTCAGCCTTGCCTACACAGAGAGTGTCAGGCTAGCCAAGGTACATAACAAGACCTCATAGAAAATGAATATCCATAAGAACCATACAAAGCCTGTAGAGAAACTAAGGCAGGCATGATTTTTTTGCCCCAGGGCCAAGTAATTAGAGAGTGATAGAACCTTAAGCCACACCCAAGCAAGCTGATATTGGCGCTTAGCCCTTAGTCTCTAGGCTGGGCTCTCTCTCTCTCTCTCTCCCTCTCTCTGTCTCTCTCTTCTCTCTCTGTCTCCCTCTCTCTCTCTGTCTCTCTCTCTCTGTATGTGTGTGTGTGTGTGTGTGTGTGTGTGTGTGTGTGTGTGTGGTCACAGGCAGCAGAAATCGCTAGGAAAAGGATAGGGACAAGTCAGGGGGAACTTTGTGACAAAGCATTAATTTAATTAAATATAGCTGAACTGTATTTCAAAACTAACTAAAAAAAGAGTTGTTGGGCTGGATAGATGGCTCAGCGGTTAAGAGCAGTGGCTGTTCTTCCAAAGGACCCTGGTTCAAATCTCAGCACCCACATGGCTGTCTGTAATGGCTGGATGTGGTGATGCACACCTTTAATCCCAGCACTTGGGAGGCAGAGGCAGGCGGATTTCTGTGAGTTCAAGGCCAGCCTGGTCTACAGAGTGAGTTCCAGGACAGCCAGAGCTGTTATATAGAGAAACCCTGTCTTGAAAAACCAAAAAAAAAAAAAACAGTTGTTAGGACTGTCTTGGGCTTTGACTCCCTCCACCAGTACCACGACTTGAAATCTGTCTGAAGAGCAGTGCAGAGGGCCTCAGTCTAGACACCACCCCACCCCCCACACTCACCCCGCCTTCCCAACCCACAGAGGCCAGAATGGGTGGGAATGAGCCACCCTGTTGCCTTGTGGTCTTGGCCTCCACAGCAACACCTCCTGGAGGAAGAGGTCTCTTTCCAAAGCAAGTGATCACTTACTGTGAAATCAAAGAAACGGCATCTAATTAGAAGGAATAATTAATGGGCAATTAGTCCGTAATGAATTAATGGGTACAGGCAGTGCTCATCAAGGCTTCTGCTGACATGCCAAAGAAATGAGCAGACACAGCATGTCCCGATAGTGTGCACGCAGGCCAGGGTCTTGCCCCACCTCCCAAGTAAAGCCACCAAAGGACTGTTCGGTCTTAATTCAAGCCCTACCTCTAACTCCCTTTTCAGGTAATACAAGGAGAGCAGGATATGTCATACACTGTGCTGAGGATTCGATCCCCAAACCTGGGATGGGCAAAGTGCTGTGCAACAGATAACCTGGTTTCTTCAGCAACACGTCCCGGGAGAGAAAGAAAAGACCATTGCAGGCAGGAGTGACTTGGGAGCCCCAACACAATGTATGGGCCTCATTTGGATCCAAAGCAAAAGGAAATATTTTTTTGACTAGGATAGAGGAATGCTAGAACTGGCAAGGATTTGTTGGTTTTGTTTAGGCTTAATAATGCTATCTTGGTGGTTTTCTAAGAGTTGACATCTTTACAGATGGAATGATCTCGGTTTTTCTTCAAAATAATCAGAGGGCAGAAAGGACTGGGAATATTCCTAAATCAAGAGTGGCCATGAGACCACTTCCAAATGATGGACGCTTCGGCATATGGGGGTTATTACATTATTCACTCTGCGCTTACATGTGCTTAAAAGTTTCAATTTAAAAAATTGTTTTTAATTTAATACAAATCACCAGGCTGAAGACATGACTCGATCAATAAGGTGCCTGCTCTACAAGCCTGAGGACGTGAGTTGGGGCCCCTGGCACCTCTTCAAAAAGCTGTCAGTGGCAGGAGTTGGGGGTGAGGGGCAGAGATAGACAGATTCCCTGAAGCTCACTGGCTATCCAGCCTAGCCAAGTTGATGAGCTCCAGGTTCCATAACAGACTCTGTCTCAAATAAATAAATTTGCCTAAATATATAAATCAGAAGCAAGACCTGGTGGCACAGGCCTGTAAATCCTAGTCACTCAGGAGGCTGAGACAGGAGGAGGACTGCAAATTCACGGCCTGCCTGGGTTACAGAGTTCAAGGGGCGGTGGCAAGATGACTCGGCAGATAAAGGGGCACTTGCAGCAGCCTGAGGTAACCCCAGAAGCCACACATTGGAGGGAGAAAGCTGACTCCCACAAATTGTCTTCTGTCTCCATATGTGCCTTGAGTGCACTCGTGAACACATGCCCATGATGAATAAATAAAATGTAACAATTTTTCTCTATTTAAAACATGAGTTCAAGACCAGCCTGGACAACTTAGTGAGACTTTGTCTTTAAAAAAAAATATATATATATATATGCACCAAAAAAAAGACATGGTGGTACATCTTTATAATACCAGCACTTAGGAAGTAAAGGTTGGAAAAATCATGAGTTCAAGGTCATCCTTTGCTACATAGTGAGTTGCAGGCCAGCCTGAGCCACATGAGACCCTATCTGGAAAAGCCAAATAAGTGAAATGAATGACAAAATCAGATCACTGTGAGCTTGTGACCATGATGTAATAAACTCCTCACAGCTGGCCAGGTCCCTGGCTCTGGCCGGGGGCACCTGTTTGGTAGCCACGTGCAAGAAACCTGAGTGCTCTTCCTGTCCCAGCAGAACGGTTACCGCTGTGCCCTTGTTTTTCTACAGTCTCACTGAACCTTTGACAGTGGTCCTGCCAGGACTGCCTAAGAGAAAGTGGCAGGCCCTGGACATGTTGTCTTCAGAAGACAGGACTAGCCCTCCCTTCCCTGGAGCATCTGGCTCTGAGAGCATCGCCAGCCCCAGGTGGAGTTCTGTTCTCTGTACCCGAGGTCTGAGAGGAGTACTATCTCAGCAAAGCAGCACCTGTGGTAGTTGGGTTAGCTTTGCTGCCTCTCTGCTTCCATCAGGGGACAGAAGTGGGACATGGGTAGAGGAGAAAGGGTAGGTGTGGGAAGGACAAGGCCACACAAGAACCAAGAACCCAAGCCTGTATTCCAGCCACACCCTGCCCAGACAGCCAGGCCACACCAACCCCACCTTGGACAAACACCCCACACACTGAAGCCTGCTCCAACTTCAACGCTTCCTGGTGCTGCTGATCACGAAGGAAAGGAGGGGTGAGCGTTCTGGAGCTAGGGACCAAGGGAGAGAAGGAGACATAAATCCGAATGAATGCAAGACAGGAGGGTGGCTAGGGTCCTTTGGAAGGACGGAGACAGGAGAAAGTGTGACACGTTTGGCACACTCTGGAGTTCGAATCTGTTGAATAAGTAATTGTCTAAAACAGAGGAGAGAACAAGAGAAAGGAAGGGAGGGTGGAGTCAGCAGTAGAGATCCGAGTGGAGATGGAAGCAGGGAATGCCACTGGAAGACGTAAACCCAGCCAACAGCCAGGTCAAGCAGCCTCCTGCCTGGTCCCCCACACCCCCAAATCTGTATCCCCAGCCCTTACCGGCCAGGAAGTGTGTGTGTGAGAACCACCTCGTGCTGCCAATAGTCCACTTGCCACGGAGCAGCCAGCTCTGGTGAGAGCCACAAATGCCCTCCTCCACCTGCTCCTAAGGTACAGAATACCAGGAGATGCTCCACCCTAGACCCCAACAGCCAATCAAAGAAGCTGGCCCAGAGCCCGCCCTCTCGGGACACATTGCTGTAGGGGACAGACCACAGTATTCAACCAAGGTGCTTGTTCCATATTCATGCCCATGCTGGGCAGTCACGAGATGACCACAACAAAATCACCTCTAGGCTACATCTACCTCACACCTCCTTGCTGCCACTGAGCTTCAGGGACCACAGGGCCCAATGTCCCCTGTGAGTCAACCTCCCTCATGGCCAGGGCAAGGGGGCACAGATCTAACTCTTAGATACTGAGGAAGTAGCCAGAAAGACAAGGGACCCTACAACTCACTCCAGCTACAATCCTGATGTTGAAATGAAAAATCTGGCTCTGCCACTTCCCGGCTGCATGACTTCAAGCAAATCATTGAATACCTCAGCCGTGACCCAAGGTCACTGGGACCCTTTCCTTCAGTCTGCACCACCCTCAGAAGGATGGGAGCATGCACAGAGAGAAATCACTATGGTTCTCAACAGCAAAGACGCTCTATAAATGCAGGGTATCGTTATCATAAATGAGAGGCCCTGCCCACACACCAAGGAGGGCGCAGGTTTCTGTCAGGCTTGGCAGTATTCCACTGAATGAGGATTAGGCAAATGGAGACCAAGCCGGAGGGTACCCAGGCTTTTTCTAAGCTCCACACTCCGGGACTCTGGCCAGAGACGCCCCCAGCTCTATAGGGAGATATGAACAGTATGAGGGGAAATGGAAAGGAATGAATAGGGGTATGGGCAGGATGGTCTGGAACTATGATTTGTAGTTTAGGGTCGACCATCTAGGACTTGGCCTAAAGCAGGCAACATGGAAAAGCAGGCACAGCATACTCCAGTGGCCCTTTCTTCATTCCCCTGGAAGAAAGCATGTCTCCACAGAACTAGAACTCCAAACCAGGCCTCCGCAGTTCTTTGCCTCTCACTAGAACAATAACCATATCAATAATAATCTCTGGGGCTGCAAATGCAGATCAGTTGGTCAAGCTCTGACTTAGCATTCGTGAAGCCCTGGAGTCAGACCCCAGCACTGCATAAACTAGGTGCAGTGCCTCCTACCTGTAATCCCAGCACGTAGGAGGTGGAGGCAGAGGTTCATAAGGTCATCCAAGGTTATCATCATCTCCTTAACAAGTTCAAGGCCAGCCTGGGATAAAAGAGGTTCCAAATAACAACAACAATAATAATATTCTCTGAACATTTACATATAACAGTAATAATATTCTCTGAACGTTGCATAGCTTTTTAGACACACTGACTGTTTTTCATTGCAGCATCACAGAGGCCAAAGGAGGAAACCCTAGGTTATTATTCTTATTACTCAACTGATATAAACAGATGGGATCTGAAAGAGATGGGAAATTATCTGGTTATATGTCCTTAAGGGAGTGGCAAAGTCAGGTGAGAATGGAAATCTCTCCCACTCCAGCCAGGATGCCGCACTTCTCAGAAGGCAGGGTTCAGCCTGCTAGGGACTGCTAGGGGCTGTGGCATGTTGGAGGCCTAGGCCTGCTTTCCAGGAGGAGCCTCTTGCGCCTGCTCTGCTGCTGCTCCCTCTGGAGGCTGGAGAATTAAGGACCCACTTCTGCACCAAGCTCCCTTATAAATAAGTGTCCAGCCATTTGCTCCTCATCATTGACCATTCCTAGCCAGGTTGCGGTGCATACCTGCAATCCCAGCACTCAGGAGGTGGATACAGGACAGCCTGAGTTCCACGCCAGCCTGGACTATGTAGTGAGACATAGTTTCAAACAAACAAACCACAAAATCTAAGGCCCCTCTGAAGTTGTCGGTTCTAAAGGGAGCCAGCTGTGTGTCCCTTGTCCTGACCACAACAAGTTATTTAGTTTTGAGGGTGGCAAGGAATAGGGTTCTCTAGAACATGCCTGTGTTGCTGATGGGCTGGTATAGAGCCGATGTATATGGACTAGTCACACCTAGACAGGTGCCTAGGAACATTTTCCTGAGTTGATTGTGTTTCTGGGCAAGAGAACTAGACAGTGGCTGGAGAGATGGCTCGGCGGTTAGCGGTTGCTTGCTGCTCTTCCAGAGGACCAGAGTTTGATTGATGGTGCCCACGTCAGGCAGCTCACAACCTCCTGTAACCTCTAGTTCCAAGGAATCTGATATCCTTTTCTAACCTCCATGGGAAGCAGCATTCACATGCACATAACCGCCACCCCACACACAATTAAAAATAATAAAAATAAATCTTTAAAAGGAAAGAGAGAGAGGAAATTAGACAGACAGCACAGATACCCTCCATGTTGAAAAGGGCAGGGAAAGACAGGAGACTGAAGTAGAAGTACACACACACACACCGGCAATGTGTTCAGCCCAAACAAGTCTCAAATCTCTATACAAACAATGGTCTCCAATTGTCCAAGACACTCATCAAATAGCCCGTGAAATTCACTAGAGCATCCTAAATTATCATGGAGGCAGGTTCTGAGCCACTATTCTGAACTTGTTTGCGTTATGGCGTAGCATACATATGGAGATTAGGGCACAGCTTCCAGGAGTCAGCTCTCTCTTTCCCCCATGTGGGTCCTGGGGATCAAATTCAGATCATCAGGCTTAGCAGCAAGCTCCTTCCCCCACTAAGCCATCTTACCTGTCCTTTTATTATTTTTTTCTTTTTAAATTGACAAATACGAATTGTATATGCTTATGGAGAACAATAGGATATTTTAGAATAAGCTAATTAGCATCCACATCACCTCATATTCTTACTTCTTTGTTATGAAAACAATTAAGTCCATTCTTCCAGCAACTGTGGAAAGTAGACTACATTGTTACAGTTGCCATGTTATATAAGCAAGATCACCAGAACCACCTCCTGTGTGTGGCTGAAACTGACAGACGCCCCCTCTTTCTCCAGCCACACCTCCCATAGGCTTGGGAGAGCAGCTATATAGGAAATGTTCAGAGGCACTTTTCCATTCAGTTGCTCCTATCTTTACCAGATGAGGCCCTGGAAGAAGAAAGGACAGACACTGGGCAAAGAGGAGGGGGGAATAGGGGATGAGACAATGGAGGGAGTTAGCTTGACCTCACCCCATCATTGCAGGAAGCAGCAGAACCCAAGCTGGGCCCTGGTCAAGGGCCCCACCCACTTCCTTCCATAGCAGACATAGGCTACGGGAAGCCCTTCTGGAGGGTAAGGTGAGAAGGCAGCTGTACTTCCGAGCAGGGTCCTCGGAACACTGTTAAGGTACAGTGGGCATTTGCCCTGACTCTGCTCTTTGCCAGAGAAGCAAGGTAAAGTTAAAGGAGCATTCTGGGACACGTCACAAAGCCCTCAGCTCTGAGGTTGGCAGCGTCATGGAGATGGCATCCATTTGGATGAGCAGAGATAAAATGGTTTCAGGAAAGAGAGAGAGAGAGGAGCTGGAGAGACAGGCCAGTGGGTAAGAGTGTTCATCGCCCACACCTGATGACCAGAGTTCAATCCTTAGGCCTCACATTGGAAGGAGAGACTCCCAGAAGTTGTCCTCTGACGTCCACACAGGTTCCGTGGCACACACATGCCCACACTCTCACACACACGAACCCATCCTTCCACTTTTCCTGTCTTGAGCCACAGGAGACCAAAGAGCTAGCTGAGCAGAGCCAGGCTTTGGGGGTGACAGGAGGCAAAGCAGGCCACACCAGGACCTTCTTTTCACACCCTGCTCTGCCAGTCCCCTTCCAGTGCTGGCCAGTATCACTTCTGCTGGGTCACCTTCAGGAGTCATCTCTCAGATGTCCCACAGCAAAAGCCTCCACGATGTGATCTTCTCCAATGTCAAAAGAATCTTTCCAATGGACCCTTTTCCCAGTGCCCCGTCTGATCTCCTACGACCTTTCACTCCTCCTGTCTCCAGACACCATCTCACTTTACCTTAAAACTTGAGATTGCTGGGGCTGGAGAGATGGCTCAGTGGTTTAAGAGCACTGACTGTTCTTCCAAAGAACCTGGGTTCAAACCCCAGCACCCACATGGCAGTTCACAGAGGCAGAGGCAGGCAGATCTCTGTGAGTTCAAGGCCAGCCTGGTCTACAGTGTGGGTTCCAGCATAGTCAGGGATACACAGAGAAACCCTGTCTCAAAAAAACAAAACAAAACAAAAAACCCAAAAACTTGGATTGCCAGCCCTTCCTATTGAGTGTTCAAAATAGCTCGTGGGGTGTTGTCATAATAGAGCTCCCCTATCCATGTTGCTGCTTTAAGACCAGCACTTGCCTAGGCCCAGCCGTCCCCAGTGCTGCAGCCCCAGCAGGTTGGATGCCTGTGTAAGCACACTGGACTGACCTGGCTTGTCCTCCTACCTCAGCCTCCCATGGGTTTGGGAGCCAGTCCCCACAGGTGCAGGAATGTTTTTTACACATGAAGACTTGTCAAACTCCAGACACCCAGCCCAGGAACTGGAACAGAATCACAAAAGCTAGTGACTGCCTGAGACAAGTCTCCTGTTAGGGCTGGACCAGGGTGATAAGAGAGCTGGGCCTGAGGATGGACAGAGAAACATCTGAACGCAGGAAGGAGGGGTGCTAAGTCCCTTGTGCCTCTTTCTGGATTCCCAGACTTTTCAGTTTGTACCTTTAGAGAAAAGAATTAAGAATTTCTAACAATCTGCCTTCTGGCTCCTCAATGCCATGTATCAGTGGCTAAGCCGGACAGGTAGAGATGAACTGAGCTTGGGAAAGGGTGGAACACCAGACTACACCATTGGCCACCTAAACCCATCAGTGCCTCCAGCCTGAAAACAGTGTTGCCAGAGCCAGAAGAATAAGAATAAGATGCAAAGGGCACCAGGAAACAAAAGATACCACTTTTATGTCTCACCAGCCCTACCAAGAAAACGCCAACAGCTGCTGTCACCTTGATGTCCTGTATCCTGGCTCAGCCAGTGAGACCTCCCATGGTGTAACTGCTTGGGATGGGGCCCCTGGTGCTTTAGCACACACAGAGAGAGAGACAGAAAGACAGGAATAGAACTGCGTGGCAGGGTGGGCATGCATAAAGATGAGGAAGAAGGAAGAGAATTAATGAGCTCTTGCCGGGAATTAATTCTAAAAGAACAAACAAAAGCAATTAATGTGAGAGGGTAGAATTCCCCAGCCCAGCTGCTCCAGGGGTCACTGCTGGGGGACCAGAGGGTTGTCTGTCTGCTCTGTAGTTACAGGGGAGATGAGTGTGTGGGGGGGAACCCAAGGAACCAGAGCCCTCCACCTCACTGCTGGGCTCCATGAGATGCATATGAAGACAGAGGGGTTGATGAACTACTCTCACACCGAGGATGCTGAGGGCAAGTCCCCCCACCTCGTCACTAGCTATGAAGACTGCCAGATGCTTAAGAAGAAAACATCATGGCAAGCAGGTCATGTGCGGGAAGCACCAGCTAGACGCATGTCTCCTTTCCATCCAAGCCGCCCTGTCATATGGGGATTCTCCTCTCTGACCTACAGATGGGAACCTGAGGTTCCCGAAGGCTAAATGCGCAGGAGGGAGCCTGTGCTCTGGGTCCCAGACACGCAGTTTTGAATCATGTTTCCATGGCTTTCTCACCACGTCGCTTGCACAAAAGACACGTAACTTCTCAATTCTCAGCTTCATCATCTGCACAACATGGGTCCTGCCATCCATGTCCCAGATTGTGGTAACAATTAGGATAATAATGTAAGGCTCCGGGTGAGTACTAGTAGGTGCACACAGCAAGCGTTCAGTCAGAATCTGTCCTCATCCTACCGCCCGTCCTCCTCACCAAGGTAATGGGCTCCTTCTTTCAACACACAGTGGAACACCAAATGTTTGCAAAGGGAGCAAGGAGATGGAGTTTATGGAAGCACTTTACTAGACTTTAGGGTGGGGCAGAGAGATTCACAAGAGCACAGCAGAGTCCTTGCCTTCCGGAGTTTATAACTTAGCAGGCCCAGCCCAGAAATAACTGAATGCTGGTGGCATGTGGCAAGAGCTATGGGAGACACAGTGAGCAAAGGCACAGCCCTGGAATCTAGAAAGCCTGAGTGGAGAGGAGGGATACAGGGTAGAGCCCGGGTCCTGTGGGCAGCCAGGGAAGGGCCCAGAGAGCCCATATGACTCTCATATGACTTTTGTGCAAAGCCAGGATTCTGCAGGAGAGGTCAGGAGGAGCTGATGGGAAGGGAAGGGGTGGAGCCTCTTACAGATGGACTCAGGAAGAGTTCAGAAGCTAGTAGTCAGTCATGCCTCAGTCGGCAAGGATGGGGGGGGGACACACCAAAGATGGCTGCAAGTTCTTTGGGGATCCTCACATTGCAAGGTGGAGTTCAGGCCTCGTTCTTTGCATCTGGGTGGTCAGTTTGATAGAATGTGAGAGACATGATGCAGTGTAGATGGATGAAAGGGCCTTGATGTTTCCTCTTGGGCATCTTGGAATGTGTTTTGCTGTGTGTGTGTGTGTGTGTGTGTGTGTGTGTGTGTGTGTGTGTGTGCCCGTGTACATGTATGCATGTGTGTATGTTTTCATGTACATTTTACAGTGCGGGGGATGGATTCAGGGCCTCACATGCTGGGCATGAGCTCCACTACGGTCCAGAACGCTCCCTCGAGACACTGCCTCTCAGAATCAAGTGACTTGCTCTACCTCAAGGAGCCACAACGACGACAGGCCCAGATCCTAGATGACAGCTAGCATCTCCTGCTAGCCACATGGGGAGACTCTCTGTCTGTGTATCCAGAGAGGCCTTCAGATGACAACAAGGACATCAGAAAACTCAAGCGAGAGCCACACACATGGCCCATTGACCTAAAGGCAGTGATGCGCTGCTGTTCTGAGCTGCTATATTTTGGGTTATCTGCTGTATAGCAATAGCTAAGCAGAACTAAGTCCATACTACAAATGGGTAGGACCCAAGGGGGAAAGCTCCTATGTGTTAGGAGCGGGGAGAAGGGCATAAGAAAACTCTGTAGTGAAGGGGTGGTGCAAATTCAAGCTCAAGCCCTCCACTCTCCTCAAGTCTTACAGCTGTGGTACCAGATCAATATGACTTACAACACAATTTACCCCCAGGGAGATAGTGAGAAGAGTTGGTATGTATAAAGCTGCTTAGAACAGAGTTATTAATAACAGCAACAAACTGGAAAGAAGCCAAATTCTTTAAAAAATTTTTTAAAACATTCAGCTGGGCATGGAGAACTCAGGAGGTAGACACAGAAGTATCTCTGTGAGTTTCAAGATATCCAGGGCTACACAGCGAGATCTTGTCTCAAAGAAAAACAAAACAAAATTTTTAGACATTAATTAATTGTGGTGTTTGTGTGTGTGTGTGTGTCTGTGTATGTGTATATGTGGGTGTGTAGATCAGAGGACAATTTGTAGGAATTGGTTCTCTCCTTCCACCATGCAGATCCCAGGAATCAAACTCATATGTCAGGCTTTGTAGCAGGCACCTTTACAGCCACAGATTAAACATGATCCAGAACCTTGCCGGGCCCTAACCTTCCCAGTACCATATCCCTGCTAATGACATATCTCTTCATGTGCACAGTGAGCCATCTTGCCAGCCCCAACCCAAATTCTTTGTTGTAAGTAAAGCAATAACATGTCAGAATTATTAAAGGTTATTTGAGATGGCAAAGTAATAAATTACCTGGGAGTGTTTCTATAAAATAACCACCAAATAAAAGAAACCCATGAGAGAACAACAGTTGCACACCAACTACAAGTGTGTAAAAGGAAGACACTAAAGAAAGTCAGAAGGAAACATGGGACAAACATCCATGCTTTTAAACAAAAATTGATAAGATCCACCCCACTTTTTGTTTTATGAGATTTTGAGACAGGGTCTCTCTATTATGTAGCTCTGGCTGTCCAGGAACTCATTATATAGTCCAGACTGGCCTCAAACTCACAGAGATCCACCTGACTCTGCCTCCAGAGTGCTGGGATTATAGGCATGCGCCACCATGTCCGGCTTAACTCACACTTTTTTAAAAGTATCGATTTGGGGATGTATGTAGCTTGGGGACAGACTGTTTGTCCAGCATGTGTAAGGCTCTGGTTCCGTCCTCAGCACCATGAACCAAAGAGGAGCATTTGCCAACAGTCCCTGTTATAGGGAGGCTGAGACAGAAGGATCTCTTGAGCCTGGCAGTTCAAGCAGCCACACAGAAACATTCCATCTCAACCAATGAGTCAGTCAATACAAATTCTAAAACTGGGGTCATAACTGTATAATAGAAATCAGAAAGAGACAAAGTTACTGGAGATTTGAAAACTGACCCCTCTCGTTTTTTCTTTTGTTCGTTTGTTTGTTTTGTTTTGCTTTGTATGAGTCAGGGTTTCCTTGGGTAGCCCGGACTTTCCTAGAACTAGCCCTGTTCCCAAACTGGCCTTGAACTCAGTGATCTACCTGCCTCTGCCTCCCAATGGCTGGGATTAGAGGTGCCTGGTGAAAACACTTGTATCACCCAGGGAACTTGATTAAAAGTCCCAGGCCCAATGCAGGGGGAAGGGAAAAGATGCAAGGAGGAGGGGGCTGGAGGATGACAGGGCCGGGCGGGGGAGGGGCTACAGCATCTCCTCAGCAGAGGAGTCAAATGTTAGAAAACAAACCCACCAGTGTTTGCTGACACGTGCAAAGGGAAGGACTCACACAAAAGCCACACATTATCCCATAATTATTGTCTCTCTCATGCCTGCAATTAACAGCTGTCTGAGAGGCGGCTGCTGGGGTAAATAAATGTTCACCCCATTACAGTCAATCAGCCAGCTGAAGCGCCAATTAACAAGCCCACTGCAGAGACACTTGGGGACCTAGCAGCAACTGCAGGAGGAAGTGGATGGAGAAGATAACATGTGCCATGGGTACTATCTAAAAGGATGCTCAAGGTAACTCAAATGAGCCGCACTGAGCTAGCAGAAGCCAAGTGCCCTGTGACTGCATCTATCTGTGTCCACACCCTCAGACCCTGGCCTGTGGAAGGCTGTGGAGTCAGAGGAGCTACATACCACCTCTGGAGAGAGACGAAGGGCAAAGAAGGGAGCCAGACAGGTGGCTAGCCAGCCTGAGTCCACAAATGGAGCTTACACTGGTTTGTGACTAGTTTTTCTTTTTTTTTTTTTTTTTTGGTTGTTCGAGACAGGGTTTCTCTGAATATCTCTGGCTGTCCTGGACTTGCTTTGTAGACCAGGCTGGCCTCGAACTCACAAAGATCCGCCTGCCTCTGCCTCCCAAGTGCTGGGATTAAAGGCGTGCGCCACCACCGCCCGGCATGACTAGTTTTTCTATGACTAGTTTTTCTTAAATGGCAAGCTCAAAACTACAGAAAACATATTCATACCACAGAAGTCAAAGCCGATCAAGTGGCTGATGGGAGACACCCCCTTGCTGGGGCTGTAGCTCAGCAGGAGTGAGGACCTAGATTCAATCCCCAGTACTGCCGCAGAAAAAAGGAAGCCACTGCCTTGAGGATACTTTGGGTAAAAGTCCTTGCTGTGTAAGCGTGGGGATCTAAGTTCAAATCTCTAGCATCCATGTAAGAAATCAATTGCAGGTGGGGTGGCAGAGAAACTGCCATCCTAGCTCATCTTCCTCAGGTCTGTGCTCATGCAACGGTGCATACACACATACACACACACACACACACACACACACACACACACACACACACTCACACTCACATCCCAACTCCTCTCCTAGGGGTATGAAGAGGACAGAGGTCCCCTCCAGTCCTGTGCCCAACCATGATTCTGCATCAGCCAGCAGGGTCTTATTCTTGCCACAGACCAGTCTCCAAGATGCAGCCCATGGGATTAGAGGCCTTAGATATGCCTCAGGATGCCTGAAATCAAAGAAGCTTGTCAGACCACACTGGGTCCAGCGGGTCTCCATCCTGGCTTCACATGAGAATTACCCGGAGGAATTCTATAAATTGCTGACACCTAGTTGCCCACTATGGACCAATCAAACTGTAATCTCCCTCGATTGTCCACACCACCGCTCCTGACATCTGCTTAGAAGGCATGGGTATCAGAATGTCTCCTGAAAAAGCTGAGAGGGAAGCAGCACACTATGGCAGATCAAGAGTCCATGTTCTGGGGACTGAGAGATGGCTCAGTGGTTAAGAGCACTGGCTGCTCTTCCAGAGGACCAGGGTTCAATTCCCAGCACCCATGTGACAGCTCACAACTGTCTGTAACTCCAATTCCAGGGATCCAACACCTTTCCACAGACATTTAAATAATAATAATAAGAAGAAGAAGAAGGAGGAGGAGAAGGAGGAGGAGGAGGAGGAGGAGGAGAAGAAGAAGAAGGAGAAGGAGAAGGAGGAGAAGGAGAAGAAAAGGAAAAAGATCCATGTTCTGAAATAACAACATCAATAAAATGAAATTAAACAGCATGCATAAACAACACAGAAAAATGCAAAAGCCCCAACTGTACTTGTGAGTTTGGGGTCTGCACTGGACTAAAAGGTAAATTATATAAAGTCAGGATAACAGAACACCATCTACATAGAGCATTAGACTGATGAGCCATCTTTCTGGTTGTTTTTGCCTTTGTTTGGTTGGTTTAGTTTTGAGGCAGGTTATATAGTTTATACTATAAAGCCACAAGTGACCTCAAAGTCATGATCCTCCTGCCTCATTCTCCAAAGTGCTGGGACTGACTATAGGTGTTCATAACCAAGAACTAAACAGGGAATTTGTGGCCAAATATTTTAAAAAGTTTTATGTCTGTCTTCAGGGACTTGATCAGCAGAACTCTGAAGAAAGGCAGGGATCCTGCAGGGATGGCCCTGAGCAGTAGAGCATTTGCCTGCCCTAGAGTCCACACCTCGTCCTGAGAGAGGGGAGACAGAGAGAGAGAGAGAGACAGACAGACAGACAGACAGACAGAGACAGAGAGTCAGAGAGGACAGAGATAGAAAGGCAGACACACAGAACAATGTTAGAAGCCAGTAACCCCACAAGAATTATCTGGGGATCTTGTTGAGGCGAGGCCTGAGATCCTGCATTACAGACAAGCTCCCAGATGATTTAGATGATGCTGAGCTACAGAGGTCTAGGGGGCCACAGTGACAATGCTTGCAACACCTGTGTCCCTCTCCCGTGAGCCCAGAAACCTCAAGGTTGAAAAAAGGGAACAGGAGGTAAGGACGGTCCCAACGGCACGTGCTCTGCTCAGTGGAGGAACAGATACACTGACTGAGCAAAGCAAGGTGAAAGAGACCCTCTAAAAGACAGAAACATGGAGGGAGCAGAATTTTACCTCAGCTCACTGCAGGTTCAGAGATTTCCCCAACAGAATGGCAGATAGTAGGAAGGCAACATATAAAGGGTTCAACTACATCCGTGAGGCCCCTTGTGCATTTGGAACCAAAATAAAGGGCTGCTTTGGGCTCCCCTTGACACTGAATGTTCCTGTAATTCAGATCATTTGTTTTATGTAGGATAGGTGAGACACAAGCCTAATGGCTCTCCATGGAAAAATAACTGGGGAGAGGTGGGCATTCAGTACAACAAGTTCAATTTAGACACTAGGAATCTGCAAGCCTAGTCTAGCGTAACGGAAATATGTTGTTGATCAGGAAGATGGCAGAGCCTCGTGGAGCAGAGCATATTTGAAATTCCATGTTCAATGCTACAGTGCTTATTTCAACAAAGGATTAAAAATTACCATGTACGTGGGCTGGAGGGGTGGCTCAGAGGTTAGGAGCATTGGCTGTTCTTCCAGAGGTCATGAGTTCGATTCCCAGCAACCACATGGTGGCTCACAACCATCCACATTGAGATCTGCCCGGGCATATATGTAGACCAAATACGTATACATAATAAATAAATCAATGGTTTAAAAAATTACCATGTACTAAGCTGCTCATATTTTCCAAGTACTGTGTTAACATTTTTACATGCATTAGTTAATTTACTTCAACAAAAGAGGTAGGTTCCACCGTCACCTACATTTTGCAGGTGGGTAAACTGAGGCACAAAGAAGAATTCAAATGAAGTTCAGAGCTAGTGTCTTAGTTAGGGTTTCTAGTGCTATGATTGAATGCTATAACCAGAAGCAAATTGGGGAGGAAAGGGCTTGCACACCTCCACATCACAGTCTGTCATCAAAGGGAAGTCAATTAGGGACTCAAGGCAGGAGCCTGAAAGCAGGAATTGATGAATACATGGCCCATGGAGGAATGCTGCTTACTGGCTTTCTCATAGCATCCAGGGCCACCAGCCCGGGGCTGGCTCCGCCCAAGTGAAAAGGACCCTCCCCTATCAATCCCTAATTAAGAAAATGCACCACAGGCTTGCCCACAGGCCAGCCTTGTGGGGGCATTTCTCAGCTGAGGTTCCTTCTCCCAGATGGCCCTAGCAGGTGTAAAACAGACATAAAACTAACCCACACAGCCAGTGAGTACAGAGCTGCGTGTGAGCCCCAGCAGACAAATGCCAGAGACTGGATCTTTTCCACCATGCCACGGGCTCTGTGGGCACTTTTTCTACCTCTTGTAATGATGACAGACAGGAAGCCCAGGAGAGTTAGAACACTGGACTAGAGCCAAAGTGTGAAACTGAACAAAAGAAAAGTCAAACTCATCATTCAGGAAGGACCCAAGCAGAAGCTGTCTAACAATGGCACAGTGGCTCTGCAGAGCCCTGTGCGATACTCAAGTAGAGGCTGACAATGTCCAAGGCTGAGATTAGATTCCACCCTGGTCTTGACCTTTCTGCCCAGAGTAATGGACCCTGACTCTAGAAGCACAGAGCTTTTAGTGAATTGCACCAAGTCCAGACTTGCACATTGATGCTGGTGGATGTGGAATGGGGAGAAAGAAACAGCAATGGCCAGACATAAATTTGGCCAGGATGCCTGTAAATTGAGCCAAAGGGAAGATCGCTCTTGAAAGCTCCTTATTTTCCTGACCCACTATCTGAGGAGGTTCTTGTCAGAGTGATAAACTCCTCACAACTGCCTCAAAAGAGCTTGCATCTTCTCAAAGAAATATTAAAGATATACACAACCGATTACAAAGAGTCTGAAAGGGTTGGGGATGTGGCTCAGCTGGCAGAGCGTTTGCCTAGCATGCACGAAGCCTGATCCTCTGTACCCAACACTGCATAAGTCAGGTGTGGTGGTGCATGCTTGGGAGGCAGGAGAATCAGAGGTTCAAGGTCATCCTGGGCTAAATGGCAAGCTTGAGGCCAGGCTGGGTTATGTGAGACAGTGTCGATAGATAGATAGACAGATAGATAGATAGATAGATAGATAGATAGATAGATAGATAGAAGATAGGTAGGTAGGTAGGTAAGTAAGTAGGTAGGTAGATAGATAGATAGATAGATAGATAGATAGATAGATAGAAGATAGGTAGGTAGGTAGGTAGGTAAGTAGGTAGGTAGGTAGATAGATAGGTAGGTAGGTAGATAGATAGATAGATAGATAGACAGACAGATAAATATAGAGTATCCATGCAGCCTAGGAGTGAATGAGACTGCAATGTCTCCAGGGAGAAGTAGGAAAAGGTAAACAAGATGGGTTCCAACTCCACCCCGCAAACCTTCAACCACTGATGGGCCAGGGGGATCCTGGCTCTAGGTTGGAAGATTGGGGGCGGGGGCTAAGTATCTGAAATGTCAGCCCAGGAAAACCTGTGTTGAGGGCAGGATCCTCTCTAGGATCCCTTCTCCCTATCACTGTATGTGACCCCGTCCTCAAGCCCAGGGAAGTGGGGGGAAGGCACCAATCAAGAACCAGTTATATAGAAGCAGTATGCAGGTTGCTGTGGGAGATTACAAACTGACAAGATAAGAGACACCTATGTCGGTGGAATATTTCAGAGCAACTATTTTCATGGTGTTTTTTGTTTTTTTCGAGACAGGGTTTCTCTGTGTAACAGCCTGGCTGTCCTGG
>CAJQZJ010034265.1:2210865-2257025 GCA_907164525.1 Lophiomys imhausi
GGTACAGGAGCCGAGTACTGGAAAGCGGAAGCTGAGTTAAGCCTGCAATACCACTGCAGTCAGATGACTGTGGGGTATAAATGAAAATCCTAAGACCTTGCTGATAAAAAGAGTTATGACTGCTGGAGGAGTTACCATCCCATGCCACGACTCCCCTGAGGGCAACGAGCAGGAGGGAGCCAAGAAGAATAATATTAGGCTCTGATTCCCCCACTTCCCCAGTATCACCTGTAAAGCTTGCCTCAGCACCCTCAGGTGCTCTAGGCTAGGTTAAGAGAGGCTGCCAACACAGCCCCATGTGAATATGAACACGTGACCTTAAATGCAGCATTTGCTACCTGCCTCGAGCATCCAGCCTAGGCACCAGGGAAGAGGTGGTCAGCTGAACACTCTGAGCAGCCACAAGTGAGCCAAGACTGGTAGGGGCACCATTACCTCACTCCAACTCACAGCTCAAGTTAAAAGAGGGGCGATAAGAAGACTCAAGAAGAAATCATGAGACTATCCATAAATTCTAATTCCTTCAGAACCTTCCAATATGATCTTGGTAAATATGGCCTATCATCTTAGGAATAGTTTCTTCATAGGTACAAAGGGATAACCAAAAGTACCCCGGGGCAAGCTGAGAATACAGTATACTGGTTGGGTACATGGAAGAGTATTTGGATGCAAATATTAGGGACACCTATGTGAAAGATACTTGCCCACTTCATAATCTGCATAGGTTCATTGTTTGGCACAGAACAGCCACACTCTTCAACCTCTGCCACAATCCTGTAACTACCAGGTCTTGTTATCAGAAACCCACCATGTCCAGTCTCTATTCACCCAGCTGAAAAACTGTACACCCGCTTGAACTACCCACCACTGGGTAACAGACCAAAGGGATCAGGAGGCAGAAATCTCAAATCTAACACCTGAGTCAAATAGATATCTCCAATACTCTTGTTTTTAGAGTTGGAAGGGCTGCCATTGTTGTAATTAATTGATTCTTAGCCTGACTGGATTAAGAAAAGCACCCATGGGATTGGCAAAGCACCCTTCTGGGTGCAGCAGTGTGGGTGTTTCTAGGAAGGACTAACTGAGGGGGCTGGGGATGTAGCTCAGTTGGCAGAGCGCTCATCTAGCACACACAAAGCCCTGAGATTCGATTTGATTCCCAGCACCACATAAATCAAGAGTGGTGATACACACCAGTAATTCCGAAACTCAGGAGGTCCAGGAAGGAGGCAAACAAGAAGGAAGAAAAGATTAACAAGAGGGAAAGAACTGGATGGAATTAAGAGTAGAAAAAAAAGGGACCTGGCACGGTGATTCACACCTGTCACTTGACCTGCCTGAGCTATGTGAGACCCTGGCATTTTTAAAAAGAGGAGAAAGAAATAGTCCAAAAGGGCAGACATATTCTCTGTCTGTCTGTCTATCTCTCCTGCTCCTCCCTCCTTCCCACCATGCTTGGTTTTGTCATCCCCTCCCTATCAAGAAGGAGTGAAACTTTCAAAACCATGAGACAAAATAAAGCCATCCTCTATAAGCTGTTTTTGTCAAGTTCCTATCCTATCTTCATGATACAAAGTCCAGCACGCCATTCAAACCTGTGGTCTGTGGGCGCTGGACATGTTAACAGGAGGCCTACATTAATCCAGACCCTGCTGAGGTCCAAGCCCCACCCAACCTCATCCAGGTTGCAAGGCTGGAAGTTGGGGCTATAAAGGAAATACACCCAACATAAAGGAGATGTCTGGGCTGCAAACACCTGGCCCATTCTGTTTACAAAGGGCAAAGTCCCTGTGGAAAGGGAGGGATAGCTCCACCCATTCTTTGAGTGCCACCTTCACCTAAAAGGAAAGCTGGTCAGGCAGACTGAGAAAGAGACTGAGCTCACAAAGCTCACAGTTCAAAGTGGAGGCTAGCAGTATGAATTTCTCCATGTGCTCCTAAATCCTCCAGGTGAGTTGGACCACCATTCTGCCTTTCCAGAGCCACTTGGGCCCCTATCCCTCCAGTCCCAGCTAACTTCAGCCTCTAGGCTCTGAGATCTCCCATAGAACCTGGCCTGTGGTGGATCCCACATACTGTAGCCTCCTGATGGTCAAAACCGCCATGGTGCTATATAAGGGAGATAGAAAATGACAGGCTGTTTTCTCTGGGAACTGGTTTAAGCCTTTCCTGCCAGACCGTCTCCCAAGTCTCCCAAAAGCTGGACATCCACAGGCATAGACATGGTTCTAAAAACTCAGAGAATCTTCCTGCCAGTACATCCAACTAGTCTTAGCAAGCAGAAGATATTAGGAGGGCTCACTGCACAAGGTTGGCCCTCCTACTTGCTTTCCCCAACTGACTCCCCTCACACAGGGAGACCCAGATTCTTTCAGATCAGCGTCCTTCTCTTCCTACATCATTTTCTAACCCATCCTTTCACACCCCAAGACAACCGACAAAAAGCATCCCAGTTCTGGGTACACTCCAGGTCCTCTCTCTGTATAAAAAGAATCTATCACTGGGTGATCTATACCTCTAATCCCAGTACTTGAGAAGCAGAGACAAGCAAATTTCTGCAAGTTCAAGGCTAGCCTGGGCTGCATAGTGAGACCCTGTTTCAAAAAAATAAAGAGCAAGAATAGCCCAGGACAACAAACTCAGTAGATATTGTGGTTTGAATGAAAATGGCCCCCATAGGCTCATAGGAAGTGGCACTATTAGGTGTGGCCATATTGGAGTGGGTGTGGCCATGTTGGAGTAGGTGTGGCCTCATTGGAGTAGGTGTGGCCTCGTTGGTGGGAGTGTGTCACTGGGGATGGGCTTTGAGGTTTCAAGTGCTCAAGCCAGGCCCAGTGTCACTCTCTCTTCCTGCTGCCTGCTGATCCATATCTAGAACTTTCAGCTCCTTCTGCAGCACCATGCCTGTCTGTGTGCCGTCGTGCTTCCTGACATGATAATGCACTAAACCTCTGAAATTGTAAGCTAGCCCCAGTTAAATCTTTTTCTTTATAAGAGCTTCTGTGGTCATAGGGTCCCTTCATAGCAATAGAAACCCTAACTAAGACAGCAGACACACAAAGAACAGACTGTGAACTTGAGCAATATACCTCTGTTGTGGCCCCTGACTCTATGACATGCCTCTGTGATCCTAGCAAGGAGAGCAGCCTCGGAGCCTCGGTCAACCTCACAGATGGGAGTTGCAAGGTTCTGACAAGCAATATTCAATGCAGAACATAAGAGAAAGCCTGCGGTTTGCGGCATTCTCTCAGTGGTTCTCAAACTCCATGTGGTGACTCACTAGTGGGTGTGAAATCAAACAAAGGGTCAAAGCTATATTTAGAAGAAGGTGAGGGGAGCCTTCCTGGAATATAGCAGGAAGCTGTGGTAAGCGAAGGCAACACACTTGTTACTGGAGCAGGATAAAAAGCAACACTCCCGTTGGGCTGCACCTCTCAAACTTCCTTGATGGCATTCTCACCCGTGTAACTTGCTCTCTGCCCTCAGCAGATTGGAATGGTAAGTGCCTTAGGAGTCAAGAGTCACATCTCTAAGTTCCAGCACCTGCCACCAAACTGGGCTCAGACCCTGAAAGCATGGGACAGCCTGAGGAGCAACCACCAAATAGAAAATCAAGGCGGAAGAGGAGGGCCCTCCGTGGACCTGGCGGTGCTTTCGTGATCATTCATAATCAGTCCCTCTGTTTTGCAGATGAGGAAACATTTATAAGGGTGAGGAGGGGCCAGTATTGAGACCCGTGTTTTGAAGGTCCATGCCAGGAAACTCATACACGAGTGGAAAGATACACGTGGGAGCAGAAACAACACAGCATCCTGTCTTGCCTTTCTCAGGATTTTCTATTCCCCTGAAGGAAAGAGAAGAGGGCCAGGCTGGGAGCACACGCACATCTTCCACTTTGTCCCACCCTATCCTTCTCCATCTCTTTTGAGGTTGGTTTCCCACCCAACTCAGCACCCCCTCCCCCAAATACCAGCTAACTGGTTTCCCAGGCAACTCGGCTGGGAAGCTGCCAGTTACCGTGGCAACACAGCATGGCCACCAGGCTGCCTTCCATAGGAAGGTCAGGGGACTAACCAGGCTATCTAGCAGTTGGGATGTAGCTGGCAGGTCTGGCACAGGCTGAGAGGCCTACATGCTTGTGGGAATTAAATTCATGTTGTCTGGGACCTCTGTTTCCCAAGAAACAGCCTCCTCCAGTGAGGAGCATGAACCACATGCTAACCTTCCTGGTTCTGTCACTCAAGCCTGATCCTGCCAACTAACCTTCTCTCTGTCTCTCTGTCTCTGTCTCTCTATCTCTGTCTCTCTCGTCCTGGTTTCCCTGGAACTCACTATGTAGACCACAGGGAGCCAACCTTTTAAGTTACATTTGCATGTGTATGTGTGTATGCACACATGTCACAGTGTGCACGTATAAGCTAGAAGAAAACTTGCAGGAAGCTGGGCAGTGGTGGCGCACGCCTTTAATCCCAGCACTTGGGAGGCAGAGGCAGGTGGATCTTTGTGAGTTCGAGGCCAGTCTACAAAGTGAGTCCAGGACAGCCAGGGCTACACAGAGAAACCCTGTCTCGAAAAAACCAAAAAAAAAAAAAAAAAAAAAAAAAAGAAAACTTGCAGGAGTTAGTTCTCTCCTTCTACCACATGGGTGTGTCCCAGGTATGGAACTGAGAAGAACTGAGATTCTTAAGCTTGGGAGAAAACCCCTTTACTCGCTGGGCCCATCTCACCAGCCACCCACAAGCTTTTTCAGCGTTATTGTCACCTCTCATGAAAAACTGCCTCTCAGACTGAGTAGCCACTGACTGTCACTCAGCCTCACTCAGGGTCTCTCACCCTTCTGAGCATATCCAGGGGTCAACATATGTGCAATACACGTGTCTCCACATGTACATGCTGTCCCTCCATGAAACACGGTGGTGATAAAGACTTGTTAACACTTCCTGGTTCTTACTATGCTGGGCATGCATGCTCTGGGTGCCTTGTGTAAAGTTTCTGTTACCTATCTCACTTTGCAGACAGAGCCACCAAAACTCAGAGAAGTCAAGGGACTTGTTCAAGGTCACAAAGCTAAGATGAAGCTACTACAGACTGGCATCCTGAAATCCCTTGCATTGCTTACTCTGCCCTTCCCCCACCCTGCCTCACCTGGCTTAGCTGTAAGAAGACATTTTGAAGGCGGGCGTGGTGGCTCATGTCTTTAATCCCAGCACTAGGGAGGCAGAGGCAGGTGGATCTCTGTGAGTTCGAGGCCAGCCTGGTCTACAAAGCGAGTCCAGGACAGCCAGAGCTGTTACACAGAGAAACCCTGTCTCAAAAAACCAAAAAAAAAAAAAAAAAAAAAGAAGCGCCGGGCAGTGGTGGCGCACGCCTTTAATCCCAGCACTTGGGAGGCAGAGGCAGGCGGATCTTTGCAAGTTCGAGGCCAGCCTGGTCTACAAAGTGAGTCCAGGACAGCCAGGGCTACACAGAGAAACCCTGTCTTGAAAAACCAAAAAAAAAAAAAAAAAGAAGACATTTTGAGCAGTACGTGGTTAGTCACAGCCAGCTGTGCCATTCACACCGTACCTCACCTCTATGAAGAAGTCTTTATGTTCTTACATGATAGCTTAGAGACCAAGACTCGGAGGCAGTTTTTGTTTTGTGTTTCTGAGATAGCATCTTGGAATGTAGTCCAGAGTGGCCTAGAACTTGAAATCCTCTTGTCTTAGCCTCCTGAGTGTTGGGATTAGAGGTGTGGACCATCACCCAGACTCTAAAACCCAGAGACTTTAAGAAACTTCCCAAGGTAATGAGACCTGAATTCTCTATCTGGGAAAACCTTTGCCTGCCAAGATCACCTAACAGAAGAGTCCTTTTCTGGGCCAGGCTATAGAACAGCAGTTCTCAACGAATGGGTTGTGATACCTTTGGAGGTTGATGATCCTTTCACAGGGGTTGCCTAAGACCATCAGAAAACACAGATGTTTACATTATGATTCATAGCAGTAGCAAAATTCCAGTTATGAAGTAGCAACAAAAATAATTTTAGGGTTAGGGAGGTCACCAAAATATGAGAAACTGCATTAAAGAGTCAAAATGTTAGGTAGGTTGAGAACCACTATGATAGAATATATCTGTTTTACTCAGAACAATCATTTGCCTACCTCCTGCTTCCTTATAAGACTTTGAATTTGAATTATGTCTCTAGGAAGAAAAAAAATTTTGCAACCTCTGGTACACAGTGGATTATGCCCATCTTAGAAATGAAGAAAGAATGTCAGAGAGATTGGAATAAGAGGGAACCTTCATTCTCTGCCTCACCTGTGACTCTAACAAGTCTCTGGGCACTGCCAACCATCACCACGCTCCCATCCATCACCCATCAAAACAGTTTTTGTGACCCCACCACTGTCCTTTCATATCTGCAGTGACACAGTCCCAGGTTCAGGTGAGGCAAACAGGCTGACCGCAGCCTGCAGATAGCCACCGATGTTCATGAGGACCCAGGAAACAGGCAAAACCAAGAAAATGACCTCAACAACCAGAGCCAGGTCGAACTTAACAGGCTAATTGCAAGCATTTGACTAATTACAAGCAAATTGGCATTTCCAATTAGAGATGCAGGATCTTCTCAGGTAATGGTGAGTCAGACTAGGTAGACAGTGACCTCAGCAATAACAAGAAGCCTCAGCTTCACCGAGCACTCTAGGCCAGCTCCCTGAAGAGCAGAGTTCCCAGCCAATCCCAGGAAGGCACAAATGAAGCCAGGGAAGATGAACAAACAGCCCCAAAGCCTGGGGCGGTGACCGTTTATCCTACTGCCACAGGTGTCTCCACACTACCTGAAACCACACAGTAAGGATTGGTGTCTACAGGTCTACAGAGATAAGCATGTCACCTTAGTGCCAACTTCCCCAACTCCATTCCCAACAGCCCAACTGTCAGGCTTTTGAGTGATTGCACAAAAAAAAAACCCCACAAACAAAATAGTAGATCTTGCTACTTATCAAAGAAATCGAAACAATGAAAAAGAACAAATTAACACCATAAAAGGAATTATATTTTATATGCTGGTGGTCATGCCACAAAATAGTGTGTGCACGTGCGTGCGCGCACGCGTGCCTTCATGCTTCTGCGTGTATCATGAGTACGGAGGTCAAAGGTCAATGTCGGATGTCTTCCGCTATTCCTCTCCACCCTCATTTTAAGATATGGTCTCTCACTAAATCTGCAGCTCATAGATTTAGCTAGACTTGTTGGCCAGCAAGCCCCCAAGGATCCTCTTGTCTCTCCAGTGCTGATCACAGCCATACTGATGGGCCCTCATGCTTTGCACAGCAAACACTCTACTGAGTGGGCCATCTCTACTGCCCTGCAAATGCATTCTTTTTTTTTTTTAAATGTATTAATTTTTAAAATCGTGAGCATTGGGTTATATGCATATGTGTACAGGTGCTTTTGGAGGCCAGAGGTGTCAGATCCTCCTGGAGCCAGAGTCACAGGTGGCTGTGACCACCTTATCCCAGTGCTGGGACCTGAATTCCAGTCCCCTGAAAGAACAGTGTGTGTTCTTAACCACTGAGCCATCTCTCCAGTTAACCACTGAGCCATCTCTCCAGCCCTACAAAATGCATTCTTACAAAAAACTGCTAGGAATGTAAATACATGCTTTTAAATTATCCAAATATTTTAAAATATTCACTGATTTTACTTTTAGAAATATAACCCAAAGGGAAAACATTATTGATATGTATAATGATTAGAATATGTATATATTTATTGTAATTTTTTATAAAAGGTAAAAAAATTAAAATAACTACTTTAACATAAAGGTGAAAAATTAGAACAAACATAATGAAGTACTAGGACACTACTTTAAACTATTGTTAAAAAAGTAACCATATGGAAAATGTTTATATGATAATACACAGGTGGCTCAAAATTTTAATGGTTCAGGCATATTAGAACATAGTTTTAATCCCATTTTAGGAGGCAGATAATTTTGAGGCCAGCCTGGTTTAGATATCAAGTTACAACCCAGCCAGGCCCACACAATGAGACCCTGTCTCAAAACAAAAAAACAAACAAACAAAAAATTTATGGTATATATGTGTGTTGGCACAACAAACCTACTCCTATGTTTATGAATGAATTCTAAAGTGATACATCCACCAAAATGTTTGACTTAGATACCAAATTTCTTTCTCATGCTTCTATGTTTAATAACTATTTTATTACAGAATAGAATTTTTGAAGTATAGGCAATCATATGAATTCTGTGTCTTGAGGTTTATCCTAAGGAAAAAATATCCTAAATGCCAGGGGAGCAGGGGAAGGCCCTTATAAACAAAAATGCACATATTGTGTTTATTTGTAAAAGGAAAACAAAGCTGACAGCCTAAAATGTTCAAAAGTGGCTGTGTAAAATGTACAGCCTCCACATGCAGACTATAAACGTCGTTTTCAAAAGCAAAACTTTTTTTTTCTTTTAATCCCCGTGTGAAAGAGAAGGCTGCATGTTTTGTGAAGCTTGAAAGCACCAGAACCAAAGGGTGGATGGAATTCTGGGTCTGACTCAGACAGGAGCATGTTCCCACCATGCAGGAAGCAGCTGTGAGGTTAAGGAGTCAGATCCCCGCGATTTCCCCCAAGGAAGGCTGTTTAGGGCTTAGAGGGTCCTGGAAAGAGGTAGAAACGGGTTTTCCCAGAGTCTTTAAGGGGCATCGGTGGCAGTGAGAGCTTGCCTGATGTGGTAGATCCTACTGGGCATAGGCACAACTTTCATATTCCCCACTTACTCCCAAAAGAAATTTGGTTCTGAGGGCGTATTAACTGAGAAAGGCTCATGCCAGCTCAGACAGCTATGTCGGGCTCGTGCTGGGACCTTGTCCAGCAAGCCAAACTCTCTCTAGCCCAGCCACCTTCCTCCTGCCCTACCCCTGGGGCCAAGTAAATGCCCAGTGACCATCAAATTAGGCTGCTGAAAAGGCAGCGAGGGGACAGGAGCCCCAACCACAGCCCCCCAGGTGAGCACACCTCACCCCTACCTAGGGTGCAGTCCAGGTCAGTCCTGGGCTGAGAGCGCTTCTGCTGAACCTCCCCCCCCCCCCGCCCCCACACACACCACTGGGCCTAGATCAGGGGGAGCTTTGATGGCAGCTCAGCCAGGGCTGGCGCCGCGCTCCTCGATTTCCTCAGTAATTACTTCATTTGCACCGAGCAGGAAGAATCCAAGTCAATCATCCAGGCAGGCACACTAAATGTAATTATCTATGTAATGTGTCCTGCACCATAGCCTTCCTGTGAAAAAGAAAAAGCAGCCGAACTGAGGGGAGGGAGGCCCCTTTGTCTCTAACCCGCGCAGCTCGCCACAAGGATTAATTACACTCGGTGCTAACACGTTTATCACCTCGCCACCAATGGGGAAACCAAGGGCTTTTAAATAATTCATATCTGCAGCCTAGCGCTCCGCTGTGGTTGTGCAGTTGTGCAGAGACACAGAAGCCCGATCCTTTCTGCAAAAAAAGCCCGGCGACTATGCAGGTGCCCAGGCTGCTCTTGCCACCGCTCTGGAAGCCCTGCCACACTCCCAATCCCTCCTTCCAGCCGATGGCCAAGGCTCTGTGACACCAGCCCCTACCCCACCCCACCCCACTCTTGGCAAGATAGGCTCGGCTTTTGCCCAGGCTAAACCACAGCTGCCCAGATGTGGATGCTGCAGCTGGACAGTTACAACTTCTGATGTAGCGCAGACTCCTCCCCACTTCCACAGGGTTCAGAGGCTCCCAGGGTCCAGGCCAGCCCCTGAAATGCCCCAAGCCATCTGGACAGACAGGGGCTCTGGCAGAGGCGTGCCAGCTAGGGCTCCGCCCACGCATGCTGGATAACCGCGGCTGAGTGAGCCACCGGTGATGCCAGATGGAGAGCGAGAGGTCTAGAGGGACTTGGGATGAGTTGCGCAGTCCTGAGGGTCACCACCTCTTGGGACACTTACTGAGGGTCATGTCCTTCTCTCTCCCCTGTTCCCCCTTTATCTTCATGCCCTCCCAGAGTCCAGGATTTCCCACCTCTCACTCTTGAGCCAGACTGGCCTGCAGTCTCAAAGGGCATCTCCCAGTAGCAGCTTCTCCCTCCTCCTCCCCCTTTTTCCTCTCCCCTCCCCCTCCCTTGCACATCTCTGCCCACTTCAACCCCAGACTCCTCACACAATAGCATAGTCCCAGGGCTCTAAACCTCAGCAGCTTGCTTTCCCATCACCAACACTGCGTGTTCCTTCACTCCACATCTCCTCATCACCCCCTGCCCACATACCCTTCAGCAGCTACCCAATGAACCACAGACACCACCCTCCAAGAAACCACGAGCCTCTGACCCCTCCCACTGAAGAAGGAGAGCCTTCACCGACCTGAACCTGACCCCTGGACCCTTCCATCTCTCCTTCCTATGAGATTAGAGATAGGGTGGGGCTGCACCTCGGAGGCTGGCAGCCCCAAAGCTGCCCTCACCCAGGGATGCAACTCAAAGGAAATCAATTTAGATAGACGGTGCCGGCTCTTCCTAGGGATTCTGGAGCGGGTGAGGTCACAGAAAGGCTATAATTAGCATTCCCGGAATCCACGATCCCTAAGTAAGGCTGCCAAGGCTGGGGATGAAGAAGGCAGTTCACTGCAGTGCATGCAACCCTGGCCTCCTGTGTGGCCAACACCGGCTGCCAGCCCTGCTCCAGCCCAGCCTTCTTCCTTCCCACCTCCTAGATTTGATGCACCTAAGCGGACTCACCGGCTGGACCTCGGAGATGTGATCCCGCGCTGAGAGCGCTAAGTGCGATTTCGGAGGCACCCCTCCCCCAGCTCGGGCTAGCTGGGGTCCTCCTCCTACCCCCCTAGGGACCCCTTCGCTAGAGCGAGGCTCTGGATCTAAAATGATCTAATCAGTCATCTTCCCGCTGGCAGGTGCCTGGCTCCGGGGAGAGGATGCTGTTGTGGTTACTGCAGGATCCAGCACCTTTCCCAGGCAGAAGCAGCTGGGCATGCTCCATGAGCTCCTGTGGGGATTTCAGGACCACGTGACTCTCCCTCCCCAAGCTGTCACTTAGGATCAGGAGTAAATAGTCCCCCGGAAAGGTTTAACTCCATCCACACCAGTGACAAGCTGCTAACCACCCTTGCTGCCCTCCCCGCAGAGAAGGGGTTGGTGGGCACAGCCTCCCTAGCCTCCCACAACTAGGCCAAGGCTGCCCCCAAGAGGGCATCTGGGACTGCATATGGGTAAGCAGCCTTTTCGAAGTCCTCCCACGGGAGACGGCTGCAGAAAGCTAGAAATGTTTGCCTGTGGGCTTGGCACTGTGGTGAGGCCTCATGCACCCAACCTGCAGAGTGGTGGCCTTCCAGCTCTATGTTTTTTCCTTCCCGTTCAAAGGTTCAAAGTGGTCATTTCTGGGTATCAGGAGAGCTTTCCTGGGACCCTGATACTTCCATATCCCTCAACGCAATGAATTTAAAGGAAAAACATTAGGAGAGATAGGGACCCATTAAAACAAGTCAAGACAAAACAAAACAAACAAACAAAAAAAAGAATCTCTTGGTCTTCAACCCAGACTGGTCTCCAGTGACCTTGGAAGAGGGTGCTAGCCAAGCCCTGAACCTGTGCTGGGGCTATTGATGAGCAGAGGCAGGGAGCTTTATACAATAGGGTTATAGCCCCGTTTCTGTGCAATAAACATAGTCACTGGCCTCCCCCATATCTCTCCTCTACTGTGCCTCAGTTTCCTTCCTTTCACGTCTCTCTGGGAAGGTAGAGTCTCTGTGACATTATGGATAACTGCAAAGGAACCCTTAGTTTCCTAACCAGGATCAGAAAGGAGTGGGAGGAATTGCCCTTAATTTCCAGAATTTGTACCTAGGCTGCGCCTTTGACCCAAAGCTGGAGACCATACTGCTGAGGTCACTTCTGAACGTAGAAATATTCCAAAAAGCGGGAATTGACAAGTATCTTTAAGGCCCTACCCACATGTTAATTCTATTGTTATTTGTTAATGGACTATCTTGATCTTTTTTTTTTTTTTTTAAAGGCCGAAGATGTTAGCTCAGTTGGTGAGTGCTTGTCTAGGACACATGAAATGAAGCCCTGGGTTTGAAAACCAGCTGCCCATAAAATGTGGTATAGGCAAAAAATATCAGAAGCTTAAAACTATTCTTGGCTACTTGATGAGTTCAAGGATCATGTGGGCTACATTAAACCTTGTCTCAGAAGAAAAATGAACAAATCAGAAAAGCAACTTCTCCCCACTCCAACTGAATGAGTCTCACACAGTGTGTGAGTATCCCAGTGTAAGCATCATTTTTGTCACCTGGAGTACTTTTCTTTTAAAAAGAATCTGCTTTAGAAGGCACAAGAGAACACTTCCTTCCCAGCACCCAGGAAGAGATAGATTAGGGGAGTGGAGATATGGGGGAGATTTGATGGGGAGGGGGGTAAAGTCAACCGAGGGAGGTACCTAAGGGACAATCCTTATCCCTGCTCAGAGCAGATGAGCACAGAGCAGCCTAGCTGCTCTCTTGAGAGGGTTTCCTTTCTCCTCCCCTGAGGTAGATGAGCTGCCAGGTTGGTCCTCAATGACTCAGGGAAAGCCTCTCAGCTAAAGGGGCAGGGAAGTTGTGAGTAAGGGCCCAGTGCCAGGCCCAGTTCACCTACCCAGCTCTCCAAGAGTTGGCAAGGATGCCCGGTACAGGTGGGGCCCAGTCGGCTTCTAGACAGTCAGAAATGAGGGGCTCTTCGGGGGGGTCTCTGGCCTTGAGAAGTTGGTGGACTGAAGCAGGGTTGAGAGAGAGATTCCAGGACGCAAGAGGGGAATGGAAGGAGACAACGACCCCAGCCCACATGCCACACAACCCTCAGGTAGCTGGAGAGGGCAGCCAACAGACAAGGCTGCTGGACGGGTTTCCTCTTTGGCAGACAGAGAGTGAGAGCTCCTGACAAGGCTCTGGCTCACCCAAAAGCCTGAGCCAGAAGGGTGGATGCTTCCAGAGGACACGGAGGCTCCAGGGGCTGTGAGAAGCCAAACAGTTGACCTGGCTGGGCACAGCGCCCTCCTGCTGGGGAGCAAAATGGGAGATGTACAAGGGCTTATGGGGCTGGCAGGATGGAGGAGGGACAGCTGAGAAAGCAAGAATTCCTTGCCAACTCTAAATCCTCCCTCTGTTAGCCCAGCCGAGAAGCAAACTGCTTCTGGGAAAGGCTGAGGAGGAGGCCTGAGGAAGGACCGCCAAAGAAAGTGTCTCTGTGGCCCTGCCTCCCCACTGCAGGTCCTGGCTCACCTTCTCTGTCACCTCTTCAATTGTCATCCCCGTCCTCCACTCCCCACATGGCCTGGTGGCCACTAAACTGATGGACTAACTGCCCCTGGGTGCACACCTTTCACCCAGAGTCCTTGTCCACTCTGGCCTCCTTCACCCAGACCACATCACCTTGGAATCAGGGAGGAGGCCTGAAGGTGAGGCTGTCAAAAGACTCGGGTTTGAGACCCAGATCTACCTCTGACTAATGCAGCACCTATGAACTGGGTTCTTGACTGCCGAGCCCCAGTTTTCGTCACCTGCAAATGGCGTTTGTCTGCAGCTCCAATCACGCTTTGTTTTTTCTCCCTGTCTGTCTCATTCCTTCCTGTCCTGAGTGACATTTGCCTTTTTTGCAACTGAGCTAACAGGACCACTATACCAGAACCACGGTCCTGTGGCTTTCTCTCCTTCATTCTGTCCAAAAGACAGAACAGTTCTTGATGGCTCCACCTTTCAGCCCACAGGGCCTCCTCTGCAGACCCACAGGTTCAGGGTCTGCCTGGACTCTTGGAGACCTGTACAGCCTTTAGGAAAGTACCAGGGCTTTGTCATCCCACTCTTGAGCATCTGTGGGTGGAGCCCTGGCTTCTGCATCTCTGCCTCCTAGCAAACCCTGGAATGGCCTGAGCAGCTCCTGGATGCCCAGAGGTCCAAGTAGGTGCCCAGTTACCCACTTGGCACCTTCCTGCAGGAACTGTTCAGAACAAGGAGTGCTAGGGATGGGTGGGGTCCCTGGGTGGAGGAGCAGCAGGGGTTATCAGGGTGTGGTCCTGTAGGCCACCTCTCTGCTGTGTCTCCTGCCCTGACAACGCTGGAGGGAGAGGCACTCTTGAAGACAGAAGAGACCGGTTCCACAACAGGTTGCTTGTGCAGGAAGCAGACAGAGACCAGGACCAGGTCTCCTATTGGCTAGGAATTGCTTTTACATAGCTGGCTCACAAGTCTCAGAAGTCCACCAGACCCTCAGTGACAGAACTGCAGTAAGAGAGAATCAAGACACTCCCCAGGTCCTGGCAAGTGACTTAGTGGGTCACCACTCAACAAATCCTTTTGAAGACCTGGTCTGCGGACCTTGTGTGCTCTGCTACCCTCCTGAGGGTTAGCGTGGTAAGTGCACAGGGGCCACAGTGAGCTCTAGCTACCCTTCCTATTTGCTTTGTCTCTTCTAGCAGCCCCTTCCATTCTTGGCGGTGACACTTTTAAAACCTCAGCACACTAAAGCAAGTACCATGCGACCTGCTTCCTAAATACCATGAAGGGACATGCTTAATGAGATACAGTTATCACACTTGGTAAGTACCCAGCCCAGTGAATGTCAGTATTTGCTTCTTAAAATGTGACTCCCAATGGCTAGAAGAAACATCTCCCTAAATTATCTGAACATTTGACTTCTGTTTTTCGTTACTTCTTTTTTTTTTAAGGTTTTTTTGAGACAGGGTTTCTCTGTGTATCCTTGACTGTCCTGGACTCACTTTGTAGACCAGGCTGGCCTTGAACACCCAGAGATCCGCCTGCCTCTGCCTCCCAAGTTCTGGGATTAAAGGCGTGCGCCACCACATAAGGCTTTTTCGTTACTTCTTGAGATCCATGTATGGAGTCCTACACAGTTTCTACTTTACCTCCCAGCCAAATGTCAAGAAGTCTTGCTGAGAATTGATTGCTCATGGAAAATAAGGCATTCAGGAGTCATTCATTCATTGGCACGCTCATTTGGTGAGGGTGTGAAGCCCCGGGCACCAACGACACTGAGGGAAGCTATAGCATCATGGTAAGAACACAGCAGTGGAATCATCCACAGCAACTGCCTCCAGGTTGGATTTCTGAACACTTCTAGACATCTCAGCTTTCCTATTATTTGCTAAAACAGAGCTATCAGAGTCTCCCTTCCCAAGGGATTAAATGAGGTAATGTGGTAAAGCCCTGAGCTTTCAGAGTGGCTACTGCTGTCACAAGCTGGGGACATTTTCATTATAATACACAATAAGGCAATATAATCTCTCTCTTTCCAGGCTTCTTAGGCATCCCTGTGTCAACCCTGCCCCTTGAGGAGTCCTCAACCCATGGTTCTCAAGATGATCTCAGAACAGCAAATCCCCATCAGCTAGAAGCCTATTCAACTTGAGAAGTCTAGACCCTCTGAGTCAGGAACCCTGGGGAAGGCCCAGCAATCCGGGTTTCAAAAGCCCTCCAGTGACTTGGGTGGATGTTGAGGATGGAGAATTGCTGATGGTGGAAAACAGGCGTGTATGGAAATTAACAATTGTGATGCCCATGGGCTTCCCTGTAAAGGAGAGAGCATGGGAGGGACCCGGACACTGGTCCTCACAGTTAGATACACAGGGCTTCCTCAAGTAGGAAGAAGGTACGTGAGGAGAGACCAGAGATTTGGTATGGCTGGAGGGGGTGAGGAGTAGACTGAGAAGCAGGGCTGAGACAGACGGACAGACAGACAGACAGAGCTGAGCCTGGTCAGGAGGTCCTGGACATACTGGGAAGAGGAATTTAAGCCTTACCCTGTAAGAGATGGAAATGGGGAAGGGTTTTAGCAGAGAATGATGCAGATGCCTTGTATTCTGGGAGGAAAACATTCTTGTAGCATTCTGACCCAGGAGCAAGAAGTTCAACTGAGAAGCTACTAGAACGGTCTAGGTAGAGGTGAACTTGGGTGGTGGCCTCAGGGTTCCTGGGAGCTAGGCAGCCTGTGAGACAGTAATTAATTGTGTTCTCATTTATACCCCATTTTTTTCCACCCACCCGTTTCAGTAAATACTGCGTTCCTATAATATATTGGAAAGATTCTATGATAAGGGAAAACAAAATGAGCAGATGCTGTTCTCAAAGATTGCTCAGCAACGGAGTACTACGAAAAAGTAAACAAGCTGGCCTGAGGCTTGACAGTGCTCTGCCTGGTACAGGCTCTGGCCCCAGTACCACAAAAGAACCAACTGACAAGTAGGAGCCAGATAACCTGGACACAGGAGGGAGAGAGAAAGTGCTCCAGGCACAGGGAACAACAAGGGCGGAGGTCCAGCAATGGGTCTGGGTTTGTCATGAAGGAGGCGAAGAAAGGGAAGTATCAGCACAGGACAGCTGGGATAGAGAAGGCCACAGAGGTGGGCAGGTCACCCCATCTTAGGTGGTAAATCTTTTAGGCTTACTGTTCTCATTTTAAATTATGTGTCTGTGTGTGGGTCAAGTGTGTGTGAGTGCAAGAGATCATAGAGACCCCTGGAGCTGGAGTTCCAGGCACTTGTGAGTCTGCCTGATGGCGCTAGGAGTTTGTCTTGAGTCCTCAGCGCAAACAGCAACATATCTTAATTGCTGAGCCATCTCTCCAGCCCCTACGTGGTAAATTTGAAGGATGGGTTAGATGAAACAACATGACATTGTTCAGTAAATAAACTTGGCAACTGAACGTTTACCAGAAAACATTAAGATGACATTCCTTCATAAGAATGAGAACTGCCCGGGCGGTGGTGGCGCACGCCTTTAATCCCAGCACTTGGGAGGCAGAGGCAGGCGGATCTTTGTGAGTTCGAGGCCAGCCTGGTCTACAAAGTGAGTCCAGGACAGCCAAGGATACACAGAGAAACCCTGTCTCGAAAAACCAAAAAAAAAAAAAAAAAAAAAGAATGAGAACTGAAGAAAGCGTTTACGTGAAGCAAGGGCTGGGCAGGGCCCCACAGAGAGCTCAGGTGTTGAGCCATGTGACAACAGAGTAGTTTCCAATTAAGTCATGTGTGAAAAGGACTTTTTTTTTTTTAACTTTAAAAATATGGCTAACCCTGTAGGGCAGGGTGGGGGATGCTTTTAATCCCTGTATTTGGAAGGCAGGGGCAGGTGAAACTCAGTGAGGTCAAGGGCAGCCTCGGCTACATAGCATGTTTCAGACCAGTCAGGGCTAAATAATGAGATCCTGTCTCAAAAAGGGGGGTGTGGGAAGGGTAGAGAGACGGCTCAGCAGTCAGGGGCACTGACTGTTCTTCCAGAGGACCCAGGTTCGATTCTCAGCACCCACATAGTGGCTCACAACCATCTGTAACTCCAGTACTTGGAGATTAATCCTCTCATGAGGAAATGTGACCTGTTGCCATGTACTGCAGAGACATAAATGCGAGCAAAGCACTCATACACATAAAGTAAATAAATAACATATACATGTATATATATATATATATGATGTCCATGCTGGCTGGTTCTGATGCAGGGACTGAAAAAGAAAGGTAACATGACGTGCGGGTGGCAGGCCCAGACATGCCTGATCGCCAAAACCCTGGGAGCCCAAAGGGCTGCTAGGTGGGCAGTGGGGGGACGCCTGGAGTTCCTGTAAAAGACGTTAGCCAGCAGGAGTTCATCAGAGCTCTGACAGCCTTCCTCAAAAAGTCCAGGAAGCTAAAAGTCCCTGAATGGGTGGACACAGTCACGCTGGCCAAACATAAAGAGCTTGCCCCTATAACGAGAACAGGCTTTACACACGAGCTGCTCCCACAGCACGATGCCTATACCTCCGTGGTGGTGCAGGGGTTGTCTCCATGACCGAGATCTATGGAGAAATGGTGTCAGGCCCCAGCCACTTCATCAGAGGCTCCAAGAGTGTGGCCCGCTGGGTCCTCCAAGCCCTGGAGGGGGCTGAAAATGGTGGGAAAGGACCAAGATGGGGGCCGCAAACTAACACCTCATGGAGAGGGACATCTGGACAAGATCTCAGGACAGGTGGCAGCTGCTAACAAGAAGCATTAGAACAAAGGATGCTGAGTTAATAAATTGCCTCATTCATTAAAAAAATAAAAAGGGTAACACCTTTTCAAACAAAGGAGGGCTAAGACTGGTACCTTCCTCTCTAGGAACTATGGCTATCTCTGGCAGAGACAGTAACCCAGCATCAGGGCAGTGGGCATCACGACTCTTTGATGGCTACAGAATATAGGGGTGGTTCGGGCAAGAAGCCCACAGGCTTGGGCACAGTTTCACTTCTGGAAGGAAGCTAGAACTGAGCTTTCAGGAAGATGGAGAGAGAGAAACAGACAGACAGACAGACATTGAGTTTCGGCAGAGGGAAATGAGTCCAAGTGGGTGTCTCTGGACCTCCAAAGCCGGAACAGTTGCACTCTCTGCCTGCCTAGTTCTAGCCAGGAAGCTTCCCAAGGCCTACCCTCAGCCACCCCAGAGCCAAGACTCATTGCTTACATGACTCCACCAATCACTTAGAGGAAAGAAAACACCCTACAGCCCAAAAGCCACAGAGGTCCCCCACCCACAAGAACAAGAGCAGTGGGCCTGGCCTTGCCACCACCAACCTCTTTTTTTGCTCCCAAGGATCCCCCCTCAAAACATTGCAACCTCATTTCACACCCCAATGTCCCATTTCTTTCCTCTCCATCCTTGCCTGGTACATTGACCAGAGTCTCTCCCACACATGGGATGAGCCAGTCGTTCTGCTGGTTCAGCCCAACCCAGAGCTCCATGGACCCTACACCAGAAACCTTCCTGTGACTCACACTAGTCACCCTTGGGCCAACAGACACATGCTGCTGTCTGCCTGGTGCTCCTCAGTGCCTCTAGGCCACCCACAGACCCAGTGGCTACACCTTATGTCATATGCCAGATCCTCTAGCCACCTCCTCTCGGAGGCATCTATGACTGGGACAAAAGCCAGGCTAAAGGTGAGGTTAAAAAAAAAAAAAGAAACTATGTACTCACTTGATGAAGTATACAGCTCCCTCTGGGGTGGAATCCATCTCCCAGCCCTTAGGCAAACCTGCAAGGGAGCAAAAGCACAAGCTGAGAAGTTCTGGATGCAGATTCTCTTCATCCCTCTACCTAACAGCCTGGGGCCTGGAAAACTCCAGGGGAGGCCACAGAGTCCAAGCAGCCACTGCACCTTTCCCCCATTATTTCTAGCATCCAAGACTTCATCAAATGAGGAGAGAGACGACTGTTGATGGGGGCTTCTCTGGCAATGAGAACATCAAAGAGCAAGGCAACAAATGAATCACCATTGATGCCCTTCCTCATTTACCCCACGAATGTCTTCTGAGCATCTGGGCCAGGTCCAGAGTCAGACCCTGAGACGCAGCAGGGAGCCCCAGATGCTTGTCCTGTGAGGGTCTTCAGATCCACCTACCACAGAGGTCAAAGCTGGCGCCAAGGGCAAGTGACTCACCCAGGACTCACAGGTCCTTAGCAACCAAGATCTAACTGGGACACAAGTCTCTGAATCCCAGGCCAGTGTTAGGAGCTCTAGACCACTGCTCTGCCATGAGGCACTTAGGACCTGGGGAACGCAGAAATTCCAGAAAACAGAGATGGCTTGTGAACATCAATAGCATCTTTGAAAAACAGTGTCCACAGAGAAGCTCTGAGAGGTCAAGGGTTGAATCACTGAGGAAGCTGTCCTTGGCCAGGAGGCTCTAAGGATGCAGCACCTCCATACCAGAGAGCCCAGTTAGGTCCTGACTTGCCTTGCTGTCTCAGGGTTACTATTGTTGTGTTGAAACACCATGACCAAAGCAACTCAAGGAAGAAAGGGTTTATTCAACTTACACTTCCAAATCACTGCTCATCATCAAAGGAAATCAGGACAGGAATTCAAACAGGGCAGGAACCTGGAGGCAGGAGCTGATGCAGAGGTCACGGAGGGGTGCTGCTTCCTGGCTTGCTCATCATTGCTTTCTTATAAAAGCCAGGACCACGGCTGGGGATAGCACCACCCACAATGGGCTGGACCCTCTGACATCAGTCACTAATTAAGAAAATGTCCTACCAGCTTACCTAGAGGCCAATCTTAGGGAGGCATTTTCTTAATTGAGGCTCCCACTCTAGTTTGTGTCAAGTTGACATAAAACTAGCCAGAACACCTGTTCACTCCACCGCAATGGATACACTAGCCAAGTCCCACCTTCCCAGCGCAGAGAGAGTCACCCATCCCATGGGAGAGAACTTTGAGAGACTCTGCATCAACCAGGGCAGCTGGAGACCATTCAGGGAGCAGAAGTCCTGTGGCTGACATATTGGAAAATGGGAGAGAATTCTCTTAGCACTCATTGTTCCTCTTTTGGTCAGCCAAAGCACCTGCCTCAGGCAGGAGGCCACCAGACACAGCCACCCTCTGTGAGTCTGAACCTGCCATCATCTCACCACCTGCTTTGGGTTACACATGGCAGAAAATAGAGCCTGAGTTTGGAAGAGGGGCTGGCCCAGGTTTGAGCCATCGTTTCGTTCACTTGTATTTACGAAGAGCCTGTATTTCCATCATTGTTGCTGTTTCAGCAGAACAAGGCAGCCGAGCTCAGCTCCTGGACCCCCAGGAATTGGCCCAGAGGAATACTATCTCAGCAGCTGCCACTCAGTGGAGTGTCCCTTCTCACACGTGTGTGACACCTCTACTAGCTTATCTGAGTATGATATGGGTGTCAGGCCAAGAAGGAAACTGAGGCCCAGACAGGTTAGTCAACTTGCTTAAGGTCACACAAGAAGTGTCTGGGGCCGGGCGGTGGTGGCGCACGCCTTTAATCCCAGCACTTGGGAGGCAGAGGCAGGCGGATCTTTGTGAGTTCGAGGCCAGCCTGGTCTATAAAGCGAGTCCAGGACAGCCAGAGATATTCAGAGAAACCCTGTCTCGAAAAACCAAAAAAAAAAAAAAAAAGAAGTGTCTGGGCTGGGATGTGAGTGCTGGTCTGGCACCTCCAGAGCCTACACTCTTGCCTCTGTGTGGCTCCATAAATGCTACTTGTTCCCCTCTGTCCCCGTGGGAGGACGCTCCCATTCAGAAGGGTGTGGGTTGGCAGCCTCCCCAAGTAGAGGGAACCCCATTGGGTCAGAATCATAAATAATCCTGCCACTGTGATGTGCTGGGAAAGCAGCCAGTGTGGTTTCTGTCCCCTGCCTTTTCTAGCAACTTCCCTCCACACTGCCCTCTCTGCCTGGGCAACACCAAGAACGCCTATGTTCCTGTCCAGGCGGAGTGCCCGCTTAGGCAGGCAGCTGCCCTCCCAACAAGCTTCAGGGGTGGCTTAACTCCTTCCCAGCCTCGGATAACCAGTCAGATGCAACCAAAATGGAAAGAACTGCTGCCCCCGACCCTCCCCAGGCCCTTCAGAACCTTCCAAGTCCTACTTAGGGCAATGCTGCTCTCAACTGGAGCAGCTGAGGCCTTGCACCAGCGCAACCAGGCGGCAGAAGAAACCAGCTTCGACATGGTGGCAGAGGACCTTGCCTCACTTGAGTTGGAGATGGGACAGTGGCAACAGCGAATCCCCACCCCCTTCTGGTGGTGCCAGCTTTCTAGCATGGTGCTTGCAACCACCTTCTAAGGTTCATAATCCTGCCCCGTCTACACAGATGCAGAAAATAAGTCAGAAGAACCAAGCCCTGCCCACAACCATGCTGGAAGCAAGGAGAGCCACCATTGGAATTAGGTCTCTGCCCGCTGAATGTGCATCTCACCCTGACCCCACTTCACTTATTAGCCAGGTGGCCTTGGGCCAAGTACTTCCTCTCTGCTCTTCATTTTCCTCCTCTAAAATTCAGGAGTTGAAATCCATGGTCCCTGGAGCCTCCCTCAATTCTGAACCATGATTCCAGTCCATATCTAAATGGAGTAGGCTGTGGGCAAGTGAAACCTTAACCCAGCAAAGCTACCTGTGCCCTGTGAGTGACCAAGGCTAGTGTCTGGCATGGAACAGGCTATGAAGGGTCAGAGCCTATCCCACAATACTGCCCCTGCACCTCTCCCTCCTGGCCTCTCATCCTAGAGGAAGGCCTTTCACTCACTTTCACCCTGTAGGCCTTCTGATTCCTACAGTCTTTACCCCTGTAACTGGAACCGAAGTCTTTCTCTGGCTGTTTCTCATGTGTCATTGGTCTCTACACAGCCCACCTTACCCACTAGCCTGGGAGGTCTAAGAGAGCGAGAAGGAAACCAGAGTTAGCCTTGGCCTCTTCCTCCCCAGCTGAAGGCATTCCACCAGCCCACCAAGGCCTATTTGCATTTAAATTGATTAAAATTACTTCCAGTCCACTGTAGGCTAACTGCACTCCCACTGCACACTGGTACACTTGGCCAAGGGCAGCTGTGTTAACCAGCACAGGTGATAAACAGACCAACCTTACATGCAGCACAGGGATAGGGTTCTGCCCAGTCCGGGAGCATCGGGATAGAGGCAACCTTCAGGCTGATGTGTCCTCTAAGGTCTGTCCCTGACACTAATGGTAGCGATATGCTCCTTAGAGGTACTCTGCACTGTTCCCTGGGGGCCCTCCAGAGGCTACTCATGACAAAGGAAAAGTAAATGCAGGTCTGCGGCCAAGGATTTCTCTGACCACCTCAAGCTGTCGTCTCCTCATCAACTGCAAAGGCAGGGGCAGGTGGTCCTTACCTGGGCAAGAGGAATGTCCACTCTGGATGGGCGAGGCCGTACCAGGGTGCACCCAGCTGGTTGACTTCTCCTCATCACTATGGAAGAACCAATAAGGATGGGTCAGGTTCACAAAGGCTTCCTGGAACAGAGCCCTTACTTGCTGAGATGGCCGAGACCACCCTACCATTCACTCGTTTGTGTTCACATGTGCAAAGCCAAGTCTGAACCTTCAGAGGTGAGCAATGTCTAATCCCTGGCCTTGAAGAACACACTAGCCCAGGAATATGGACACATGCAGACAGTAGTTGTGCTGTGAAGCAGCAAGAATACAGACTCTAGGCTGCTGGTACAGCGGCAGCACAGTGGACAAGAATACCCTTGCCCACAGTGGGGCAAGTAGAATTCTCTAAAGAGAAGGCCTCTCACAGGCAGGCCCTTGGGTGGATGAGAGGTGGTCACTGCATGGCTGCAGTGCTGTAGATTTCTTTGTGGTTGTGTTGTTGTTTTTCAAGTCAGGGTTTCTCAGTGTAGCCCTGGCTGTCCTGGAACTCTCTCTGCAGACCATTCTGGCCTCGAACTCACAGAGATCCACCAGCCTCTGCCTCCCGAGTGTTGGGATTAAAGGCGAGAGCCACCACGCCCAGCAGTGCTGTAGATTTCTACTCCCAGCATTCCCTCCATGTAAGAATCTGACAAACCTGGGCGTGGTGGCGCACGCCTTGAATCCCAGCACTTGGGAGGCAGAGTCAGGTGGACCTCTGTGAGTTCCAGGCCAGCCTGGTCTACAAAGAAAGTTCCAGGACAGCCAGCACTGTTACACAGAGAAACCCTGTCTCAATCAAAACAAAACAAAACAACAACAAAAGACAGATCTGGAATCTGAGGTTCAGAGAAGTTATGTAATTTGCCCAGGTCACACCAGAATGATGGACGACCTGCCCTCCCCCAAGCCCCAGTCTGTTTCTAGTACCTGATAACCCAGTGAGGTGGGCTCCCCAACACTGGTTATCTGAGAGCAAGGGAGCGGATAGATTTTCTTCAACCCTACCATCCAAGGGACACTAATTCTTTAGGATGGACAGGGACGGGGTAGGCACTTCCAGATGCCCCAAGTGCTAGGGCGGGGCTTGAGACAAGACCCTACTCGGTGTCTGAGGAATACCTGCCATGCATAAGACCCACAAAGAAACAGTCCCCTCGGTTTTTATTGTAGTGAGACTTAAAAGATGCTTGTATAAACCAATGTTCTGATATATGTAAAGAACACCTTGAAGCCGGGCGTGGTGGTACACACCTTTAATTCCAGCACTCAGGAGGCAGAGGCAGGTGGATGGGGCCAGCCTGGTTTATAAAGCTAGTCCAGGACAGCCAGGGCTCTATTACACAGAGAAACCCTGTTGGGGGTGGGCGTGAGAACACCTTGAAAACTGCCAACCAAATCGAGATAATAAACCCCTGATTCTTTATGCCCCTTTTTATTTCCTGTCTCCCACACTCTCAGCTCTGTGTACACACCTAGCTTGCTCTATCTTCCGCCCCCTCCCCCCCCCCCCCCCCCCCCGTCCCCCCCCCTTGCCTTTTCCTTTAGGGAGTTTCTAGTTTATACAGAAGGAATCATACCAACCAGACGTCTCTATCTTAGCTTTCCACTCTTTTTTTCCACACTGCAGTGTTAGTGATTTATTGGCAACGTGAAGGATGCATGTGTGCCCATCCACTCCCGTGTAATGGACATACAGATTGTTCTAAGCTTGGGCCAATAAAAACAAAGCTATTGTGAACATCTGTGGGTGGTGAGGGGGCATGTGGCCTTTCTCTTTTTCTTTTTCCTTCATTAATTTTTCTCTGCGGCTGGATACCTGCTACACGGAGAGACTTTGTAGCTGATCCACCTCTCTGTCAAGCAGAGGAGAAACAAAGTCACAGTTCTAGTAACCTCTGCACTCTGGAGCCACGGTTGCTATAGGAGAGGCCCTGTAGCCGTGGGGCCTTGGGTCTGGCTTTGGTGCTAGCTAGAAGCCAGAGAAGAAAGCTGGGAATGCAAAAGGCTTGAGGGAGCCAGTGTCCTTAGGCTGACTCACCCTCCCCTCTTCTCACACTGTTGCTCTTGCGCAGACTTCTCCTCCATCTCCACCCCACCTGGGTGCTGTGGATAGCCTGTCAATAGGATGACTTTCCACTGCAGGCTTCAGCTCCCTCTGCTTCTCCCCTTCCCAACCTCCCCTTGTCAGCCTGGCCCAGAACAAGGCAGTTAAGGGTTAGTTGGCCTTAGCATTGCTGGAGAAGCTAGACCTGGGAGGGCAGGTGTTACTACAAATCCAGTCTCCACGCACAACTGTTTCCTTCATCAGGGTTATTCATGGGTGGCCACTGTAGTCCTAGAACCTTCCCACCAGCCTTGAATGCCAGCCTGCCTCTCCAGCACACCCTACCCCACTGCGCTCTCCACAGCCCTTAAATGAAGAAAAAGTCAAGACCATCAGGCTCCCCACATATCCACCCTACCCACAAGCAAGCAAGCAAGCAAGCAAGCAAACTCAGTTCCTTGCCTGTCCTTCAATTCTTGTCTCTATCTTGGGGAAGTGGCAGCCTTCTCTCCCCTAAGGCTAACACTCTGGGCTATCTCCCGACGCTTGCCCATCTTTTACAGGCCCTCACTCCACTGAGTGTCCCAGCCTGAATCATGACCTGCATGAGGCACCAGCCCCTCCACTCCTATCTGTGTCTCACACAGGGACAATTCTCTGTCTCCTTCTTAGTGTCACTTCTACCCCCAACTTCCTCTCTGCACTCTCCTTCTCAACCCAGCATTCCTTCCTGAAGTCTCTCCTGCTCACCAAGCCCCATTATTCTGGTTTCTGTTCCCAGCACCCTGAAACTGCTTTCCACTAAGGACACCCTCCCATTCCTAAGTCCAGTGTGGCTACTTCCTAACCTTTGGCTCTTTGGCTTTTTTTTGCTGTATTGACCACTGCTGACTACCCCTTCCTTCTCAAGCTCTCTGTGCCTTCTCACCTCTTCAGTCCTGGGGCTGCTCACCTCTGACCCCCTTGGTCTCATTCCCAAGCTAGCCTGTCTTTCTCTACTCTCTCCATAAATACTGGTGCTGCCTGGCTATCTTCCTGTCCCCTCATTCACACTTTGGGAGGGCTCACCTCTGCAGGACAACTCCTAGAGAACCCTCTTCAGCCCAGGCTTCACCCAAATGCCAGAGGGTGTAGCCAGCTGCTGTACCACCCTATACATGGCACACAGGGACCTCAGGCTCAAGGGATCACCACTGATCGTATCCCCATCCCCAAGCTGGGCTCTTCTTTTTTTTTTTTAAAGATTTATTTTATTTATTTTATGCATATGTGTGCTCCATCTGCATGTACACCTGCATTCCAGAAGAGGGCACCAGATCTCATTGTGGATGGCTGTGAGCCACCATGTGGTTGCTGGGAATTGAACTCAGGACCTTTGGAAGAGCACTAGGCAGTGCTCTTAACCGCTGAGCCATCTCTCCAGCCCTGGGCTCTTCTTCTTTAATCCCCTCCCTAGAGAAGTCCCTCCGCTCTCCCATCCTTAAATCTCCATCCTCCCAGCAGCAGGTCTGGGACTTCCAGCTTTCAAGGCAGCTTCCTAAGTATTCTGTTCTGGTGCTTCCCTATCTCCATCCCCAGCCCTTACAGCTGCCAGAAGGATCCTTCTGGATGCAGATCCTACAATATCAAGACCTGGGATAAAGTCTCCTATGGCTTTCTATCTCTTGCAACATAGAGGCCCAACCCCTTGGCTACCATAATGGGCCTTCCTCAAGCTGCTTTCCTGTCTTATTTTCTCTGCAACCCCTGAAGCTTCCACACCATGTGCACTGTGACCCTAGAGGGTTCTAGGTACCTTTGCCTCAAGTCCACCCTGCTTTCCTTACAAGACCTCCCAATGCCCAAGGCCACTAGACTTTTCCATTCCCCTTTAGAATGAGTCCAGCACTTATTTGGATGGCCTCCCCAGTCTCCCTTCGAGGTCTTAGCTTTCCTCCCTGGTCCCATAGTCAGCACCAGACAAGTACATGCCTCCTGGGATACCTTGCATTATTCTGCACTTTCTCCTGCCACCTTAAAGGTGAAGTGTGTAGCTTATTGTTTTTATTTTTGTGTTGCGGGTGAAGAGTGGATGCTCAGTATGAGGCTGTGAAGTGAAAAGGAAGGTTAGGAAGAAACTGGAAGGCAAACTCTGCCATCACATCAGGAGCTCTTGGGAATTCAGATCATCAGGCTGTCTCTGCTCAGAATAAGAATGGGATGGGGGGATGGAGGGACAGGACCTCAGGAATAAGTCTCCATTGTTGTTTTGAGACAGAGTTTCACTCTGTAACCTTGGTTGGCCTGGAATTCAGAGATCCACTTGCCTCTGCTCCCAGAGTGCTGGGATTGAGGGTGGAGGCCACCATGCCCAGCCCCAGATCACTCTTTTCAGAAAGATCCTTGGATGATTTCTTATTTTCTTTCTGTATTTTCGGGGTAGAGGCTCATTATGCCTAGCTTGCTCTCAGACTCTTAAGTCAAGCGATCCCCTTGCCTCAATCTCCTCAGACTCCACCACACTTAACCTTGATGATTTTTATAGATGTTGAAGGCTCAAGCCACTGAGGGAAGGGACTCTCATTTTAATCCTGGAGACAGTCTGTGTTACTTAGGATCCTAACCCCAGGCCAAGAACTTTAGTGAAGTTACCACTAAGACAATATAATTCAGCATCAATTATGATAAATTAGTGGTGATAATGGCAGAAGAAAGTGTGGTAGAAGAAAGTGCTACACAAGTGTGGAAACAGAAACAGCAACCACGGGTGGGGCAAGCCCCTGCAAAAGAGAAAGTGGGTTCAGGCTGAATGGGTACCATGACTGACAAGTGGTCCCATCTCTCCAGACCTTAGGGTCTGTGGAAACAGTGCAGGGGTTGCTCCTGGGTTCCTTTCAGCTCTAATGTTTTCTGAGTGGCTATCTTGAGAAAGAGGGAGTGTGTCAAGTGTGATACATTGCTATATCATTGGGAGTTTTTTTTCCTGGCAAAAGACGACTATAAGAGAAGCCGGCCAAAAAGGGGCCAAACAGGGCCACTTTGCTATAATGACATTATGCCACAGCCATTTGGTTTATGAAATTAATAGAACAGTGCTAATTTATCACTGAGAGCAGCAGCAAAGCCTCCCCCCTAAAGAATGCTCCAAGCATCAGGCTTTCCTTGACCACAGACCCAGAGAAGCATCAGGCAGCGGGGAGGAGCTGCCATCAGGAGGACTGGAGTCTTGCAGTGAGCAGGTGGTAGAGGCAGGGGCTCCTAATACGTTGTCAGTTTGCCCAAGTCTAGAGGAAAGAAGGCTCCTGGCCTCCTTTTAGTGTGAAGAGCTGGAAGAAATCCTTGCTGCGGGATGCGGTAGTCAGCGAAGAGACTCAAGGCCGCCTCGCCCGCCCTGCTTCTCCAGCTCAGGGAAGGAAGCCTGGAAGCCTTCCTGTATGTACTTTGACCCATTGAGGAAAAGGCGGGAGTCACATTCAAACAGGTATCTTGATAAACTTATTACTCAGCCACCCCCTCCCTCCACCTCCCATCCTGACCCCGAGCCCTGGCACCTTCCAAGTAGGACAACTTTAAAGAAAAAGTGAAAAGGGGTGGGGGGCGCGAGAATGAGCCCTACATACTTGATGAAGAAGATTCTCCCGCCGCGGTCCACTCCGTAGGTCCATCGGCCTGGCAGGTCCAGCCAGTCGATCTCATCGGCCATCTCGCTGTTCCCCACAGCCCCTCCGGCTCTCCGCGCCCGCCCCCCGCGCCAGTCTGGCGCCCCCACTTTCTGCGCTCCTCCTAGAGGCGGCGATGGGGGAGGGGGGTCCGGTGTGGTCCCGAAGCACCTCCCGGTCCCCCGGCGGTGACTCCGGCCTCCCGCCGAAGGCGAGCTGGCCGCCAGCCGGGGACGGGCGGGCACTTAACCCTGGCGGGGCCCAGCCCCAGCCACCTCCCGGCTCCTCTGCGCCCCGGAGCTCCTCTTCGGACCGGCTCCTGAAGTTCAGTGCCGGGCAATTAGCGTGGTGAGTAATTAGGAGGCTCCTACCGCCGCGGCCGCTAACGGGCAGCCCCGGCCTCCGTCCGCTCCCGCCAGCCGGCGCGCCGGCAGGGAGCGGCTCGCTCGGGAGCCGGCAGGTTGCGCGGAGGTGAGTCCCCGGCTCGCCGCTCCGAGCCTCCGCTTGAACTGCGGGGCCGGAGGCGGGGCCTGGCCGCGCCGCCGAAGACACTTCCCGGCCCCGGGATGTGCCTGCAGCCCCGAGCGGGCAGGGGAGGCCGGCGCCCAGGGCGAGCCTCGAGTCACACAGGGCGCAGAAAGGGGGAAGTGATAACACTACTTCAGTCGGTCGGAGGTTAGTGCAGGAACAAAGGTCGAACGCGGGAAGGGTGGCGCGGCTGAGTGCAGCCCGGGATCTAGGAGGCCCTTCAAGCCAAGGTGCCAACCTAACTAACTAGTCCAGCTAGTCCTCACCTTTCCTCTCCCCGCCACCTTCTCCAAGAAGCCTGCCGTGACTGCAGAGGTTTCCCAGACTCCAGTAGCCTTTAGGTCCCTCCAACTCATTCCTCCCACCATGCACCAAAAAAGAAAGAGGAAAAGGAAAAAGAAAAGAAAAGCAGCTATGAGAATAAAGGGATATGCGTGTGTGAACCGAATGCAGGCTTCTTGCATTCCACGCTGAAAAAATAAAATGTGGTGCTGTGGGAGCCCATTAATCCTTCTGCCTCCGGAGTCAAAGCCAGATTCCACGAAGCTTTCCGGCCCTACTCAAGCCCTGCTCCAGGGGCTCCAGTTAGTGCCCACTGTTCCAATCATATTCCAGACCCAACGGATAACTAGTTAGACACTGGGAGAAATCTCTGTCGTTGAAGGAAGAGATGTGTGGAATGACAGGTGGCAGGTGTCTGCTGAACAGACACCGAGGTCTAGGAGAGTTGATCCCCAATCCATTCAGGTGGTTCCCACTTATCCCTTCCTGGCCCCTTCCTCCAGGAGACTATAGAGGACTCCACCCCAGGTTTATATAGTCATTTTCTGCATTTGCCTTATAAACATACCACAGTAGTACTCATCACAGTGCAGTGAAATGACTGTATTGCTCATCTGTCTCCCTGACCCGGCTGTGTACAGCTCAAGGGGCAGGGAGAAGTCCATCTTACTAACTTTATAGCCACAGCACTTGGCTGGGGCAGGCAGCTGAGTAGTTTGTAAACACTGTTTGTTACACACCTAGCTGGTGACTACTTTTTTTTTTTTTTTTTTTTGAGACAGGGTTTCTCTGTGTATCCCTGGCTGTCCTGGACTGTATTGTAGACCAGGCTAGCCTTGAACTCACAGAGATCTGCCTGCCTCTGCCTCCTGAGTGCTGGGATTAAAGGCGTGCGCCACCACACCCAGTCCTGGTGACTACTCATAATTATACTTTTCAATGGAATTTCCACAATAAATAAGTAGCAGTAAGTGTGTCCGATGGAGATCTTTCCGGAAAACAAAACAGCTAGGGACCCTTCTGGTCTCTGAGCTGCCTCACCCAGGAGAGCCAGCTGATAGATGGCGGGCTTCGAAAATGCCTCTGGAGCCGGGCATGGTGGTACACCCTTTAACCCCACCACTTGGGGGCGGGGTAGAGGCAAGCGGATCTCTGTGAGTTCGAGGCCAGCCTGGTCTACAAAGCGCGTCCAGGACAGCCAGAGTTCAGAGCTGCACAGAGAAATCTTGTCTGGGAAACTTAAAAAAAAAAAAGAAAAAGAAAAGAAAAGAAAAAGAAAGAAAGATTCTGAAGGCCGTCTGGGCCAATCCTCTTGTCTTAAATTTAGGAAACTGGCCAGGCATGGTGGTGCACGCCTTTAATCCCAGTACGTGGGAGGCAGAGGCAGGCAGATCACTGTGAGTTCGAGGCCAGCCTGGTCTACAAAGCGAGTCCAGGACAGCCAGAGCTGTTACACAGAGAAACCCTGTCTCAAAAAACCAAAAAAAAAAAAAAAAAAATTTCAGGAAACTGAGGCAGAGAGAAGGAAAGGGCTGGTCGAGGTCCCTTAGTGAGGTGGTGGCTAATAAAGGCCTGACCATTAGTGTCCCAGACCTGAGCTCTTTCCATTACGTCATTCTGCCTCCAACAGTGGAAAGGAACTCTAGTATCCTTCACAGGCTGGCTCTAACTGCCAGTTCTATGTCGAGTCCATTTTCCAGGAGAATAAAGAAGCAGAAACTGGCAATATCCAACTCTTTTACCTCCTTAGATCCTGAACACTTCTAGCAGAGAGAGGAGCTCCTCTACATTTGGTGATAAATTAGGCCACAGCTAAGAAGCAGCGAGAATGTAGGTGCCCTTAGACCCTGGATTGGGGAAGGTGGGGGTCAGGGAACAGACTTCTTCCTGGGCCTTGTGAAACACCTGTAAAAGTCATCCTGTTGATAAGCACAGCCACCTGCCCAAGCTGTGCTATCCAAGGATCTAAACGGCCAGGATTGCTGCCAAGATGCTTTAAGGGAAAATACCAGCAATCAGCAGCACACTCCCTGTCCAACCTGAGCAACCAGTAAGGGCGGCTGCCTAGGCTGCACATGGGTGGAAGTGGAAATGGGGACAAAACGAGACCTCTTTGAAACATGCGGAGCCCCACTGTCTTCTCTGAGGAGAGGGGCCTGGAGATAGCCTCCTCATAAGATCGTTGCCCCCACCCCCTGTGTGTGTGTGTGTGTGTGTGTGTGTGTGTGTGTGTGTGTGTAAGAGAGAGAGAGATCCTGTTCAGAGGCCAAAGAGGACCTTAGGTGTCCTGCTTTGCCATTACTTCTGCCTTATTCCCTTGGGACAGGATCTTTCACTGAAGGGATTCTCTCATTGAACCTGGGGGCTGGGCTGATGGCCAGAAAGCCCAGCAAACCCCTCCCCCATCACAGTGCTGGAGTACAGGTATGCACCCTGCCACACCAGGCTTCTACCTGGGTCCTAGGAGTCAGACTCAGTTTGCTCTGCATTGCCTACTGAGACATTTCCCTACTCCCAGATAGTGTCTCTTTTAGTGTCTAGTCCAGCCTCAGTTCCTAGTTCATTCAGTTAGATAAGATAAAGCTGAAGGTTGATATTTCAATTTTTTTTTCTTTTTTTACTTTTCTAAAATGAAAAATCGGATCTGAAAGTCTTTCCCTAACTGTAGTGTGTTGTCGGTAATGTTATTTATCTTGCAGTGCTAGGGAATGGAACCTGTAAGTGCTCTGCCTCTGAGCCATATCCCCAGTCTACCTTCCAGTTATTTATCAATGATGGTTAATTTTGAAATATCAGAAAAAGAATAGAAAACCCAACCAATACATCTCTTGGTTCAACAATTACCTGGAGAGGGAGAGAAGGCTGATATGTTAAGAAGAAAACCTTACATGCTTTGTTAATGAAGTCAGAAATTTAACTGTATGTTTTCCCCCAGCACATTTTATCTCTGTAAAAGGTAATAAAGTGACTCTGAGTGGTGGCACATGTCTTTAATCAGAGACAGACTGATCTCTAAGTGACAGAGACAGACTGATCTCTGAGTTTGAGGCCAGTCTGGTCTACATAGCATGTTCCAGGCCAGCTAGGTATACACAATGAGACTTTGCCCCAAAACAAAACAAAACAAGGGACTTGCTACTAAGCATGGCAACCTGAGTTCAGTCTCCAAGATCCACATGGTAAAAGGAGAAAACCAACTCCTACAACTCCTATAAATTGTCTTCTGACCTCCACATAGGTGTTGTGGTGGATATATCTACAAACACACACACACACACTTACTTAAACTAAAGAACTCTGTGATTTTCCTTTTGACCCCCACCCTCCTGCTATGTTCATCCCTATGTGTTAGTAAATCTGTCCACCTACCTCAGCTCCTTGGGGAGGGAAGGGGCTGTGGACAGACCTGGCCACTCTGCCTCTTTTTTCCAGCATAAATACTAGAGCAAGAAAGGATTTCTGAGTCAGACCAAATCAATGAGACTCGGTATGTAAGGATTCCAGAATCCCCATAAGGAAGTTGGCAGAGGCCATATGGTGCTTCTGGGACAGTCGGGGGCAGCCAGTCAGAAAGTGAACCAACACAAGAGAAGTGGAGCGTAGATGGAGAAAGCCCAGTCTCCATGGCCTCCATTTGCCCAGATCCCAACGGACCAGAAGACACTACCCTTGGAATTTCCAGATGGCTGCCATTCTGCACGCTTTACTTGTTTCAGCAAGTTTTTGTCCCTAACAACTGAAAAAGTCACAGACAGTGCAAAGGTTAAAAACAAAACAAACAAACAAAAAAACCTGTTTCTTGTGTGTACTGAGAAAGTATATCTTTCCTATGATTTGTGGATGGATCCTCTTTCAAGAAAGTTACAATGTTAGATCAAGAATCTGAGTGAGCCGGGTGTGTTGGTGTATGCCTTTAGTTCCAGCACTCGGGAGGCAGAGGCAGAGGCAGAGGCAGGAGGATCTCTATGAGTCTGAAGCCAGCCTGCTCTACAAAGAGAGTTCCAGGACAGCCAGGGATGTTATGCCGAGAAACCCTGTCTGAAAAAAAAAACTTATCTAAAGTACATCTGGCCCCCATGGAGGACACTGGACAACTCAGAGGAAGCACCTCAGAGCTGTGGCAGTTCCATGAGAGTTGGGACCTCGCTCTACCATCTAGACATATGTGACCCTACTCTCCTAGTTGCAGAAAGAGTGTAAGACATTGCCTAGTTCTTCAAAAAGAATGGCCACTTCAGTGGCCTCTACTGAGCACTCCTGTGTTTACAACAGCCGTGCTCACCTCAGTGAGCGAGGTGTCATGCTCAGTCTTACAGGAAGTGGGAAGTCAAGGAAACAAAGGATGCTTCTGCCGACCTTTGCATAAATATGCAGAGGCCCAGGCAGACTAGTTGTTTAAATGAAATTGTGTTTCCTTTAATCCCAGCACTTGGGAGGCAGAGGCAGGCGGATCTCTGTGAGTTCGAGGCCAGCCTGGTCTACAAAGTGAGTCCAGGACAGCCAGGACTACACAGAGAAACCTTGTCTTGAAAAAACAAATTAATTAATTAATTAATTGATTGATTAATTTAAAAAATTGTGTTTCCTTAAAGGCTTGAAAGAAGAGTTTGTGGGGCTGGCTTAGTGGTTAAGAGTGCTTACTGCTCAATCATGAGGTCCTAATCAGATCCCAGGACTCATGTAATAACACTTGTGCACAAAAATAGTAATCTGTTTCTGAAAAAAAGTTTTTATTAACACACATATTAATATACATTCTGGCATGTAGAGAGCTGCGACGTGCCGCGCCCTAAAGATGGCGCCGGTTTCCGCCTTCCACCAGCCCGATGGTGAGCGCTCTCGGTGGTAAACAAGTCCATATTTGGTTAAGACCGCTGATCTGGCTTGCTTCCGCATACGTGGGCCTGTAAGATAGCACCACGTGGCTTTACCTGATTGGCTGTTCATATAGTATTTAGCCTGTGGGTTGGGTCTGCCCGATTATTCGGAAGACTGTTTTCAAGGGACCTGAATAAACTGCTTGAGAAGAGCTTTTGCGAGTTGCATCGTTCTTGCTGGTCAAGGTCGACGCGACACCGGCATATATATGTTCTGGCATCACATCCAGAAGATGTAGATTCTGAGGTTTCCCTGCAGCCTGATTTGTTTTGCAGGTATTTACGGAGTCTTTCTGCAAGCCAGGTACCGTCGTCTATCAGCAGCCTCAGGAATGAAACAGAATGTTTCTGCTCTCACAGAGCTCAGACTCAGGTGAGTGTGCAGTCTCAGAGGATGAAAGGCCTGCAGAGAAAGAGTGGAATAAGAGCACAGGCTGGCAGCCACGGTTGCTTTCTTTGCTGTCGGTGTTTGCTTTAGGGTTCTCAGGAAAGGGCACATTAAGAATGACCCTAGACTCTCCTCCAAGTAGAAGATGAGCACTGAAGAATCTCCAGTGGGAGATGATTGAATTAGTCGCAAGCCTATCTCTTGGTAGGAAAAGCCCCTTGCCCCAACTGTAGACAGAATGCTGTCCAAAAAGGACAAAACCTGGAAGCAGGTAAGTCGACAGCCTAGCTCTGCCAAGACAGGGTAGGTAAGTCCTTCATAACCCCTGCTCTACAATCAATGTCTGTCAGAGAAACGGGGCCAAACAACTGAAGATCGATGCTGTAATGTATGGAGAGAAAATGGGAACTGTCCAGGCAGCCACTGGTATGTCATTTCTTAGTTTGGGAAGCTGCAGACCCTGTACTTCCTATAAAATCAGATATATTTATCCCTCTCAGGTCTCTGAGGTGGTTGAAGAACAGATAGCTAGAGTCTCATAATTTAATTTTGAGTTGTTTAGGAGTCAAGAGAGTGTTATAGATCTAAGAAGATACTTTTAAAATTGTGTTGGAAGTTAGTATGAATGTTGAGTCAGATATAGACCTTTAAACTCATGGAGATGTTTAGATAGTAGAATGTTAAAGTCAGGTACCAAATACATATGGACTGGTCATTGGGAATGTACGTTAAGCCATATAACCCTCATAACTGTGGCCTAATTACCTCTGTTGTACTGTATTGTATTTGTTATTATAAGAGAAAGAGCCATTTGTTGGACTGAAAGGGGAAACTGTAGGGGGAAATAAGATATACCTTAAACTTAAAAGAAAAAAAAAAGGGAAGAGGATGGGGGGTTGAGGGTGGGAGGGTGGGACTGGAGGGGGAATAGGGAGGGGACTGCGATTGAGATGTAACTTGAAGAAATAAAAAATAAAGGAAAAAAAAAAAAAGATGTAACCTCTTAGTTTCCTGCTCAGGCTGCCTGCTGCCATGCCTCACTGGCATTTATAGACTCTCTTGAAGGAACCATAAGCCAAAATAAATTCTTTCTCCCATAAAAAATAAAAAAAGAGCCGGGCAGTGGTGGCGCACGCCTTTAATCCCAGCACTTGGGAGGCAGAGGCAGGCGGATCTCTGTGAGTTCGAGGCTAGCCTGGTCTACAAAGCGAGTCCAGGACAGCCAGAGATATACAGAGAAACCCTGTCTCGAAAAACCAAAAAAAAAAAAAAGAATGACCCTAGACAAAGGCTGAGAGGAAGGGCATATGGCCTGGGGAGGTGTGCTTGGCAGAGGAAACAGTGAGCATAGATGGCATCCTGGTCACTTTTGATTAGCATCGAGGAGGCCAGTGTGGCTGGCAGAAGGTAAATGTGGGGAAGGGTGGGAGATGACCTGGAGAGAGGGGTGCTGGGAGACCTGGTCATGAGGGGCCACTTCTCTGCACTTTGTTTTTGTACCAAATGGAAGGAAGGAGTGTGAGAGTAGTATGAGAGTCATGATGATGCTCTTTTTTTTTTTTTTTTTTTGGAGGGTGAGTGTCAAGACAGGGTTTCTCTGAGTAGCCCTGGCTGTCCTAGAACTCACTCTGTAGACCAGGCTGGCCTCGAACTCACAGAGATCTGCCTGCCTCTGCCTCCAAGTGCTGGGATTAAAGGCGTGCACCACCACAGCCTGTCTGTTCTTTAGGGGCCCATTCTAGCTGCTGTTGTTTGGAATAGGCTAGACACTGATTCCAATGAGGGAGCTCTTGCAGTAATGCAAGCATGATATGAGGGTGGCTTGGTTCAGGTGTTAAGGGTAGAGGTAGTAAGAGATGGTCAGATCCTGGGGACCTTTTGAAGGTAGCTATGACAGGATTGACTTATAGGCTACAGTTAGGCTGTGAGCAGGAGAGTCAGGAGAGCTTCAAGGTTCTTGGCCTAAGTCACTAGGAGGAATTACCACTGACTGAGGGGGAGGGGGGCTGTGAGGACAGTGGGTGTGTGTCTGAGAGAGGGAGAAGAGAACCTCAATACTGAACATGTGAAATTATGTCTTCAAATAGACGGGCAGTGAACACAAGAGCCTCTTGGGAACAGAGAGATGCACCATGACTTAACAGAGATTGGTCTGACAGCCACAAGGCTGTCTGCGATCACAAAGAGGATGACCGGAGATGCAGAGAGGATAGAGATCAAGGGCTGAACCAGGCTTTCCAACATTTAGAGATCAAGTTAATGAGAAGAAACCTGTAAGGGGGAGACTGAGCACAGACAGTGGAGGAGGATGGGAAAGTAGCACCCAGGGGTGTGCCTTTTGACCATTCGCATCACCCAGGAGGAATAGAAAGGCAGGCAGACACAGGCGGAGAGACAAAGGAAGAAAAGAAAAGGCATCAGTGCATAAATCTGGGTACAGTGGGTACCTGTAAGGCTAGCACTAGGGAGGCTGAGACAGGAGGGTTGCTGAGGGCTCAAGGCTAGCCTAACATACATGGGAGACCCCCTTCTCAAAAACAAAACAAAACAAAGACCAGGTATGATGGCACAAACCTTTAATCCAAGAAGTAAGCATTTGGAGGCAGAGGCGGGAGGATCTCTATGAGTTTGAGGCTAGGCTGGTCTATATAGCAAGTTCCAGAACTACATAGATCTTGTCTCAAAAAAAAAAAAAAAAAAAAAAAAAAGCAGGTGGGAGAGGGCAGCAGAAGGGCAGATGTGGTGGCTCAGCAGGTAACGTACTTGCTGCCAAGCCTGACAACCTGGGTCTGATCCCTGAGATCCACATAGTGGAAGAGAGACTTGATCTCCATCACTTGTCGTCTGATCTCATTCATACTTGCAGTGAGGCAAGCAAGTAAACACATTCATACACACACAACAAACAGGTGGGCGAGTAAATACATAGGGTGGGGGGGGGTGAAAGCCAGGAAAAAAAAATCGTGCACGGCACCTACATTCTAGAAGGACTGAGGTTAGGGTGAGTTCTGCCCGAGCAGGAAGCAACTTGCACTCCTGCGCTGCTGTGAGGGTGGAGCCAGCCAAGTTATTGTTAACCTCGTCTGAGAATGAGTCTGGGAAGAGGATGGTTTTGGCTAATAAGCCCTTGCTCACCGGAGAGAAGAGGAGAGAAGAGCGTCTAGAATGTGCTTCCTTCAGCTCCCTTTCTCAAAGCCCTGGCTCCTCCTGGGAATCCTGCCAGCCCAAGAGGGATGGCTAATTTTTCCTGCCAGAACGTTGTCCTGGAGCAGAAAGCTGTCCCTGGTGGCCCAGAAGGGAAGGGGAAGACTGACATGGCAGGGCAAGAGATATAAAGTTCGGGTGGAGCTCAAAGGGCCTACAGTCACCCCTCTGGTCCTCCGGGTCTCTCCTCCGTTCTTTGGTTTAGGTTCCTTCTCATCCTGTTTCAATCTCTGTTCTGGATTTTTTTTTTTTTTTCCTAGAAAATATCTGGTGTGAAGCGTGGCGTTTTCCTGGAACTACCCTAGCACTTGGTTCAGGATAGTTTAGTTCAATCGGCTCAGAAGGCACCTGACAAGGTACAAAACAGTTTCTGTTTTTAGTCATCCACCTTCTCCCCTCCTCCTTCTATCTCCGCCTACCCTTGGTCACTCCACTGAATTCAGCCAGGCCTTGGCTCTGATCTCAGCTTTTTCCTCTCCTCCTGTCTCCTCTGCCAGTGATTTCAGAACTGATCTGAGGAAATTATCCACCACTCAGTTGATCTCTGCTCTTTAATACACATCTCCATGCCAGCCAGCTACCTGTACCTAAGGCCTTGTATCTGGGATTCTCTTAGCCTTCAGCTCCACTCTAACCAGGAAACTGAGCCTGGACATCCTCCTTCTGACCCAAGTGTGGACCCTCTAACACCCTCACTCCTTCCTGTGTCTTGCCTTCCTATGGAGCCTTAAGCTCTTGGTTTTGCTCCAAAGCCTGTTTTTTTTTTTTTTGGTTTTTCGAGACAGGGTTTCTCTGAATATCTCTGGCTGTCCTGGACTCGCTTTGTAGACCAGGCTGGCCTCGAACTCACAAAGATCCGCCTGCCTCTGCCTCCCAAGTGCTGGGATTAAAGGCGTGCGCCACCACCGCCCGGCCAAAGCCTGTTTTTATACCTTGCTTCATTCAGAAACAATGGCCAGCTGGTCATTGCATCCCTTCAAAGGCCAATGTCCAGGTCCTCAGCTGTATCCATACTTGAGCGCTGTATTCTGGGTTAATCTACCTGCTTTTCTGCTCCCGTGCCCAGAAAAATATCATGCCAAGCCACTGGAAGAATTAGACAAATTGATGCTCATAGAAATTTGCACTCTGGAGTCTTCCACAAGCCTCCTACTGTGTTGTCTCCAGTCACTCTCAGCAGCCGACTAAATTTTTCCTGGAGAAATGAAGCTGATCAGGAAGGAGCCATTTAGCCAGCATTGCCTATCGTCCTCCCTCCCTGCCCTCCCATCAGTCTTACCTATCTCTGCCCACCTGCCTCGTCCCTCACAGCCACAGCTAAATGTTGTATGTGTCCCCATCTGACAAGAGTCATTCTCTGGCCAGCTCCTCAGCAGGAAATGCTACTCCATCATTAATGGCCTCTTCCTCTATATTCCCACCCCATCCCCCTCCACTTACTTCTTTTACTCAAGCCTATAACTAAATTCAAGATTTATACCACTGGGAAAAATAATAATAATACAGCAAACCCTAAGCCCAGCCCACCCTACACTGCCATTCCATTTGTGGCCTTTGTCTCTTGACTTCCATTTTCTTCAAGGAGTGGCTTGGACCCTTGAAGTGTCTCATTCTTTGTTCCCAGTTATCATACTCTAGGCTGCTCCACGTTGCTTTCCTGTTCTCATCTGAGGGTCGTCTCTGACGCAGGTGATTAGCTCTGCTCTCCGGCCTCTGCTTACTGCATGCCTCCACATCCGCCCTCGGCATCCTGATGCCTGCTGTTCCTTGACTGCCTCTGTGTAGCGGCTTCAAGAGCCTGGAGAGGCCATCTCCATTTATCTCCCATCGCTCTTTCTCCTTCCAAATGTAACCCAGAAGGGCAGCCTCTCTGCTGGCCTGCCATCCTCCTGTTTCTCATCAATACACCCTTCGCAACTCCTGCCTCCTCACTATGCTGAGCTGAACTCCTTAGGAGTTCCCCAAGCTAGCCTCAAACTCAGGATCCTCCTGCCTCAGCCTCTGAAGGGCTGGGATTATAGGCACGTGCTGCCATGCCCAGCTCAGCTATTCCTTGATTTGGAGATCAAAGGAGGACCTTCGGGAACCAAATCTCTCCTTCTAGAAGCCATGTGGGGCCCAGGGATCAAACTCAGGTTGTCAGCCTTGACAGCAAGCACCTTCGTTTGCTGAGCAGTCTTGAACTTCTGACCCTCCTGTTTCCTGAGTGCTGGGATTATAGGCAAGCACCATGGTGACCAGTTTACATGCTGCTGAGGTTCTACGCTAGGAAAGCACTCTACCAGGTGAGCTATGCCCCCAGCTCCCGGGTTCCTTTCTGTTCCTCTCATTCACCTTCCATCAGTGGGCTGTCCCTCCAGTCGGCCCCCTTTCCACAACTATCTCTTCTTCTGGTCTCCATTGCATTTTTACGTAATAGCTAAACACACCCATCAAGAGATAGCTCATTGCTTGTGCTTGCAATAAATGTCGCTCCTTTGCCTGGACACTGTTCCTTCATCTCCTCGGCCTTCAACCCTGTCCATCTTGTGTCCCGCTCCCTCCCACCTTTCCGGTGGCCTCACCAAGGTGTAGCACCTAAAGTCACGCCCCAAGTGTCTCCCTACCACATGTCCTTGTCCTACTGTTCTCATGGCATGTGTCACCGCCTGAACGCTCTTGTGAACTTTTTTTTTTTAATCCCTACCGCTTATGATCTAAGCTCCTTGAGAGCAAAAACCTTGCCAGTCTTGTTCAAATCTGTGTTTCTTACACTTGGCCCAGACACTGTAAGTGGTCAGTAAATATTTATTGAGTAAATGAATATACAGCAAGCATATGAAGCAGAACCTGTCCCTGTACTCAAAAATGATAGTAAGTGAACAACTCAGAGAGAGTCAACCAAGCTCATACTAGGCCTTGGGTTCACCTTAGGAACTAAGATGCTGGACTTTTTGTTTGCTTTGGAGGTCACTCTTTTGACCTAGTGAGAAATAGATGGATAAATCAACTTTTTTTTTTTTTTCGAGACAGTGTCTCTCTGTGTAGCCCTGGCTGTCCTGAACTCACAGAGATCCACCTGCCTCTGCCTCCAGAGTGCTGGGATTAAAGGCATGCACCACCACACCAGGCAATTACAGACAGCTGTGAACTGCCATGTGGTCCTGGGATTTGAACCCGGGTCCTTTGGAAGAGCAGCTAGTACTCTTAACCACTGAGCCATCTCTCTGGCCCTCAACTTTTTTTTTTAAGGCACTCTATGTAGACTAGGCTGGCTTTGTATGCACAGAGATATGACTGCCTCTGCACCCAAGTGCTGGGACTAAAGGCATGTGCCACCATGTCCAGCCTATAAATCAACCTTTTAAACTAAATATGGGTTATAGTTATGGATATGCTGGGTAAGAAATGCCTTGTTCGTTATCTTAACTAAATATGACCTACTGTAAGTCCCTCTCCCAGCAAGCAGTGGATTCCATGCAACTACCATTGAACCTCTCACTCCAAGTCCTAGAGCCATAAGGAGGTCCGGGCAGACTCCATTAATCTTCTAGCCCATCTCCTCCTGGCTCTGGCCCTGGTGAAGGCTGGCTGCTTCCCAGCCAAGCTTGGACTTCAGAAAAAGGACAGATCAGAATGGTTGGTAGGAGATTTGGGATAACAGAATGATTCCAGGGTCTCACGGGTCCTTTTCAATCCACCATACCATTTATAGCTCAGAGAAAGAGAAAACTCTGGTCTATGAATTCTACCTTTCCTCCCTTCAGTCCTTCCATTCTTTCTTCCCCTGAGACTAATGTGCAAAATTTCCCTCAGGTGACCCAGCTCACTCCTTCCAAAAATGCTCAGTTGCCCATACAAACTAGAGGTCTTACATCTACCCCCACTAACTACTCCTTGTCAGAATTCCTTCTCAATAACTCCATCCATGGCCCTCCTTATCACCAAGCATGAGAAGTCATTTGTGACCTCTCCTTTCTCTACTAGGTCACTGGATCCTGCCAACAATGTGTCTGCGACTCACGCCTTTGTTGAACCATCTCATTGCCTAAGCTCATTAGTTAATTATTATGCTCATGCTGGAACATTCCATTTTATCATTTTATTCTAATTGCTCCTCAGGTCAGTCAGTCCTCCTGTCAAATGACTGAAGCATTCCAAAAGAACCATTCTGACCATGTCATCTCCCTGGTGGCTTGTCACTTTACATATGTCAACACAGACCCGCTCTGTCAGCTCAGCATTCAAAGTGCCTGTGTCATACAGGCCTATGTAGCAAAACTTACCCTCTCCTATACCTCCATTTTTTTTCTACTTGAAATGTCCTCTGCCTCTACACTTTTAACTGTCCATTGCCCCCAACACATATTTGATGAACAGCACCTATTTTCCAGCATCCAAATCTCATTCCATCTAATCCAAAGAGAAGAAATAAACATTACTATGAGAGAGAGAAAGCGAGAGGGGGGCATGGGAGTCAAAGATGTGGACTCTGGACTCAAACTGAATTTTTAAAAATCTATTTAACTTTTATTTTTATGTGCATTGGTGTGAGGGTATTAGATACCTTGGAACTGGAGTTACAGACAGTTGTGAGCTGCCATGTGGGTGCTGGGAATAGAACCCTGGTCCTTTGGAAGAACAAAGATTAAACACTCTCTTAACTACTGAGCCATCTCTCCAGCCCCAATTCAAACTGAATTTAACCCTTAGTTCTCTGTCATTCTCTAGTTGTGTAACATGAGGAGGTTGAATAGGCTACCAGGCTTCAAATTCCTCATCTCTAAGTTGGGAGATATATCTGTATATCACACAATAAGCATGGTATATCAGGGTTTGATATTGTATACCAAATACAGTACTAAAACTTTTCATATAGTTCAAGGCCATCCTGTTCTACACCCACACACATATATATACTACACTTATACACACACACTCACAACACACACACACACACACACACAAAGGTTTCCAGAAGAAGGAAGGCAGAATCTAATAAATTCAGTCTAAGAGCAGCTGTTAGTATCTCTCCATGTTTTCCACCACAATATGAGCAGGCTCTTCATCCTCCTGTGCCACACCTGCCCTGCCTGTCCCCACCCACCACACTGCTCTGCCATAACTAACTGTGCCCTCAAACTGTGAACTAAAATAAACTTTTCCTTCCTTAAAGAAAAAATTCAATCTACAGAATATACTGTTTATAGTAGCTATGTAATAAAGATTCTTTTCTAATTTTTAAAAATGATTTAGAAATAAATAGAGTTGGAGAGATGGTTTATCTCTTAACTGGCTCAGCAGTTAAGAGTACTTAAGGCTCTCATGGAGGGCCTAAGATCAGTTCCCAGCACCCATGGAACTGCTCACAACCACCTGTAACCCCAGCTCCATGAGATCTTATGGCCTCTTCCAGCCTCCATAGGTACCTGCACGAATGGGCAAGCACATGCACACCCACAAATAAAAATAAAATAAACTGAGTGGTGGCGCACGCCTTTAATCCCAGCACACGGAAGGCAGAGACAGGCAGATCTCTCTGAGTTCGAGGCCAGCCTGATCTACAAAGTGAGTCTAGGACAGCCAGGGATACACAGAGAAACTTTGTCTCAAAAAAAAGTTAATAATGAATAAATAAAAATAAATAATCTTTTAAAAAGAATTTTTATTCTGATGTGCTACATATGTAGTCCTGGAACTAGCCTAGAATGCCTGATAGCCTCCCTTCTGGCAGTCAGTGCTGGAGTTGGTAGTGTGTACACCATGCCTAACTAACGATAGGCAATTTTCTTTTGTTTGTTCAATTGCTTTTTTTTGGTTTGCAAAGGTTATGAATAACTTTATTTAACATTCTCGTATATGAAAGAGGTAGACTTTATGGACTACAGCATGTAATCTAGCACAGTATTTGTAATCATAGCTAAAATTTTGTCTGATTATATAAGAGGAAGAAAAGTCACTTTGGGAAGTAAAACTAACATCACTGCCGGGCGGTGGTGGCGCACGCCTTTAATCCCAGCACTTGGGAGGCAGAGGCAGGCGGATCTTTGTGAGTTCGAGGCCAGCCTGGTCTACAAAGCGAGTCCAGGACAGCCAGAGATATTCAGAGAAACCCTGTCTCGAAAAAACCAAAAAAAAAAAAAAAAACCTAACATCACTGTATTGTAAGTTCATAACTTTTGTATGCACACATAAGTAAGACACTGTGTCACATGATACAATATTACGTAGTGTTTACTCTGACTGTTGGGACAGCTAAAAATGTCTTCAGCTTTCCCAAACGTCCCTTGGGGACAAAATCAGGAAGATAAACCGATACATTTATATGTACCCCTTAAAAAGCCCCCAAATCAAATAAAGAAAAATAAAGTTGTCAGTGTGCATATAAGTCATTCAGTTCAACAACTATCATTGCTATTTGGACATTTCTTTCAATTACCTTTTTTTGTTGAGACATGCTCTGTCACAGCCCAAGATGTCCTCAAACTCACTGTGTAGTCAAGGACAACCTTGAGGCTCCAATCTTCCGGCCTCCACCTCCTGATTCTGGGATTATAGGCCTGAGCCACCAACCTGGATTTTGTAGCGCTGGGAATTGAGCCCTGGGGCTTTGTGCATCCTAGGCAAAAGCTCTCTACCAGCTATGCCCCATCCCCCCTTCCACTGCTGACACAACCAGAACACAGGGAGCAGATAGGTTCATGGAGCAGGACTATCAACCAATCTAACCTAACCAACAACAATATGTATCACCTAGCAACAATGGATATATGCTACTGTCAAATATATCTGAGATATCCCATAAGTTACAAAACCAAATATGCCTTAATGAACTTAAGAGGTGGAAAACACAACATAGAATGTTTGCGGCTCATAGCAATATTAAGTTAGAAGTCGGTGAGCAAGTGGGATGTTTTTTGGTCTCAGATTGGTTGTCTGGTAAGAACAATTCACCAAGTTCAGTCTCCAGTACCCCATCTCCCCCCAAAAAAGAGAAAGAGAATATAGTTCTAAAAATAAAAGTTGTAGCCGGGCGGTGGTGGCGCACGCCTTTAATCCCAGCACTTGGGAGGCAGAGGCAGGCGGATCTTTGTGAGTTCGAGGCCAGCCCAGTCTACAAAGCGAGTCCAGGACAGCCAGAGATATTCAGAGAAACCCTGTCTCGAAAAACCAAAAAAAAATAAAATAAAAAAATAAATAAATAAATAAAAGTTGTATATAGTGTACTCATGATTTTGAAGTCAACAGAGGTTACATATTGAGTTTAAGGTCAGCCTAACTCACATAGTGAAACCTGGCCTGGAAAATATGATTAAATAAATAATTAAGTAGCTCCTTTGAAATAGAGCTGGGCATGGTGGTGCATGCCTCTAAACCCAGCACTCAAAGAGGCCTAGGCAAGTTTGAACCCAGTCTGAGCTACACAGCAAGAACTTGTTTTAAAATAAGCAGGGCCGGGCGTGGTGGCGCACGCCTTTAGTCCCAGCACTTAGGAGGCAGAGGCAGACAGATCTCTGTGAGTTCAAGGCCAGCCTGGTCTACAAAGTGAGTTCCAGGACAGTCAAGGATACACAGAGAAATCCTGTCTCAAAAAACAAAACAGGCCGGGTGGTGGTGGCACACGCCTTTAATCCCAGCACTTGGGAGGCAGAGGTAGGCGGATCTTTGCGAGTTCGAGGCCAGCCTGGTCTACAAAGCGAGTCCAGGACAGCCAGAGCTGTTAAACAGAGAAACCCTGTCTCGAAAAACCAAAAAAAAAAAAAACAACAAAAAAAAAACAGAAAGAAAGAAAGAGAGAGAGAGAAAAGGAAGGAAGGAAGGAAGAAAGAAAATAAGCAGGGCTGGAGAGATGGCTCAGATATTAAAGAGCAGTCAGTCACTGCTGTGGCCAGGGACCTGCGGTCCCAGCGCCCACCTCAGGTGGATCACAATTGCCTGGAACTCTAGCTCCAAGGATCCAACACTCCCTTCTGCCCTGCCAGCACATACTCACACCCACATACATAAGCACACACACACACACACACACACACACACACACACACACACACACACACACACACGCGCGCGCACACAAATTAAATAAATAAATCGTTAAATTAGGCAAAAAAAACAAAAAAAAAAACCCAGCCACAGCCAAAACCTCCCAAAACATGAAGAATACACACATTGGAGAAAATATTTGCAAGACAAATATCATCAAGAGAGTTACATCTAGGGGGCTGGAAAAATGGTTCAGAGGTTGAGAGCACTGGATGTTCTTCCAAAGGACCCAGGTTCAAATCCCAGCAACCACATGGCAGTTCACAGGTGTTTAATTGCTGGGCCTGGTAGCTCATGCCTTTAATCCCAGCACTCGGGAGACAGAGGCAGGCGGATCTCTGTGAGTTCAAGGCCAGCCTAGTCTACAAAGTGAGTTCAGGACAGTCAAGGATACACAGAGAAACCCTGTCTCAAAAAAAAAAAAAAAAAGAGTTACATCTAGAAAATATTTAAGACTTA
>CAJQZJ010034265.1:2257035-2360080 GCA_907164525.1 Lophiomys imhausi
AAAAAAAAAAAAAAAGAGTTACATCTAGAAAATATTTAAGACTTATTTGTAAGCCATGCATGGTGGTGCACTCCTTTAAATCCCAGCACTCCAGAACAGCCAGGGCTCTGTTACACAGAAAAACCCTGTCTGGTGGGGGGGGGGACTTATTACTATTATTATTTTTTTTTTTGGTTTTTCGAGACAGGGTTTCTCTGAATATCTCTGGCTGTCCTGGACTCGCTTTGTAGACCAGGCTGGCCTCGAACTCACAAAGATCCGCCTGCCTCTGCCTCCCAAGTGCTGGGATTAAAGGCGTGCGCCACCACCGCCCGGCTTTATTACTATTATTTTTAACTATGTGTAGTATATGTGAGGGTTTGTGCACATAAGTAGAAATGTTCTTGAGGGTCAGAGGCATCATATTCCCCTGAAGCTGGAGTTGCAGTTGTGAATCATAGGTGTGGTGTGCTCAGAGCTGGACACAGGTCCTCTAGCAAGAGCTTTACATGCTCCTAACTTCAAAGCCATCTCTCGAACCCATAGGATGCATTTCTTTCTTTTTTTTTCTTTTTTTTGGTTTTTTTTTTTTTGGTTTTTCGAGACAGGGTTTCTCTGTAGCCCTGGCTGTCCTGGACTTACTTTGTAGACCAGGCTGGCCTCGAACTCACAGTGATCCGCCTGCCTCTGCCTCCCGAGTGCTGGGATTAAAGGCGTGCGCCACCACCGCCCGGCTTTTTTTTTTGGTTTTTTGAGACAGGATTTCTCTGTGTATCCTTGGCTGTCCTGGACTCACTGTGTAGAACAGGCTGGCCTTGAACTCATAGAGATCCGCTTGCCTCTGCCTCCTGAGTGCTGGGATTAAAGATGTGTGCCACCACGCCTGGCTGGATTTTTTTTTTACGATTTATTTATTTATTTAATGCAGGGGTACTCTGTCTGCATGTACACCTGCAGCCAGAAGAGGGCATCAGAACACACTGTGGATGGTTGTGAGCCCCCATGTGGTTGCTGAGAATTGAACTCAGGACCTCTAGAAGAGCACTAACCAGTGCTCTTAACCTCTGAGCCATCTCTCCAGCCCCTGGAATGCATTTCTTAAAACTACATATAAACCTGGTGTCTTAGTTGGGGTTTTATTGCTATGAAGAGACACTGTGACCATAACAACTCATATAAAGGAAAACATTTAATTGGGACTGGCTTACAGCTTCAGAGGTTTAGTCCATTATCATCATGGTGGGAAGCATGGCTGTGTGAGAGCAGACATGGTGCTGGAGGAGGAGCTGAGAGTTCTACATCTGGATCCACAGGCAGCAGATGTACCATACTGGGCATACCTTGAGCATATATGATCTCAAAGCCTGTCCCTACAGTGACACACTTCCTCCAACAAGCCACACCTCCTAACAGTGCCAAGCATTCTATGGCCAAGCATTCAAACACGGGTCTATGGGAGCCGTTCCTATTCAAAGCACCACATCTGGAGTGGGGGCAGCAGCCTGTGATCCCTGCATGTGTCAGGTAGGAGCATGAGGGCCAAGTTCAAGGTCATGTCCAACTACATAGTGAGTCTGAGACTAACTTGGGGAACATGAAACTGTCTCAGAATTGTCCTCTGCTGGTCTCTTTGGGCACTGCACACACATGCTGCCCAGACAAACAGGCAGGGAGAACCAACCCTACAAACATAAAAATAAATAAATGGGGGGGGGGGCTGGAGAGATGGCTCAGCGGTTAAGAGCACTGGCTGCTCTTCCAAAGGACCTGGGTTCAAATCCCAGCACCCACATGGCAGTTCACAGCTGTCTGTAATTGCCAGGTGTCCTGGCACATGCCTTTAATCTCAGCACTCGGGAAACAGAGGCAGCCAGATCTCTGTGAGTCCAAGGCCAGCCTGGTCTACAAAGTGAATCCAGGATAGCCAGTGCTGTTACACGGAGAAACTCTGTCTCACCAAGAATAAATAAATAAATGAATGAATAAATAGATAAGAGTACCCATGGCTACTGTCAAGGTAGTGAGTATGTCTAGCTCTAAGGACTATCAACCTTGACCTTGATAGTCTCTGAAGATTAAGATTTGATTATGGCAATTTGTGTCTTGATTTCCTGATTTGTTCTGGTATAAAAGAAACCATAGCCGGGCGGTGGTGGCGCATGCCTTTAATCCCAGCACTCGGGAGGCAGAGGCAGGTGGATCTTTGCGAGTTCAAGGCCAGCCTGGTCTACAAAGTGAGTCCAGGACAGCCAGAGATACACAGAGAAACCCTGTCTCCAAACCTCCCCCCCCCCAAAAAAAAGAAAGCATATACTTGCTTTGAATTTATATTAATAATGAGTAAATGATGTTAAAAATCAGTGTATGGAGAAGGGCATGGTAGTGCACGCCTTTAATCCCAGCACTCAGGAGGCAGAGTCGGGCAGATTTCTGTGAGTTTGAGACCAGCCTGGTGTACAAAATGAGTCCAGGACAGCCAAGACTACTACACAGAGAAACCTTATCTCGAAAAATAAAAAAAATCAGTGCATGTCTAAACAAAAAAGAATTGAAATACAATAAATGACTGAATTATGTTTAAAAAAAAAAGCTAAGCAGAAAATTGCTGCCAAAAGCTGGGGGTTGGAGACTGGGTTGGATACAAAAGAGCAAGAGAGGAATTCTGATTGTTTACATTGCTACAACTCAAATTGGCATGAGGGGTGTTTGGGTGTACAAGATGGCTTAGATGATGAGGTCTTTGGGCATAGAGATGGAGTCTCATCTTCAGGGAATCTCTGGAGGAAAATGAAACCTGACCAAAGGAGGCAAAGATTCCCAAAAGACCTGAGGTGTTCTATGCTGAATGGGAGGGTAGGAAGGGACACCAACCTAACTAACTTGTCACCCAACTGGGTCAATCAACCTGGGAAACTAATTGCAGGAACACACACCCTGGATTCCCCAACAGGGCTCGCCTCTAAAGAAGCATCTTCCTTCAGGCAATGCTGGGTACACAACCAAGGCCAACTGGGAGGTCACTCTTGGCAGATTGTCTTGGAGAAGGAAACCTACTTGAGGGTGAATATCTCCTTCCCACCCCCCAAAAAGAGAGAGACAATCAGAAGTATAAAAAAAAAAAGAAAGAAAAAACCTCCCTATGCAAATTTCCAGACAAAGGAGAGAGTGCCCATCCTGATTCTGAAGTCAAATCAAGCAGAACAAGGGCGGGAAGCATGGGCATAATGCAGGAAGCTGCCTGGGTCACTGCAGGTATAGGGAAATCACATGCAAAGACATGGTGGAGTGACCAGGGGACACGGAATGGAAGGACACAGAACAGCATCTCATCTAGATTTGACTTTGCCTCATCTGGGGCCAATACTAGCCCACCAAAGAACAGCCCTACATCTGCTTGGCCTTGGCTGTGTCGTTACCACTTCAGGGAAAACAATCAAATGGCTTAGGAGTGTTTTCCCTCCTTGCAAGCCAGTCATGTGTATATCAGACCTACCGATTCTCCATGTGAGAACAACAGGGCATTCTCTCCACCAGGGCTTCAACTACTGCCCCGTGGTTGGAATGCATACAGGGGCAAATACTAGCTGAAAAGACTCTAGAACACGGTCCCACAGACAGACCTCACAGCAGTGTCTGAGCCCCCTTCCTCCTGGACTGTGTTTAGCGGGAAGAATGGGCCCATTTGTGTTCAAATATAAATTGTGGGTCTCTGATAAGGACCAGCCCCACCCCCGGGTAGTCACCACAAGAAGGTGGAGTCGGGCTTGAATGGAAGGGCGGGCCAGAGCAAGGCAGGGCTTGTCCACCCAGGGAAGGAAACCTCCCGAGGGAGCAACTGCCTTAAGATGATCAGTGGCCACAGGACCGTCCGTCTGACCTGGTGAGTCAGCGCCATCTGGTGGATTCAACGGAGCGTTGCTGGAAATCCAAAGCCAACGTTATAAGCCTCCGGTGCGATACTCTGCTATTCCTCTGCATGCAATGTGTTAATTCTGGAAAAGAAAGGCCCCACGGATTTGCTCACGCTTAAATTTATGCGTTAGCAGGAACCTTATTAGTGACATTCAAATTAATTGACGTGGTGTCCCCAGTCACACTGAATTTTATAATTACACTCTACAAATTAGTTGACTTTACTGTAGGTTTTCTCTAAGGGCCTTGAAGTCCCACATCTATTTCCACCCACAGTTGTGGTCTGCTTGATTCTGATCTCACATTGCCGTACTGAGAAAACTGCAGTAAGGACTAGACGAAGGGTAACTTTAAGACAGTTAACACATTCAAGACATAGTTGCTGACTAGAAGGTCCTAGGCACAGTTCTGGACTCTAGCTCATACTTGATCACTACTCTCAAGAGGAGCCCAGGAACGACTAAACATGTTTTAGCTGTACCAAGATGAGGTCAGAGAAACCTGTGATTTTAATTGGTAATATGAGAAGGAAGGGAAAGAATGTGGGATAAATAAGGTCATCAAGTGTCTCTTAAAGGTGATATTTGGGAGCCACAGAGGGAGTAGTTTTCTCCAGATAAAATGTGAGTGAGTGTGTGAGTGTGATGCAATTTTTATTTATTTACTTATTTTTTGGAGACAGGTCACTGTAATCCAGACTGACTTCAATAATCTCCCTGCCACAGCCTTCCTGTGCTATGACAATAGGCTCGAGCCACCAGGCCAGGCTATTGAAATTTGTTTAAAACAAAAACAAAACTGGCAAGATATGGTAGAGCACGCCTTTAATTTCAGCAGTCGGGAGGCAGAGGTAGGTGGATCTCTGTGAGTTCGAGGCCAGCCTTGCCTACAGAGTGAGTTCCAGGACATCCAGGACTGTTACACAGAGAAACCCTGTCTCGAAAAACAAAAAACAACAACAAAAAGTAATAATTCGGGCAGAAGAGATGACACTGTGGTTAAGAGCACTGAATATTCTTCCAAAGGACCCAGGTTCAAATCCCAGCAACCACATGGCAGTTTGAAAGTGTCTGTAATGGCCAAGCTTGGACAGCCAGCGCTACACAGAGAAACCCTGTTTCAAAACAAAACAAAAGTAATAATTCAAAAAAAAAAAAGTTTGCCGGGCTGTGGTGGCGCACGCCTTTAATTCCAGCACTTGGGAGGCAGAGGCAGGTGGATCTCTGTGAGTTCGAGGCCAGCCTGGTCTACAAAAGTGAGACCAGGACAGCTAGAGCTGTTACACAGAGAAACCCTGTCTCGAAAACCCAAAAAAAAAAAAAAAAAAAAAAGTTCAGGATCCGGACTGCCTGGGCATGGTAGTATACACTTCTAATCCCAGCTCTCGGGGGCAAAGGAATATGGATCTTTGAATTTGAGGCCAGCCTTGTCTACAGACATCCAGGACATCCAGGACTGTCACACAGAGAAACCCTGTCTCGGAAAAAAAAAAAAGGTAATAATTCAGGCAGAAGAGATGACACTGGTTAAGAGCACAGGATGTTCTTCCAAAGGACCCAGGTTCAAATCCCAGCAACCACATGGCAGTTTGAAAGTGTCTGTAATGGCCAAGCTTGGACAGCCAGCGCTACACAGAGAAACCCTGTTTCAAAACAAAACAAAAGTAATAATTCAAAAAAAAAAAAGTTTGCCGGGCTGTGGTGGCGCACGCCTTTAATTCCAGCACTTGGGAGGCAGAGGCAGGTGGATCTCTGTGAGTTCGAGGCCAGCCTGGTCTACAAAAGTGAGACCAGGACAGCTAGAGCTGTTACACAGAGAAACCCTGTCTCGAAAACCCAAAAAAAAAAAAAAAAAAAAAAGTTCAGGATCCGGACTGCCTGGGCATGGTAGTATACACTTCTAATCCCAGCTCTCGGGGGCAAAGGAATATGGATCTTTGAATTTGAGGCCAGCCTTGTCTACAGACATCCAGGACATCCAGGACTGTCACACAGAGAAACCCTGTCTCGGAAAAAAAAAAAAGGTAATAATTCAGGCAGAAGAGATGACACTGGTTAAGAGCACAGGATGTTCTTCCAAAGGACCCAGGTTCAAATCCCAGCAACCACATGGCAGTTTGAAAGTGTCTGTAATGGCCAAACTTGGACAGCCAGCGCTACACAGAGAAACCCTGTTTAAAAAAAACAAAAGTAATTAAAAAAAAATTTCAGGATCCGGACTGCCTGGGCATGGTAGTATACACTTCTAATCCCAGCTCTCGGGGGCAAAGGCGTGTGGATCTCTGGATTTGAGGCCAGCCTGGTTTCACTTAGTGTCCTGGTTTGTTTTGGTTTTGGGTTTTTTGTTGTTGTTGTTTGGTTGGTTGTTTTTTTTGTTTTTTGTCAAGTTGACACAAGTTAGATTCATCTGGAAAGAATCTCAACTGGGAAAATGACCCTACCAGATGGCAGGTCTGTGGGTCATTTTCTTGAGTGATTTTGTTTGTTTTTCCGAGACAGGGTTTCTCTATGTATCCCTGGCTGTCCTGGACTCATTTTGTAGACCAGGCTGGCCTCGAATTCACAAAGATCCACCTGCCTCTGCCTCCCAAGTGCTGGGAATAAAGGCGTGTCCGACCACTGCCCGGCTCTTGATTGATTATTGATGTATTTATTTATTATATTTTAATCTTAAGTCCTGGGAACGTAGTTCTGGGTAGTATAAGAAAGCAAACTGAGCAAGCCATAGAGAGCAAGCCAGCAATCAGTTTTCTTCAGTGGTCTCTGTTTCAGGGCTTGCCTGCCTTGAGTTTCTGCCCCACCTTCCCTCAGTGATCAACAGCAATGTGAAAGTGTATGCCTGGAAACCCTTTCTCCTCAAGTTGCTTTTGATCATGGTGTTAAAGGTCAACTAAAGAGCTGAGAGATGGCTCAGTGGTTAAGAGAATTGGTTGATCTTCAAGAGGATCCAGATTCAATTCCCAGCACCCACATGGCAGCTCACAACTGTCTGTAACTCCAGTTCCAGGGGACCCAACACCCTCACACAGACACACATGCAGGCAAAACACCAATGCATACAAAAAAATAAAAATAAATAAATAAGCTGGGCATAGTGGCACACACCTTCAATCCCAACACTCGGGAAGAGGAAGCAGGTGGATCTCTGGGAGTTCAAGGCCAGCCTGGTCTACAAAGGGAGTCCAGGACAGCCAGGGCTATTACACAGATAAACCCTGCCTCAAGAATAAATGAATGAATGAATGAACAAATAAATAAATAAATAGAAAGCAATTCAAAAGACTCAGCACCTGGGAGGCTGACATGGGCCCTCAATGATGTCCTCAGCTACACAGCCAGTTTGAGGTCAATTAGGCTGGCTACATGAGAGTCAATCTTTAAAAAGCCGGCGTGGTGACACAGGCCTTTAATCCCAGCACTTGGGAGGCAGAGGCATGTGGATCTCTGTGAATTCGAGGCCAACCTGGTCTACAGAGTGAGTCCAGGACAGCCAGGTCTACGAAGAGAAACCCTGTCTCAAAAAATCAAAATAAAATAAAATAAACAATAAAGGCAAGAGGGGAGGGCAAGTGATTAAAGGAATAGAACCCAAAAACCTGCTCCAAAGTTTCCTTCCATATAGCTCAGGTTCTAGACCCCATGGCAATAAGACTGCTAGTCCTGTCAGCTGTCTATCCTAGCTTCCCCATGGACCAAGCAACCCACTTTCCACACATCATTGTCCATCTTTTCCTGGTGATATTAAGGAGTATACCATGAGCCAGGTGTGGTGGCAAACATCTGTAGTCCCAGTTCTTGGGAGGTAGAGGAAAAGCCATTCTCAGTTACACAGCTAATTCAAGGCCAGCCTGGGTTACAGGAGACCATCTCAGAAAAGGTAAAGCAGAGGGCTGGAGAAATGGTTCAGCAATTAAGAATACTTGTTCTTGCAAAGGGTCTGGGTTCGACTCCCAGCACCCACATGTAGCTCACAACCATATGTTACTCCAGTTCAGATCTGATATATGCAACTAATACACTTACACACATGCAGGTAAAACATTCATACATGTTTTATTAGTCAGGGTTTTCTAGAGTAGTGGTTCTCAGTCTGTGGGTCTCGATTCTTAGGGAATCCAATGGGCCTTTCACAGGGGTCACCTAAGACCATCAGAAACACAAGATATTTATATTACATTTCATAACAGTGGTAAAATTAGTAATGAAGTAGCAACAAAAATAATTTTATGGTTGGGAATCACTACAACATGAGAAACTGTATTAGCCAGGCAGTGGTGGCACACGCCTTTAATCCCAGCGCTCGGGAGGCAGAGGCAGGTGGATCTCTGTGAGTTCAAGGCCAGCCTCGTCTACAGAGTGAGTCTGGGACAGCCAGGGCTACACAGAGAAACCCTGTCTCCAAAAAAAAAAAAAAAAACCTCTGGTAGAGAACCCAAATTTGGTTTCCAGCACTTGTTGAGAAGGTCTAATATTGTTTCTGATACATTGAATTCAATGCTGAGATCTGGTTACCGCCCCTTCTGAGGCATTCTCTTGATTGGTTAATAAAAGTCACTTATGGTCAATTAGCTGGGCAGAAAGAATATAGGAAGGCAGGACTTCATGAGATCAGAACAGGAACTCTGGCCACACACAGAGACTCTCTTTTTTTAGCCAGGAGACCCAGAAGGAGACAGAAGTCTAGAGAATGCTGGAAGGTACTCGCAGGCACATGGTGGTTTGGAATTAAGTGATCCGATCCGGGTTAACTTAGAGTAGCTAATTGAGAGTCTGCCCAGCTAAGGGCTAAGCATTAAAACATTAAAAGGTCTTGGTGTGTTTAATTATTGGGGAAAAGACTGTGGCGGCTTTAGGCCCTCAGTCCAAGCAGTCCCGGGCCATTGGACTTCCAGACTCTCAGACAAATCTCCCGCCAAGCCCCTTGAGCCCAGGCGAATCTCCCGCCAAGCTGCGCCGGTAATTCTACTGGCCTAATATAACAACTTATATTAACAGAGTTTAGGTTACAGGTGGTGTAGGTCACCCTTGGTCCCAGGGCTCTTTCTCCAGGATAAGTTAGGCAACCGGTTAAGGTACTCGGGCCAGGCCGCCAGCTACTCCGCCGGCTTAATCTTACAGTTTATACTTACTAATAACTACATTAATTAATTTGCAGTTTCAAGCACCCATGTTGGGCAGCTCAGACCACCTGTAACTCCAGTTCCAGAAACTCTGATACTCTCCTCAGGACTCTGGGAACACATGTATCCACATGTGCACACAAAAGCAATATTTAAAAATTAACAAAATAATGTCTCAGGTGTCAAACATGCCAGTGGAACCGGTGAGTTGGAAGCAGCATAAGCCTTGTCAAATCCTCAAAGTAAACAGCTGGGGAAAGGATCGTGTGTTTTTTGTTCTGTTCTGCTGCCTTTGTGTACTGACCTATGACTGACATAATCTTCAGCCTCACTGAGAAAATCCAGGAAAATAGTAGTGCAGTTTCAAAAGATCCTATACAGTTGAACTGACTTAACAGAGGACCCTGATGACTGATGTAAAATATTTCAGATGGATAACAATCACGTCATGATTGCCTAAAGAAATATGAAAAGCTTTCCTATATAAAACTGGATGGGCAGCTTGTTTTAAAAAATATATTAAGGAGTGGGGAGATGGTTTAAAGCACTTGCCACGTGAGAGGATTGGAGTTTGTATCTCCAAAATGCATGTAAATCCCTGGTGGGCATGGTGGCTTACCTGTTATTCTAGCTTCAGGTGGGGACAGGTTACAGAAAGCATGCTGTCTACACTCATGCTCTGGGTTTGATTAAGACCCTGTCTCAACGAATATGATGGAAGAACAATCAAGGATGACTCCCTCTTTGAGCACACAACACACACACACATGCACTGCACACACATACACATGCAAATGAAAAAAAAAGAAAAAATATATAGCAAGGTTGTGTATGTAGGCTGGGCATACATAGTGACACACGCCTTTAATCCCAGCACACAGGAGGCAGAGGCAGGTGGATCTCTGTGAGTTCAAGGCCAGCCTGGTCTAGAGTCCAGGATAGCCAGGGCTACAAGAGAAACCCTGTCTCAAAAAACCAAACACCAAACAAAAGAATGTGTACGTATAGCGTTATATTACTTTCATAGCACACATTTATTTTTTCCGAGACAAGATTTCTCTGTGTATCTCTGGCCATCCTGGACTAGGTTTTTTTTTTTTTTTTTTTTTTTAAAGGTTTTTCCAGACAGGGTTTCTCTGTGTATCCTTGACTGTCCTGGACCCACTTTGTAGACCAGGCTGGCCTTGAACTCATAGAGATCCACCTGCCTCTGCCTATCGAGTGCTGAGATTAAAGGTGTGCACCACCACACCCAGCCCTGGACTAGCTTTGTAGACCAGGCTGGCCTTGAACTCAGAGATTCGCCTGCCTGTCTCGTGAGATTAAAGGCTGAGCCACCACACCGGGCCATGGCACTCATCTTTATGAGAAAAAAGGTCCATTTCCACTTTCCATTTTTGTTGTTTGGTTTTTTTTTTTTTTTTTTTTGGTTTTTCGAGACAGGGTTTCTCTGAATATCTCTGGCTGTCCTGGACTCGCTTTGTAGACCAGGCTGGCCTCGAACTCACAAAGATCCGCCTGCCTCTGCCTCCCAAGTGCTGGGATTAAAGGCGTGCGCCACCACCGCCCGGCTGTTGTTTGGTTTTTGAGACAGGGTTTCTGTGGTGCGTGGTAGCACATGCCTTTAATCCCAGGATTTGGGAAACAGAGGCAGGCAGATCTCTGTGAGTTTGAGGCCAGCCTGGTCTATGTGAGTCTAGGACAGCCAGGGGTGTTACAGAGAAACCCTGTCTTGAAAAACCTAAAAAAAGAAAAAGAAAAAGGAAACAAACATCTGCTTTTGCAGAACACTCACATTTTGTTCTCGGCACTCACATGGTGCTTCACAACCATCGGTAACTCCAGTTCCGGGCAATCTGATGCCCTCTTCTGACCTCCACGGACAGCAGACACGCATGTGGTTGCATAAATATATACATGCAGGCAAAGCAGTCATAAGCATATAGTAAAAGTAAATAAATCTAAAATTAGCAAAGAAGTCAGGCATGGCAGTACACATCTTTAATCCTAGCACTTCAGGTCAAAGCCAGCCTGGTCTACAACAAAGCATGTTCAGGACAGTCAGGGCTGGTAACAGAGAAACCCTGTCTTGGAAAGCCCCCCCCACAAAAAAAATTTCACATAGCATTAATTGCAAATATATTTATTACAATTTACAGATTAGTTAATAATTATATACAAATATAATCTGAGCTATAAAATCTCCACTAGTTACATTTGAAATCACTGACCTGAAAAAGCCAACTCAGAAATCTCATTCCTAAACTCCATCTTCCTTAAATTATAAAAAATAAAATCTAATAGTTTTGATTTCAAGTTACAGATGAAGACTTGCCACATTTCAGCACTCAGAAATATGGATCCCTGTCTGTAGAAAGCCTCTCTCATGCTACACAGATCTTTACAGCACCATTGCAAGGCGTGAATGTGTGAATTATTCAGCTAGAACCTCCACACCGCGCCTTGTCTTTGAGGTGTTCTTTTCTTGGGAGGGGCCTTAACATTTGGGACTGGGATGACAATAATTTTGTTTTTCTCCTTCAGTCAATTTGTAAAGATTCTTTTGTCCTTGCCACCATCTGACCACATCTGCAGGCGGGCAGTGTACCAGACTATTTTGACTAGTCATTTACTCGTTTGATAGTAAAGGTGGAATCTGGACCAATTTTCAAACCCCCATGAAGTACAGACGTCCCATTCCTTGCAAATAAACAAGTACTGGGTCTCAGAAATACAAAACATCTAAATCAAGTATGAAATCAAGTGTTAAGCTGCAGTCTGGTTTTAAAAGAATGTCTATGTATTGCCACAGTTTTTCTTCCTAAGTCAACATGCCTGCTTTTCAAACAACACAGCTTCTAAACTAGCCCGTTTCCACAGCACAATACCAGACCGTGTGATGCACTCCGGGGTTCACTAAATGCAGGTGCACAAAATACACAGAAATGAGGGTTCTGCAAAAATAAGACCACCTTTTCTGGTACTGCAACTCTGTGTGGATGAACACTGCCACCACTGAGGCAGACCTTAGAGCACATCAAACGGAAATAAACAGGGAGATTATAAACTGAGGTAGTTACCCTGCCAGCCCCTCTGGGAAAGTTCATCCCCAACCATCAATTCAGAGGCCCTCTCTTTTATGCATGTTCCCACTATCCATGGCAGGAGGCACACGTAAGAAGTGACTGACTGCTAAAGAGGTGGTCGCACATTACCTCACCCAGCACACACCACGGGTAAAGCTACCTGAGCAAAGCAAGCATACCTAATCAATCACTCTATCACAGCCAAGCTTTGGGGTGGGCCAGTAAGACTGTCCACCTGCTGTTCTATCTGTACTTCATGCTTCCCTCAAAGTATAGACCTCACCATTGCTTCTCCCTTTACAAAATAGGGAACAATAAACCTGGGTATTGAGGCTTGTATTTGACATTTCACACTTGTAAATTCAAAACTACCCAATCCAAGTTCACAGTGTCACCAAGATAGGTTTGAAAAGTGACAGTGCTGAGGCAGGGTATGAGTAACACTGGTTTCTGTTAAGATACATAAAACAAAAGTGAATTTCTGAGATGTCTCCCATATTCTTCCTAGGAAAATTCTAGGCTTTTAAGTTTTAAAAAAATAAATGCCTACAATGCAATAATTACTTTCTAGAATGCTTTGCAATTTCTACCTACTGAAAGCTACAAAGAGCTGGGCATGGTGGCACACGCCTTTAATACCAGCACTTGGGAGGCAGACAGATCTCTGTGAGTTCAAGACCAGCCTGGTCTACAAAGTGAACCTACAACAGTCAAGAATACAGAGAAACCCTGTCTCGAAAAACCTAAAAAAAAAAAAAAAAAAACAAAAAAAACTACAAAGAGCCACATTCAACTGTAAGTACAGCACACAGAAACCTTCTAAATGGACAATTTACACAGAAATCAAATATACTAGATGTTAAAGTTTGGCAGATAAGCTGGGCATCACAGTGTATGCCTTTAGAAAGCACACAAACATGGCTTTCTCAGTCAAGAAGGTACTGCACCTGTAGGGTTTGTGACGGTCCTTGGAAATCTTAAACAGATTTAGATATAGACTAAAAAAGAAAAAAAAAACAAAAACAAAACCTGGATGTGTAACACACACCATGTGCAATCCAAGCAAGAGTACAAGGATCTTTCAAAGTCATCCTTGGCCAAGTAGTGAGCTCAAGGCCAGCCTAGACCACACAAGACCATGTCTTTAGATTAAAAAAAAATTTTAATTTAAATTTTTAAAAAATTTAAATTAAAAAAAAAAAGGAGAGAATCTACTACATGTTTTCAAGGGACACTGTCTTTTTTTTTTCGGTTTCTCGAGTCAGGGTTTTTCTGTTTATCCTTGGGTGTCCTGGACTCACTCTGTAGACCAGGCTGGCCTTGAACTCACAGAGATCCACCTGCCTCTGCCTCCCAAGTGCTGGGATTAAAGGTGTGCACCACCACACCCAGCCAACACAATGTCTTTTAAGTTGATAACATATACAACAGGTTTTAGCCTTAAGGTAAATAGGTCAAATCTATCAAATTTAAAAAAACATTTTTTTTAACTATATATGGCAAGCATAGCTCTAGCTCAACACTCAGGTTGAAGCAGAGAGATTGCCATGAGCTCAAGGACACAATGAGACTGCCTCAATACCCAACCTCAAAATATATAAACACAGGCACATACATATATATACAGAAAAACATAAAATCCATTAATTTTAGAACAGGAAAAGCACACAAGAACCCAAAGTTTTTAGATAAGTATGCATAACTTAAGTTAGAACTGAATATGGGGCTTAAACCTGATAGTTTTTTTTTTTTTTTTTGGTTTTTCAAGACAGGGTTTCTCTGTGTAACAGCCCTGGCTGTCCTGGACTCACTTTGTAGACCAGGCTGGCCTCGAACTCACAGTGATCCGCCTGCCTCTGCCTCCCAAGTGCTGGGATTAAAGGTGTGCGCCACCACGCCTGGCTTAAACCTGATAGTTATCCAAGACAATGTTTTTCTCTATTTTACAGTACTGGGGACTGAGCCCAGGGTCTTGAACATGTAGACAAGTGCTCTCTGCTACTGAGCATCCCCAGCCTCCTTTTCCATTTTCATTTTGAGACAATAATGTCTTGTCAAACTACCCATGCTGGTCTGAAGTGTAGTGAGTTCACTGGGTTGCAGGCAGACCTGGAACTTTCTATCCTACTGCCTCACTCTCCAAAGTAACTTGAATTCCAGGCCCAGTAAGAAACTTTCTTGTTTTGTTTGTCCTTTCACACCAGGTCTCACCATATGGCCCTAGCTGGTCTGGAGTTTGCTATGTAACATGGCTGGTCTCTGTCTCCAGAAGAAAAGTTGTGAAAGTGCAAAATTACAACCCAAAGCATCCCCTCACCTCAAGTAAACAGAGGATGTTCAAAGAACATCCAGCTAGGCATGGTGGCACAGGAAACAGAGGCAAGAAGGTACCAATCTCAAGGCCAGCATGGTCTACATACAAACACCAGGGCCAACCAGAACTACATAGTGAGACTGTCTCAAAACCACAAAACCCACATGTAACTAAATAGTTGAAAAGACAGGATTGAAGATTAGAGATTCTTCATTATCGGAGTTCATGTTTCTAATGAGGCACATTACCCAAAAATAATTAAAACTACATCACTAGATACAACTTTTTTCTTTAAAAACATGTCCAAGGACAGCTGCCAGTATTTGCTTTTCAGAGAAACCTCTCAAGTAAGAGATAGTGTGGACCAGGGCTGCAGGCTGTTCACGTGTCTTAACACTGCTGAACAACAAACAGTAAATCCTTTGAAACATGTTCCTGGAGTCGACTAAACATTCTTTCTCTGTGCTCAAATGTCAAGCAATAGCCAATGGCAACTTCTGTTTCTTGAATTCGTTTCTGGAACCTGCATCCATCCCTTGCAAATTCTTCCCATGGTCCTTTGCGATCCTCATCACCACTTATATAATACTCAGTAACTTCTTCAAGGAAGGTTACCTAGAGAGAAAAAAAACAATGTTAGTAACTCTAGGGTCTTAGAATTAACACCACACTGACAGCAAAAGGAATATTTGTGCCCATCACACATGAAGTTAGATGGGAACTCTGGATTTCCCCATTAGTAATAATCCCTGCTGGCCTTCAATTCTTAGAAAAATACAGAAATTTTGTTAGTCTTCTTTAGCCCCTCTCCCTGCAATGAAAAAGGACTCAGAGAGTAGTCATACCCACTACAACCCTGAAAGAGCCAAAGCATCCATAACCCCAGCACTCAAGGCTGAGGCAGGACAATCAGGAGTTTGAAGCCAGATGGGTTACATGAGATCCTGTCTCAAAAGTAGATACTTGCCGGGCGGTGGCGGCGCACGCCTTTAATCCCAGTACTTGGGAGGCAGAGGCAGGCGGATCTCTGTGAGTTCGAGGACAGCCTGGTCTACAAAGCGAGTCCAGGACAGTCAAGGATAGATACACAGAGAAACCCTGTCTCAAAAAAACAAAAAAAAAGTAGATACTTGCTTTAAAGCATGTTTAACAGTTACATCAGCTAATCCCACTGAGGCCTATGTCTTTCCTTCCCTTTACATCAGGCCAAGGAATGCCCCCGAGGACAATTAGTAGGAATGTAACATCTTACTAGATATTGCAGTCTAGTGGTTGCCCAGTCATTGTCACTAAGACAAATGAAAATAAGCACTTTTACACTGTTTACCAAATGCCAAACTCTTGAAAAGAATTTTACAGATTTTCTCATTTGATCATGATCTAACCCCATGAGATATGAACCAGTACTATCACCACTGTACAGACAAGGAACCAGATTTAAGTGACCAGCCCAAATCCCACAGCATTTAAGTGGCATAACAAGGGTTAAAAGTCTACAATCTGCTATTTTGCCAGAACTCAAAGTATTTCACACTCCATGATCTCAAGGCCTCATTCTAAGAATTGGGCACTACTCATTATTCCCATATAACTAAAGAATGGCAGGTAGCCAAAGGCTGTCAAGTAACTAGCATATTTAGATATAACCTCTTCTAAGTGTTGGTTCTATTTCACAGTCAATAGTCTTAAGATAACCCGAGACATGAAGTCAGCCGTAGCCATTCAAAGGTATGGAAATGAATTATGAGTTTTATTTACTCAATCATCTTTTGGTGACTTGGGCCAGTATTCAGCCCTCAGTATCATATGACAAAAGTCTTGCAGCACTTCTACAACAGATCTTAGTATTCCCATTGGATAAGTAAGTGGATCAAGGGCATGGGAGTGAAGAAACTTCAAGTCTGGCTGCCCCACCCCACCCCCCAAGTCTACTCCCAAGTCTATCTCAGACCTAATTGTCCTGAGCAGAGGATACAGGTCTCCAGGACAAGTGCTCATGCCACTACTCCACCTTGTTTCTTGCCTGTTCCTTCTCCATAGCACTCTGTCTACCCTGAAGATAATTTAAGTTGGAGATGTTGCTTGGTGGTGGACCCCTTGTCCAGCACAATCATTCACCAGTACAAATACATACATACATACAAAGGCTCTCATTACACCATTCTGAAATGTGAACTAAAATTTATTTTTAGTATGACTTATGCCTCTATAGGCAAGACATAAGATCAGCATCATTTAGGTATTTCCTGTCCTAAGAATAGTTTCAAAGTAAGCTGGTCCTTCCGAGCCAGCAGCTCACCGCATTGTCCATTTGACATGCATTGTACTGCAGAACTGGAAGTCAATGATACCTCACCCACTGCTATCTCTTTGCAGATGAAAGTACAAGAAAAGAAACTAAGGAAACTCCCTCAACAATAAGCGACATCTTTGTGCCTGGGGGTGGCATGTCTTCTCAGTAACTAAGAGAGCTAAAGCAACTCAAATGACTCTGAACATGAAGTAAACTGAACAGACAATGAAAGAGCAAACAGCCCGGTGAAGCTTAGAACTAGTCTGGGGGATCACAATTATCCCCACTCTTGGGACGCTGAGGCAGGCAACAGGCTCAACACGCCAGCCTGGACTTCACAGTGAGCTCGTCTTACATAGTGAAACCTAAAAAAAATGAGGACAAAGATCTGGCTGGCTTGGGACACAACAAGCTGAAGCTGTAGGAATTTTTTTTCCTTTTTTTTTTTTTTTTGAGATAAGGTCCTACTCATGCGTCCCTGGCTAACTGGAACTCATTAATGTAGACCAGGCTAGACTACAAAACCCATCCAAAAAAAAAAAAAATCCACCTGCCTTCTCCCAAGTGCTGGGATTACAAACATATACTACCACAATCACTCCTGGGCGAACAACTAGATAAACCTAACTTGCTATTTGACAGTATTATTCCTTCTGGTTCCAATGGACAGGAATAAAGACACTGTTGCCATGAAAATAAAATGTTACATATACCCAAACAAAATACATGCAAAACCTTTTTTTTTTTGAGACAGGGTTTCTCTGTGTAGCCCTGGCTGTCCTGGACTCACTTTGTAGACCAGGCTGGCCTTGAACTCGCAAAGATCCGCCTGCCTCTGCCTCCCAAATGCTGGGATTAAAGGCGTGCGCCACCACCGCCCAGTTTATGTAAAACCATTTTTAAACTTCAGGACCCACTAACCTAAATGACATCCCTGCTAATATTCATATACTGGCATCTTCCTTTCAGGTAAGAACACTTCTTTCTCTACATTGGGAAGAAGAGCCATTTGAGTATTTCTCAATTCAAGCACATGAGCTCAGTCAGAGGCCTTCCTCAAAAATAATCACAACTATGCCTCCAAAGGGAAAAGCCATCCTGCTGTAGTAACCACATCAAAATACAACAAAGCATTAGTCATGTAAAAGGAGAGAAACAAACCTTTTTTCTCTTGATATGGGTATATCTTTCTCTAGAAAGAGCCTCACCCAGCCCGAAGTCTGGACTGTCCTCCTGGCTCTCTAACAATCCCACCTTACAAGAAAGTAAGGTGTGACACCCAGGAAAGGCCACCATGGCATCACATGATGCCTCTGAGTCCTGACAGCCCTTCCAGTTTTTCCCTGATGTTTCAAAGGGAGCCTTAAAATTCAAAAGATTGTAGGGGTCCTCTGAGTTACAGAAAGAGTTCCACAATCTAAGATTCTCTGCTTCGTCTGCACTGGATTCCCAGTCATCTTCCTCCCCAGAACTATGGTCGGGGGTCTCGGGAAAGAGCCCGGCCTGACAACTCCCCAGAGCAGAGTCGCCAGACAAGGACTTCCCTGAATCAGATGGGTCTCCAGGGACAATTCTGGCAGCAGTCTGGATTGTGGCTGTGAAGTTTTGGGGATTATAAGGATCTACACTGTAGAAAGAGTTCCAAAGGTGAAGGCCTTCAGAGTCTTGTTCCATGTCTGATTCAGACAGGGAGCCGTCGCTATCAAAGCCATCATCCTCGGGTTCCTCATCCCAATCCTCACTTTCTGAATCAGAGCTTGTTTCCAAGTCACTGGAGGCGCCTCCCAAAATATAATCTATCAGTTTGTTGCTACAAACTGGTCGGGCAGAAACAGGAAGGTCATCCTCTATGTCGGAGTCGTCAGCTATGCTAGTGCGATCCCCTTCACATTCTTTTCCCACAGGTAACTCGAAAGACAGGTTGTTTCCCTGGGGGCTTTGTGAAACTTCTTGAATCAACGATCCTACTTTTTCCTCAGCGGGCTGCGGACTGGTTCCAGCAGGGGACATCGCCTGTGCTGGGTTATCTGTGCAAAGTTGGGGGTCCATCCGGAGAAGGCCGTGTTCTTCCTCCAGGCTGTGGTAGCCATTGTCTTGGTCAGGAGTGGGTAACTCTTGACCTTTGTTAGCCTGAAGGAATTCTAGCCGTTTCATACGAAGGTGGTGGATTTCTGGCAGGCCTTCCCTAGAAAGAGGGGGACACCTTCGCCATGCGGTTGCCGAGATCTCTGCTCGCAGCGGCTGGGGGTGACAACCATCTTCAGAAAGGCAGCAGCCCGCTGGGGGTGGTGTTTGGAAGTCCACAAGTTGGCCAGCTCTAACGCCGTTCTGACAGCGCAGCTCTAACTGGGGAAGGCACTCCAGGTAGGAAGGGTTCAGCAGATAGGAAACTACCTTGAAATTGCCTAAGCTCTGAGGGTTGAGAGGCCCAGAAGATGAAGAGCCAAGATCTCGGTGGGAGACCAGACCGGCTTGAAGACTACTAGGCAACAACTCTACTCCCCACAGCTGCTGCTCCAGGAGAAAAGTGTGCGCTGTAGAATCTAAAACTCTCTCCTGGGCTTTAAGTTTCACTTCCACGTCTGAGGGTGGGCACTGCCATTGGAATCCCTCCTCTAGCCAATCAAGGGAACTGACAGCCAAGTCTTCGGGAGAGTCCAGCCCCAGGGAACTCAAAGATTTCTGCACCGTGGGAGCGGCGGGTTCCTCCCGTCCCCTCAAAGCTCTCAGGGCGCTGTAACTTGCTGCGAAATCTAGCCATCTGGTCGGAATCATGCCACCGAAAAGCTGGCTCCAAATAAGCAGCTTCTGGAACAAGCTAGGGAGCAGGGCAAGGAGCTGGGAAAGCAATTTGGTCCAGTACCTGGTCCGAGGCTTGGGCAGGGCGGAGGCAGGCAGTGCGGGGTCCCCGAAGTTTTCCCGGGAGGAAGTCGTCGGGTGCTGTGAAGAGCAGGCGTACGATCGCCGAAGGAAGGGCAGCCGCAACCAGGAGCCCACCCTAGGGGCAGGCCGCTTCCGAGCCCCGTGCGTTCCCGGCTCCATCTCCTTTCCTTGCCAGCTTCTCGGGCAGAAGCACGGAAACTCGGCGACACGTCAGGGCGCGCGGGATCCGAGGCCTACACAGCCTCAGCCTTGCGCAGCCAGGGAGCCAGTACAGGAGGCCGATCCCCGCGCCGGCAGGGGAGGATCAGAGAGCGGCGGCTTCCGAAGCGGGCGGCGCATCTCACGGCCCCCCGGACCGCGCAGACTGTGGCGACCGCGGCCACGTCCATCCCGGCGCGGAAGGCGACGTCCTAGCCCGCGCGAGTCCGCTCCACCATAGACCAGACCCCTCACACGGCGCCTGGGGCGGCGTTTCCGGAGACCGCGGCCCCACCGAGGCGGAAAACGCGCAGGCGGAAGGGCTGGGTGGCGGGTGGGCTCGGTAGGAAGCGAAGCCCAAAATGGCCGCAGCCGGACACCCGGAAGCTGCCGGACGAGACGGAGGACCGAGGGCGTCTCCGTCTACCGCCCAGCGCCGCCTAACGTCATTCGCAGAACCCCACCCCCACCCCCAACACCCCGGGAGGCGCGCTTGCCTCACCCTCGCGCGTGGCCGCTGATTGGCCGCGCCCCTGGTCCCTGTCGGCTTCCTTACTCTGGGTAGCGCCAGATCGCACGCCGAAAGTTGCATCAGCCGGACCCAGAATGTACGCATGCGCAGCCATTTCGCTCGGGCCTCGGAGGAGGCTGCGCGCTCCACCCTCGGGGTTAAAGGGAAGGGCTCCGAGAGCTGGGTGGGTTTCAAGAGATCGTGAGAATTCTCCTGAGCCCTTTTTTATGGGTGTGATACACTAGGCAATGTATACGTATATGGGTTTTACCATATTGTTTTAGCACTTAGAAAACTTGAGCTTGGGCTGGAGAGATGGCCCAGTGGTTAAGAGCACTAACTGTTCTTCTAGAGGACCCGGGTTCAATTCCCAGTACCCGCATGGAGCTCACAACTGTGTGTAACTCCAGTTTCAGGGGATCTGGCGTCCTCACACACACATATGCAGACATAATAAAAATAAATTAATCTTTAAAAAAAAATAAAAAAAAAAAAAAGAAAACTTGAGCTAAATATGAGGTGGGTAGTAGAACCAACGTGTACTACGGTGTTAAGACACAAATCACCCAAAGTGAATAGTCGTGAAAAACTCAGGTGAAAAGTGACGCAATCATGCATTCCTGTCCCCTCTGCTTTAGGATTTCTAAGTCTCCAGCGTTGCCTGTGGTATAATTTGTACAACATTGGACAAAATGCACACGCCTCACAAAGGAAACCGTGGTGTTACTGGGCAAGCTGAAGTCCCAGAGTGGGAAGTTTCTACATTACTGAGTAACAAGAACCACAGGGAAAAACGCCCAGTGAAGGGCACGCCTTTGACCTTTGTCCTCTGGAAAAATGTGGCTGATAATTTCAATTAGAATCAGTGTAGGGTGTTTGTTTGAAACAGATTTTACTCTATAGCCCAGACTGGCCTCAAACTATCCACACTCTTCCTGTCTTAGCCTCCAAAGTGTTGGCTGATTCTCTCCTGTGAGTTTAGTCTTAGATCGATCTTTTTTTTTTTTTTTTTGGTTTTTCGAGACAGGGTTTCTCTGAATATCTCTGGCTGTCCTGGACTCGCTTTGTAGATCAGGCTGGCCTCGAACTCACAAAGATCCGCCTGCCTCTACCTCCCAAGTGCTGGGATTAAAGGCGTGCGCCACCACCGCCCGGCCCCGATCTTTCTTTTCTCTTCTTCTTCTTCCTCCTCCTTCTTCTTCTCTCTTTCCTTTTTTTTTTTTTTTTTTTTGGAGATAGGGTCTCTCTTGGAACTGGTTCTGCAGACCAGGCTGGCCTCTTCCTCCCCCCAGGCCTGCTCTAACCACGGCTGGTCTGTAGTTCACTATCTTATTTCTTCTCATTTTAATCCACAGTGTAATGACGAAGTCTAGTAGCTATCGCAGAGGGGAGTAGCCACAACGACTAAGGAAGATCCTTGGTCCTCTAGGGAAGGCCAAGTGATCCTAACACTTTGTGAGACATGGAACAAGTTGTTTCCCGAAACCAAGAGTTTCTACTGCTTACTCCCCTGCAATATCTTATTGCTTATGTCTGGAAACAACTGGCTTCTTAATCCTAAAAGTTTTAGGAAAATGTATTAGCAATATGAGTCAGTTTTCATAGTAGAAGGAGATGCGAGCATGCAAATTCATAACTGGAAGCTTCAGTTCCTGTTTTAGCAATGAAGCTAAGACTGCCATTTCTCTTTTAACCATTGGGGGAGGGAGTTCTGTTCCTAACACAGTGCCTAGCCAGATAGGGTAGAAACACAAACATGATCTAATATTGTGCTGCGGTTCTCTTTTACAATCCTCTTTTGTTTCCTAGTGCCTACAGAATAAAGGTTCTATTCAGCCTGAGCTTCCCAGAGCTACCCAGCCTCCAATTCTGCAGCTCCTCTTCATGAGCACCGGACTTGTCTTTCCTCCTGGCGTTCGATAGCCAGGAAAGTCCTCACGGTTTCTTGTCCTATACCTACTCACCTTTCCGAGTTCAACGTGGAGGTCAATGTCTGCTTGAGGCCCTCGCTGACCTTCCCAGTCAGCATCAGTCCGTCCTTATCAACTGCTGCTTCACACCTTTAAACCTAGTTTAACAGACTGTGCCACCCGTTCCTGTAACTGCTCACTGCACGGCAATAACAAACTGTACCAACTTCTTCAACTTCCCCATGACAAGGAACTGTTTCCTTTTTTTTTTTTCTATTTTGTTTTTCGAGACAGGGTTTCCCTGTGTAACAGCCCTGGCTGTCCTGGACTCGCTTTGTAGACCAGGCTGGCCTCGAACTCACAGAGATCCACCTGCCTCTGCCTCCGGAGTGCTGGGATTAAAGGTGTGTGCTACCAAGCCAGGTCTTTTGTTTGTTTATTTTGCATTCCAATCAACACTCCCCTCCCTCCTCCCAGCCCCACCCTCCCTCCTACTTCCCCCATGGATGAATGTTTCTATCCTGTCCTCTGTCGATCCTGAGCTCCTTCAGGTAATTATAGCCCAAATTGGGGTTCCTCCTTTTTTGTTTGAGTACTGAGAATCTGAACTCAGGTCCCCATTCTTGGTCAGCAAGCCCTTTCCCCCACTGAACCATCTTCTCAACCCCTAGCTCAGAACATCTTAAAAATTCTCCACATTCTTTTTTTTTTTATTCTTTGTTTTTTTCTTTTCTTGAGACTGATTTCTCTGTGTATCTCTGGCTGTCCTGGACTCACTCTGTAGACCAGGCCAGCCTTGAACTCAGAGATCCATGCCTCTGCCTCCCAAATTCTTGGATTAAAGGTTTGCACCACCATGCCGGGATTCCACATTCTCTTTTCACCAAGACATTTTTATGTGACCACAAGTAATAATATACAAAACAAAACTTTACTGATAATAAATCATAAAGAAATTTGTTTGGCTGGGTGTGGTGGCATACACCTTTAATTCCAGCACTCGGCAGGCAGCGGCAGGTGGATCTCTGAGTTCAAGGCCAACCTAGTCTACAAAGTAAGTCCAGGACAGCTAAGGATACACAGAGAAACCTTGTCTTGAAAAACCAAAAAAAAAAAAAAAAAAAAGAAAGAAATTTAGTTTAAAACAATTTTGTATACCTACAATTTTACATTTATTAAAGGCAAAAGTAAATTTGTATTCTGGTAAAATGAAGGGCTGGAGGGATGGCTCAGCAGTTAGGAGCACTGGATGCTCTTACAGAGGACCAGGATTTAATTCCCAACTCCCATATACTGGTTCACAACTGTCCCCCAGTTCCAGGGGATTCAGTGCCTTCTTCTGGCCTACTCTGGTACCAACCATACATATAGAAAAAAAATACATATGGCAAATATATACATATATATATATATATATATATCAGACATACATGCAGGCAAGAAAGAAAAAACATATACATTAAAAAAAAAAATAAGCCAGGATGGTGGTGCATGCCTTTAATCCTAACACTCCAGAGGCAGAGGCAGACAGATCTCTGTGAGTTCAATGCTACCCTGGTCTACAAAGTGAGTCCAGGACAGCAAGGATTGTTACACAGAAAAACCCTGTCTGGAAAAACCAAAATTTAATTAATTAAAAGCCTAATAAGCTGGATGTACCAAATTTTACATGGCCTTGGCTAAATGTTTAATACTGTAAAACCTACAGAATTGTCAACATTTTTGAGTTGACTGGGATTTTGGGTTTTGTTTTTGTTTTGTGTGTGTGTGTACAGAATAAGTTTATACATAGATTTAGGCATATCACACTTAAATTGATGAGATAAGTTTCCTTCCTAGTTTAGTACTTTTTTGGCCTGTTCTCAAAACCCCAAAGACCACCAAGGAGCCAACTCCGATGTAAATGCATGAGGATTGTTTATTCAAGTTTGGAGTTTGGACTCTCAATGCTCACCACCTCAGCAGTTCAAGTTGAGAGTCCTGAGCCCAGAAAGCATAAAATTTATATAGAGACTTAGACAAAAAACAAAACTAAAAAAAGCAGGTTTTCTATCATATGATTGGCTGACATTTGGGCAACTAGTCATGTGCATTTTTAATTGACTCCTTGTTGTTGCCGTACGATTATCTGTTAGTTTTACCATCAGACAGTTGGCTTAAAATTTTTGGGTGCTTTCTCAGAGTGAGCTGTCCGGTGATAACTAGGGAACAACCCTGGAATGCAAGGCCTGGTATATTTTGTTATTTTTCTGGAAATGGAGGTCATCTCTCAGTGAAACCTGATATGAAATGGAATTTTTTTTTTAAGATTTATTTATTTAATGTATATGAGTGCTCTATCTGCATGTACATCTGCATGACAGAAGAGGGCGTCAGATCCCAGTATAGATGGTTGTAAGCCACCATGTGGTTGCTGGGAATTGAACTCCGGACCTCTAGAAGAGCAGACAGTGGTCTTAACCACTGAGCCATCTCTCCAGCCTGAAATGGAATCTTTTTTCAAGATGGAGTCAGTCAGGCTCCACAGTGGTTTTACAACTGAATTGTCAAAGTTGATTAATATATTATTTATTTATAATCACCAATGCTGGGAATGCATCTTCACATAAATAAATAGTACAAAATGGCCACAGTATGGTTAGGGTCCATTCCAGAAATTGTTGAAAATTTTGCCCTAATTCCAAAGCCAAAATTCATTTGATGATTTGCTTGTTGTTTGTCTGCCTATCATGGAACTCACTATGTAGACATGCTGGCCTCAAATTCACAGGGATTGCTGGGCGTGGTGGCACATTCCTTTAATCCCAGCACTTAGGAGGTAGAGGCAGGCAGGTCTCTGTGAGTTCAAGGCCAGCCTGGTCTACAGAGAGAGTTCCAGGACAGCCAGAGCTACACAGAGAAACCCTGTCTCAAAAAACCAAAAAAAGAAAAAGAAAGAAAAAAAATCACAGGGATCCACCTGCCTCTGCCTGTAATTAAAGGTGTACACCATCAAGCCCAGCCTTATTCAATGACCTTAAAAGTGTACATTTATGTATTTAAGTATTTGGTTGTTTGAACTCAAATCATAGTAAACATATGAAGGGCAAAGGACAATTTGTGAAACTTGGTTTTCTCCTTTTTGTTTTTTGTTTTGTTTTTCAAGACAGGGTTTCTCTGTGTAGCCCTGGGTGTGCTGGAACTCTCTCTTTCTGTAGACCAGGCTGGCCTCGAACTCACAGAGATCCACCTGACTCTGCCTCCCGAGTGCTGGGATTAAATGTGTGCCACCACGCCCGGCTTGGTTCCCTCCTTCTACCAAGTGGGTCCTGGGTATTGAATTCAGGTCATCAGGCTTGGCAGCAGGTTCTAGGCCATTTCCCTAGCCTTCCACCTCTTTTTGAGACAGTATAAAACTGTGTGTGTGTGTATGTGTATATAATTGTATACGTATATGGAATATTTAAGCCTAATTATAAGCCCAGCACTCTAGAAAGTTGAGCTGGGAAGATCTGGAGTTCAAGGGCATCCTCCAGTACAGAGTAAGTTATATGAGACCCTGTCTCTTTTTTTTTTTTTTTTTTTTTTTTTTGGTTTTTCGAGACAGGGTTTCTCTGTTTAACAGCTCTGGCTGTCCTGGACTCACTTTGTAGACCAGGCTGGCCTCGAACTCGCAAAGATCCGCCTGCCTCTGCCTCCCAAGTGCTGGGATTAAAGGCGTGCGCCACCACCGCCCGGCTACCCTGTCTCTTAAAATTAGTATTTTTTTAAAAAGAAGAGAAGAAAAACAAATAAATCAAACAATAAAACAAAGTAGCTGTTAGGGGCTGGGGTGGGTCAATACTTGAGGGCACTTACTCTTACAGAGTGCCTGGGTTTGGTTCCCAGCATCCACAAGCTGCTTCACAGCCATCCAGAACTTCAGTTCCGGGGGATTCAGGCATACATGCAGTGTATATACATACAGGTACTTACAGACAGGCAAAACACTCATATACAGAAACTCTTTTAAAAAAATAAGAAGTTGGGCTGGAGAGGTGGCTCAGAGGTTAAGAGCACTGGCTGTTCTTCCCAAGGTCCTGAGTTCAATTCCCAGCAACCACATGGTGGCTCACAGCCATCTACATTGAGATCTGCCCGGGCATATATGTAGAGCAAATACTGTATACATAATAAATAAATAAATGTTTAAAAAAAAATAAGAAGTTAGAACCCAGGGCTGTACCTTCCAGCCAGAGCCACAGCTGAGTCAGGAAATACCTCTCTGGTCTAGGTGTTATGAAACTGTGCTGTGGCCTTACAGCAGCCCCTGATTTGCCTCTTCTCTGCTCTGTCAAGTACCCTTTTGTGGGGATTTCTGCAAATGCCATGGCCAGCAGAGTAATGCTCTAAGTGAGGCAAGAACGAAATCCGGTTCAACGGGACTCAGTAGCCGGTGTTGGTTCAACCTTCTGCAGTCTGACACCAGGCAGTTTATTTTAGGCATGTTTAAGTACAGTAAAATTTTTTATGGGTGGGGGAGGCTTCCTGGTATACTACAGTCCTGGGTGAACAAGGAGGCATAATTACATTGAAACTCTTTTCAAACTACACGCCACTTCTTCCCTGAAAATGGATTCTATGGGCAGGCGGCATGTGTTAAGGGCCTGGGGTCATGGTGGGAATCCCTGGCATGGTCTCTGTAATACAGATAGCACAGAGCCCATCTAGACTATCAGTCACCTCTGGCACTGCTTGTGGGAACTTGAGGAGCCCCTGGCATACAGACAGCACAAGGATCCAAGGCTGTTAGCCACTTCCATTCCACTCCCAGCCTCCTGGGGGGAAAGCAGGTTAGATATCTATTCTGTTGAGTTTATCATTCCTGGTTTCCGTAGTGCTGTTGGAGAGCCCAAGGACCTTTGTGCTTCCAAAACCTTATGCTGTACTAAATCATATGATTGAAAGTTCCCATTACCCCTAAAAGGTTATAAAAAGCCAGGATTGTTCTAGGGATTGGTCTGGAGACACTCCTCAGAGAAACTCGGGGGAGGAGTACCCCAAAGGCTGCTCTCTGAAGAGGCTACTCTGCCTCCCCTGCTGTCCCTCTCATGATGTCTTTCCCTTTCTTTTCTTTCTTAAGATTTACTTCTTTTTGTTTTATGTGAACCATTGTTTTGCCTGCCTGTCTGTATACCTCGTGCATACCCGGTGCCTGGGGAGGCCAGAAGAGGGCGTAGAATTTGCTGAAATGGAGTTACAGTTGATCTTTAGCTGTGGTCTGGGAGCTGGGATTTGAACCTGGGTCCTCCAAAGAGTGCTGGTGCTGTTAACCAATGAGCCATCTCCCCAGCCCCCTCCTCCCCCTTTCTCACTCTTTGTTTTGTTTTTTAAGACAGGGTTTCTCTGTGTAGCCCTGCTGTACTGGAACTTGATCTGTAGACCAGATTGGGCTCAGAGGTCTGCCTACCTCTGCCTCCCTGTGCTGAGATCAAAGATCAAAGGCGTGCCCGACCCATTCTCACTCTTTTTTTTTTTGGTCCAAACAGGATTTCTTTGGGTAACGGAGTCCTGCCTGCCTAGGCTAGCCTTGAACTCAGAGATCCGCTTGCCTCTGCCTCCCAAGTGCAGGGATTAAAGGCATGCGCTACCACACCCGGCCCCCTTCTCACTCTTAATGAAGCCAAATGATGGCCTTGAGGCTTTTTCATTCTAATATGCCTCACAGAGAATTGTGCTGGCTTCATTTCCAGACTGCTGCTGCGGATGTTCATCTTTTTTTTTTTTTTTTTTTTAAAGATTTATTTATTTATTATGTATATAGTGTTCTGTCTGCAGGTATATCTATAGACCAGAAGAGGGCACCGGGTTTCATTATGGATGGTTGTGAGCCACCATGTGGTTGCTGGGAATTGAACTCATGACCTCTTGAAGAGCAGCCAGTGCTCTTAACCGCTGAGCCATCTCTCCAGCCCCCGGATGTTCATCTTTTACTCCAACAGCCTTTTGTAAAACCAAGCCTCACATTCCACCGGAAGCTTTTCCAGTGAGTTAAACCATATGCTCCCAATTTTCTTTTTTCTTCCTTCCTTCCTTCCTTCCTTCCTTCCTTCCTTCCTCCCTCCCTTTCTTCCTTCCTTTCTTCCTTCTTTCTTTTTTTGGAATGGGGCTTGAAGATGTAGCTCAGTGGGTTTGGTCCCCCACCCCCAGCATTACAAAAGTAAGTAAATAAAAACAAGCATAGTTTCCCAAGTAGGCTTCCTATTCCCTGGGCAGTTTTAATTGTAATTTTTTATTCTTTTCATCTTCTCATCTTGGAAGTTGTTCTGAGGGAACAGGCAACCAGAAAGCATCTAAAGGCTATGAGAATTTGTGACTCTTGCTTTGTGGGCTCAACTGGAAGAGGGTGGGGAATCAGCCCTTCTGCCAGAGGGCAGAGGGCGGCTCTGTACACAGAGATCAGGAGTAAGTAGCCAACACTACGTTGGCTGCGTCCTAGCTGCTGAAGACAAGAAGTCCTTGGACTGGCAGAGTGACTGGCATTTTGGCAGATGACAACTAAAGCCTACTTTGTTGTATTTACTTTTAAAGACGTTGCCAGGCCTCAGCTAAAGGGTGCACGTGTTTTGATTGTTTTTCTGAGTCTCCCTTACTCCTCACATCCCTCACTGTTCTGGCTTAACGTCCTGCCTTTCCAATCCACTTTCCCCTGATTTAGCTCTTTTGTTTGTTTGGGTTTTTTTTTGGTTTTTCGAGACAGGGTTTCTCTGTGTATCCCTGGCTGTCCTGGACTCACTTTGTAGACCAGGCTGGCCTCAAACTCGCAAAGATCCACCTGCCTCTGCCTCCCAAGTGCTGGGAATAAAGGCGTGCGCCACCACCCGCCCGGCTTGTTTGTTTGTTTTGTTGTTTGTTTAGTTTGAAATCTGTTTTTGAGATGGGGTCTCGCTATGTAGCAGAGGCTACCTTAGGATTCATCCATCTCCTTGCTTCAGCCTCCCTAGTGCTGGGATTACAGATGACGCTGCTGGTCATTTACTTAACCTCTCAGGGACCACCACCATTGCCGTCACCATTTGTTTAATTTTATTCTATTGTGACCCATCACCTTCACCTTTTTCCTTTCTCCAGTCTCTTGTTTGTTTGTTTGGTTTGTTTTTTTCAAGACAGGGTTTCTCTGTGTAACAGCTCTGGGTGTCCTGGAACTCACTCTGTAGACCAGGCTGGCCTTGAACTCACAGAGATCTGCCTGCCTCTGCCTCCCGAGTGCTGGAATTAAAGGCGTGCGCCACTACCCCTGGCCCTTTCTCCAGTTTTAAAACCGCCCTTCTTCTAACCAGGCATGGTGCTCATACCTATAATCCCACCACTTTGAAAGGCTGAACCTGGAGGATTGCTGTGAGTTTGAAGCCATCCTGGGTCACATAGTTTCAGGACGATACTCTGTCCAACAGCACAGAGCAAACAAATAGGCTGTCTTTCTCTTGCCTCTCTCTTACTCCAACATTCTTCTCTGGCAAAATCCCAACCTCATTAAACCCAACTGCCCCCTATTTTGTGCCTGCAGCCCTCCAGTGCAGCCTTGCCCAGAAATCACTCAAACATTCTGACTGCCTCCATTCACACTGGACCACTAATCTCATCAATGCGGGGTAGCCTACTAGTTCATTCAGTTTTCCAGGCCTTGAGACTATTTCACAATGTTCCCCCTTCAAATTCCCAGTGTTCCCGCAGAGAATACATTCTAGGCCTAGAATCCCACCTCATACTTCATTGAGAAAACAAAAACCCACTTCATTCTTCCCCTGCCCAATCCACCGGTAACTGGACCTTAATCTCATTACATAACCAAGAAGCCTCCAAGATCCTAGTCCTTGGTTTCACTTAAATAACCTGGCGTTGTTATCACTTCTCTGTAACACACAAGATTCTCCCTCAGTAATAAACTATAGAGGCTAATGTAAAATATGTTTAAAAACCCTCCGAAATACATTCTCCTTCAAGTTTCTTCATTTTATCTTATGTGTGTGTTTTGCCTGCATATAGATGTGTGGCACAAGCATGCAGTGCCTAAGGGGACCAGAAGGGAGAGCAAAATCCTCTGGAAATGGAGTTACAGCGGCTTGTGAGCCAGCTGGGATTTGAACCAGAGTCCTGTAGAAGAGTACTTAGTACCATTAACTACTGGGTCATGTCTCCTCTCCCCTCCAAGTTTTTGGGACAGAAAAATGTCCCAAGAGCTGCTTATGCTCATGGTCTCCAACTTTGCCTCTCCTGCTCTTAAAGTTAATCCGAGGAGGTGTTCACCCTGCCCCACCCCCACACAGCTTGCGTTAAGACCTCCAAGAACATTTTAGAAAATATAGTCTCTGGGTCCTTTTTTGTTTGTTTGTTGTTTTTGTTTTTTCAAAACAGAGTTTCTCTGTGTAGTCTTGGCTATCCTAGAACTCACTCTGTAGACCAGGCTGGCCTCGAACTCACAGAGATTGTCTCTGCCTCCCAAGTGCTGGGTTTAAAGATAAGTCTCACCATGCCCAGCTAATTTCTGGATTCTCTTGTTTGTTTTTCGAGACAGGGTTTCTCTGTGTATACCTGGCTGTCCTGGACTCACTTTGTAAACCAAGCTAGCCTTGAACTCACAGAAATCTGATTCCATCTGCCTCCCAAGTGCTGGTATTAAAAGCGTGCACCACCACGCCCAGCTAGGATGAGCCTTAATCCAATTAATAGAATCCTTATGGAAAGGGGAATTGGATACAGACGTGTGTGTGTGTGTGTGCAGGGAGAGAGAGTGCTGTGAGAACATGTTGTGAGAGATTAGACCCATGTATCAGGCCAGCAAATAACTGGAAACCCAGTTCCAAGAATTTAAATGCCACCCAAATACTGCAGACCTGGGCCTACACTCCAGACTAACTGGCCGTTTGGGCTGCGGATTTCACTCCTCTGTCCAACTTGGACATTTTTTTTTTTTTTTGGTTTTTTCGAGACAGGGTTTCTCTGTTTAACAGCTCTGGCTGTCCTGGACTCGCTTTGTAGACCAGGCTGGCCTCGAACTCGCAAAGATCCGCCTGCCTCTGCCTCCCAAGTGCTGGGATTAAAGGCGTGCACCACCACCGCCCGGCTCAACTTGGATATTTTTAAAAATTAATTTATTTTATGTACATTGGTGTTCTGTATGTGTGCATGAAAGGGTGTCAGATCAGTTGTGAGCTGCCATGTGGGTGCTGGGAATTGAACTCAGGTCCTCTGGAAGAGCAGCCAGTGCTCCTAACCACTAAGCCGTCTCTCCAGCCCCCAACTTGGACATCTGTCAGACATGTCAGAGTGACTATGTCCTTCATCTCATACACACTAACCATAAACATATACCCTACCACTAAGCTAGCTCAAGCCCCAGGGGACACACTTGACGCCTTTCTCTTTTTGGGGGACTGAACCTGCTAGGCAAACACTATTCCTCCACACTAACCTCCCCTGTCCCTGTCCTTCTGTGTTGCTCGCTCGGTATTGGAGCGGGACTCCACACATGCAGCAATGGCTGTGCCAGTGAGTTACATTCCCGGGCCTGGAAGGACGTGCTAACGTGAAAGGTACAGCACAGCTGGTAACCGCAGCACACAGGAGCCTGTGACAGCATGACAAGTTAAACGTTAACCTGTGCTACATAGTGAGACCTGGTCTTGAGTTGGGGGGATGGAACAGAAAGAAAGGAAAGGGAAAAGAGGGGGAGAAGGGAATGGGGAAGTTGGCTTAGTTAGGATGTCTCCTCTGTGAAGTTCGCTTTACCCACCCTTCTGCCCTCCCTCGGTCTGTCCTGTCCCACTCTCTACTGTGTGATAACCACTTTGTTTCCTGAGTATTGATTCCTGTACTTCCTGAAGACATTAAAATCCATGAATGTTCATGTCTTGCCCTTTTCCCTTCCCTCTCCCTTGCTAAACTGTTAGATCACATTCTGGCTTTAGAGCTAGCCACTAAGGTCTATCTATTCTCCTACTTGGCCACTTCTTTATGCCTGACTAAAACTCCAAGGTCCAGCCGGGCATGCCTGTAATTCCAGTAGAAACTCTCTGTGAGTTCAAGGCCAGTCTGGTCTACAAAGCGAGTCCAGGACAGCCTGCACTACACAGGGAAAACCTGTCTAAAACCAAACCAAACCAAAAACAAAGACAAAAACACACCAAGAGACTTTCCAGGAGCACAAGACCACTCTTGGTTTGGCCATCAATAAAGGAGTTAGCAGTTTTACTTGGCTTCATCAGTGTGTGGGGGGGATGTCAATAACTATCCGGGGATCATCACATTCTTCCAGAGAGCCTAGGTTTGCTTCTCAGTACCTATTGGCAGCTTACAAACATCTCTAGTTCCAGGGGATTCAGTGCTACCCTCTGGCCTCTTCAGGTACCAGAAATGTAGCATACTTACATATATACAGGTAAAGCACTTACGCGCATAACATAAAAATAAGTAAATCTTTTTTTGTGTTTGTTTTTTCTCGGTAGCCCTGGCTGTCCTGAAATTCACTCTGTAGATCAGGCTGGCCTCAAACTCACAGAGATCCGCCTGCCTCTGACTTCCAAGTGCTGATTAAAGGTATGTTCTACCACCCTACATCTTTTTTTGTTTTGTTTTGTTTTGTTTTTCGAGACAAGGTTTCTATGAATAACAGAGCCCTGGTTGTCCTGGACACTATGCCTGGCCACCATAAATTTTTTTTACTAACACAATTTAAAAATTGATTTTAGAGTCCTAATGTGTCACCCCATACTGGACAAAGCTTATACTTTGAGCTTCATAGACATCATTAGGGGAGGTGAATCAAGACCAGAAGTTCAGTGTCATCCTCAGCTATATAGGAAGTTCTGAGGCCAGTTTGGGCTCCTAGAGAACCTGACTAAAATAAAATAAAATAAAAAGGCACAAAAGCTGGGTGTGGTGGCACATGCCTTTAATCCCAGCACTCGGAAGGCAGAGGCACACGGATCTCTGAGTTCGTGGCCAGCCTTGTCTACAAAGGGTATCCAGGACAGCCAGGGCTACACAGGGAAATCCTGTCTCAAAAAAACAAACAAACAAACCCAAAAAAGGCACAGTATTTGCATACATTTATTTACAACCTCCATTATAGTTTATTTTTTATATTTTGAGACTGGGTTTTGCCCTGTAGCCTACAAACTATCAATTCTCCTGCCTCATCCTCCTGAATGCTAGAATTACAAGTTTGAAACATTGTGTCTGTCTTTCCTACATATTTTAAAACCATCTCTGGATTATATGTAATGCAATAATATCTATTATATCTGATACAATGTGAGTCTATGTAAACAGCTGTCCTGGGGTATAGTTCAGGAAATCAAAGATTGGGAGAGTTTGTATATGTTCAGTACAAATACAGTTTTTACAAATATTTTCCATCTGGTTGGCTAAATTCCAGATGACAGAATCTGAGAAATTCAGGATCTGTTGTGTTTGTTTCCATGGCTGCCACCCTTGCAATACTGTGAACTCCTTGAAATTATCCACACATTTGTCCTTTGAGTAGTCACAGTGTCTGACACCTCACCTGACACTGGGAAGGTCACCAGTATCGTTTGTGGAGGGGATCAACCAGCCAGCAGGATTTCCTCCCATCTTAGAATGTTACTCAGAATTTTCACTTTTCAAATCCACACCAATTTTTGCCCCTCAAACATCAGCGTTGGGTTACTTCATTTTTGTTGCCTCTTTCAACTTCAAAACCCAACCCCGTGGGCTTCTTTTGTTTCTCTCCTCTCTGGCGACCTCTCTTTCCCAATCCCAGCTCTCTCATTCTCATTCCCTCAGGGGGTTCAGATTTCTACACCACATGGCTAAGAAAAATCCTTAAAAGAGACTTGCCAGAATCAAGTTCAAACTTTTAAAAGCTCCACAGGGACTTGTCCGCAATGGCTTGCAATGCTGCAAAACCACTTAGAAACACAGCGAGTAACACTTTTTACTGTTTACCAAGGACAATTCCCTTGGAAGCCCCACAAAATCCCCTTGTCTGAAATCTGAATCTCCACTGGCATGATTTTAAGACTTCTGGGTAAAGTCCTTGAAAGGAGCCACAATACCTTCATCCTCCATTTGGGAGTTCACCTCTGGGCCACGATTCTGTGCTGAGTTGAGAGCTGTCATGTGCCGCAAGAGGGTCCATCTTTGGTATTATAAATTGTGGCAAGTTTTTAATTTATTATTTCATTTTATTTATTTATTTATTTATTGGTTTTTCTTTTTTGTTTGTTTGTTTTTGTTGTTGTTGTTTTTGAGACAGGGTTTCTTTGTGTATCCCTGGCTATCCTGGACTCACTTTGTAGACCAGGCTGGCCTTGATCTCACAAGACACTGCCTCTTTCTCCCCAGTGCTGGGACCAAAGGTGTGGACCATTGCCTGGAGAGATGGCTCACTGGTTAAGGGCACTGGCTGCTCTTCCAAAGAACCCGGGTTCAAATCCCAGCACCCACATGGCAGTTCACAGCTGTCTGTAATTGCCAGGCATGGTGGCGCACTCCCAGTACTAGGGAGGGAGAGGGAGGCGGATCTCTGTGAGTTCAAGGCTAGCCTGGTCTACAAAGTGAGTCTAGGACATCCAGAGAAACCCTGTCTGGAAAAACCAAAAAAAAAAGAAAAAAAGAAAAAGAAAAGAAAAAGTTGTGCAACTGACAGCAAGAAGAATTGTCTTGATCAATTTTTGGAATCCAGAGTCAAGTGCCAGATATAGGAACCAGTACACATTTCCAGAAGCATCCTTCAAACTGTATTCTTTGCAAAGGATGACAAGTCACTAGGGAGCACCAACATATTCAGATGTGATTATTGATAGAACTAATGAGGCATATCTGCTTTCCAAGGTTGACAGCAGGTATATTAAGACACTCTAGCCGGGCGGTGGTGGCGCACGCCTTTAATCCCAGCACTCGGGAGGCAGAGGCAGGCGGATCTCTGTGAGTTCGAGGCCAGCCTGGTCTACAAAGCGAGTCCAGGACAGCCAGGGCTGTTACACAGAGAAACCCTGTCTCGAAAAAAAAAACCAAAAAAAAAAAAAAAAGACACTCTAAAATACCAACCATCATACTAGCTTAAGAGACTGCTGCATGCTGCTTAGGAGATGTAGCCTGAGATGAAGGGATGAACAAACCTGTTACAGTTGTGGTCTGAGCCTGGGCGCTGGCAACCCTAGCAAAGCAAGCTTGACACCTCTCCTCAGTGGGCCAATTCAAGAGACAACGAAATAGTACAAAGCAGGCAAGTGGGATTTATTCAGTTTAACCACATTAGGAAGAGAAGCAGAGGTCAAATGACCCCCATCTTTGGTGTCTTGATGTGAAATTTAGATTTAAAAAAAAATGTGGAAGGGTATTTTGCCTGTCTGTATCTCTGTGCACCACAGGTGCCCTGCTGCTCACAGAAGCCAGAAGAGGGTGTCTGATGGCGTGAAACTGGAGTTATAGATGGTAATTAAACCCGGTCCTCTGGAAGAACAGCAAGTGCTCTTTTAAAAAAAATTTTTAATTATTTGTTTATTTATCTATGTATACAGTATTCTGCCTGCATATATGCCTATACTCCAGAAGAGGGCATCAGATCTCAGATCTCATTATAGATGGTTGGGAGCCACCATGTGGTTGCTGGGAATTGAACTCAGGACCTCTGGAAGAGCAGCCAGTGCTCTTAACCACTGAGCCATCATCTCTCCAGCCACAAGGTTTTGGCTTAAATAGAAGGCAAAAGTAGGGCTGGAGAGATGGTTCAGTAAATAAGAGCATGTACTGCAAGTGTTCTTTTTTTTTTAGGTTTTTTTTCAAGACAAGGTTTCTCTGTGTAACAGCCCTGGCTGTCCTAGAACTCGCTTTGTAGACCAGGCTGGCCTTGAACTCACAGTGATCCGCCTGCCTCTGCCTCCCTAGTGCTGGGATTAAAGGCGTGTGCCACCATGCCCAGCCTTGAGACACTTTCTTATTGGGTGGCTCTGGCTGGCCTAGAGCTTTCTATGTAGACCAGGCTGGCCTTAAACACATAGAGATCTAACTGCCTCTTCCTCCCTAGTGCCAGCATTAAAGATGTGTGCCACCATACCTGGCTGTATTGCTTTTGTAGAGAACTGGATTTAGTTCCCAGCATTCTCATTGGGTGGTTCATAACTGTAAGTCCAGCTCCAGAGGATCTGACATCTTCCATGGGTACATGCACACATCTACACACAGATATTTATGCACACAAATAACTTTTAAAAATAAGTAGATCTTTAAAAAGAAAGTTGTGTCTTAGTTCCTGTCTTTTTGATGATTTTTGATGTCATGTCTAGTGTTTTCTTAGTTCTCTTAACTACGTTAATGTTTATTTTGTTTCCTGTAGCGTTTGGAACGTGTTTATTCTTATTTTCAGTCTGTAGTATTTCTTTTAGTATCTGCTGTAAGGCTCGATTAATGGCCATAAATTCTTTTAGCCAGCTTTTCTTATGAAAATGTTTTCTTTCCCTTCACTCATGTGGTAGTTTCAATAGGAACGGCCCCCATAAACTTGTGTGTTTGAATCCTTGACCATAAGAAGTGGCACTGTTAGGAGGTGTGGCCTTGTTGGAGTAGGTGGGGCTTTGTTGGAGGAAGTGTGCCACTAGGGGATGGGCTTTGAAGTCTCAAATACTCAACCAAGTCTAGTGTGACATTCACTTCCTGCTGCCTGTGGATCCAGATGTAGAACTCTCAGCTCCTCCTCCAGCACCATGTCTTCTTTCACACAGCCATGCTTCCCACCATGATGATTACGGGACTAAACCTCTGAAGCTGTAAGCCAACCCTAATTAAATGATTTTCTTTATAAGAGTTACTTACTGTGGGGGGCTGGAGAGATGGCTCAGTGGTTAAGAGCACTGACTGGCCAGGTGTGGTAGTGCACACTTTTGACCCCAGCACTCCAGAGGCAGAGGCAGGTGGATCTCTGTGAGTTCAAGGCCAGCCTGGTCTACAAAGTGAGTCCAGCACAGTCAAGGATACACAGAGAAACCCTGTCTTGAAAAACCAAAAAAAAAAAAAAGAGCACTGACTTCTTCCAAAGGACCCAGGTTCAGATCTCAGCACCCACAAGGCAGCTCACAGCTGTCTGTAATTGCCAGGTTGTCTTGTCTCTTCACAGCAATAAAATACTAACCAAGACGACTTGTGACTAATACATCACTTTAAATCTTCCTGGATTTTAAAGTTTTCATTCAAAATATCATTATTTTGAAGCAGTTCTTCCTTCTCTCTTACAGCTTTCAATGTACTTTCTGTGTTTTGGGTATTAAATTTTTAATATTTTTATTTTATGTGTGAGTTCTTTGCTTATATGTATGCATGTGCATAGTGCATATGCTCAGCGGTATTCAAAAGGTATCAGATCCCCTGGAACTGAAGTTATAGAGTTTCTGAGCTGCCATGTGGGCGCTGGTAACTGAACCCAAGTCCTCTGAAAGAGCAGCCACTACTCTTAACTATTAGCCATCTCCCAGCCCCATTTAGTTTTTTTTTTTTTTTGAGACAGGGTTTCTCTGTGTAGCCCTGGCTGTCCTGGACTCACTTTGTAAACTAGGCTGGCCTTGAACCCAGAGATCCACCTGCCTCTGCCTCCTGAGTGCTGGGATTAAAGGCGTGTGCCACCACGCTCAGCAATTACAGACAGCTGTGAACTGCCATATGGTGCTGGGATTTGAACCCGGGTCCTTTGGAAGAACAGTCAGTGCTCTTACGTGCTAAGCCATCTCTCCAGCCCCTCATTTAATATCTTTAATGAAATTTCATTTGGTGTGATTTGTGCATATGCATGAGTGCACTTGTTGACCTGAGTGCAGTGCCCACAGAGGCCAGAAAAGGACATCAGAGCCTCTGCAGGAAACTGAGTCATCTGACATGGGTGCTAGTAACCAATCACGTTTCTCTAGAATAGCATTACCCATTCTAAAACTGCTGAACCATCTCTCCAGCCTGGCTTTTTTTTGGTTTTGTTTTGTTTTTGTTTTGAGACAGGATTTCTCTGTGTAACAGCCTGGCTGTCCTGGACTCACTTTGTAGACTAGGCTGGCCTCGAACTCACAGAGATCCACCTGCCTCTGCCTCCCGAGTGCTGGGATTAAAGGCATGCGCCACCACGCCCAGCTCGCATTTTTTATTTTTTATTATTTATTTATTTTTGGTTTTTCGAGACAGGGTTTCTCTGTGTATCCTGGCTGTCCTGGACTCACTTTGTAGACCAGGCTGGCCTCGAACTCACAGAGATCCGCCTGCCTCTGCCTCCCAAGTGCTGGGATCAAAGGCGTGCGCCACCACCGCCCGGCTGCATTTTTTATTTTTTTTTTATTTATTTTTATTTTTTTTTATTTTTTTTTTGGTTTTTCGAGACAGGGTTTCTCTGTTTAACAGCTCTGGCTGTCCTGGACTCTCTTTGTAGACCAGGCTGGCCTCGAACTCACAAAGATTCGCCTGCCTCTGCCTCCCAAGTGCTGGGATTAAAGGCGTGCGCCACCACCGCCCGGCTGCATTTTTTATTTTTAATTACACTATGACTTGGGTAATTTTTTTCTCCTTTACCTACATGGACATCTTTTCCCCTATATTTCGACATTTTTCTTCTATGGCATTATTGATGAAACTGGGAATTCTAGGCTTTCGGTACGAATCCTTCTCCTTCTTTTATGCCCATAATTTGAAGGTTTTTGTCCTTTCATGGTGTCCCCAAGATCTCAGATGTTCCATTCCTGTGTTTTAAACTTCTCTCATTTTCTTTGACTGAATGATCCAATTCCTCTACCTTGTCTTCCAGGCCTGGTACTGTCTTCATATGATGCACTCTGCTGATAAGGTCTTCCATTGAGTTTTCTATTCGATCTATTGAGTTTGGATGTGTATAAGGTGTGATATACGTGTGTGTGTGCGCGCGCGCGTGCACTTTTGTATGTTTGTTACTGTGGGTGTTGTGCACGTAGTGGTCATCAGATGACCTTCCATTGTCAGTCCTCACCTTTCTGCCTTGTTTGAGGCAGGGTCTCTTTGCTACTAGCCGGCCTGTGACCTTCCATAGATTCTCCTGTCTCCCAAGAGTTCGTGCTGGATTACAGACACTTGCCGTAATTATTATTATTTTTTGGTTTTTCAAGACAGGGTTTCTTTGTGTAGCCCTGACTGTCCTGGACTCGCAAAGATCCACCTGCCTCTGCTTCCCAAGTGCTGGGATTAAAGGCGTGCGCCACCACCGCCCGGCACCGTAATTCTTTTATGTGGGTTCTGGGATTAAAGGCGTGTGCCACCATGCCTGGCTTCTTCACTGAATTCTATCTTTATAACCTAGGTTGTCTTCCAATTTGATTCAGTTCTTTGTTTTCTTGGTATTCATTGAGGACTTTATTTCCTGTCATATTTAAACTCACTGAGGTGTTTACTCATGTCCTCTTTGAATTCTTTGAACAGTTACAATTATTCTTTCCAATTCTTTGGAATTTTATCTATGTTGTTCTTGTTGACCATTACTATGGGATGCGTGTTTGAGTTCAGTCTTGGGAACACATGAACTGCCGCTTGGTTGGGGGGGCTGAGGTGGAGTCAGCTCAGCTACAGGAAGGCATCTCTGACATCACTAGTCAGTGATTTTTTTTATTGAGTTTGTTTTTGAGACAGGGTTTCTCTGTGTAGCCCTGGCTGTCCTGGACTCACTCTGTGGACCAGGCTGGCCTCGAACTCACAGAGATCCGTCTGCCTCTGCCCCCCAAGCGCTGGGATGAAAGGCGTGCGCCACCATGCCCGTCGAAACACAATTTTTAAATCAAAACATTCACCCATCCTCCAATCTTTAAAAATGATAGCTTTGTTTTCTCAAATGTCATTTATTAGAAAATACAATTCCAGAGAAAGTAGAAGATACAAGGGACATGGGAAGTGGTTACAGTACATAGACCTCTTTAAGTCAGGGGCATAAAGGGTCAAAATAAAATGAGCTACAGGCAGAAAGCCAGTAGCTCATCTATGGTCCAAACATCTGGAAGGGTCCACTGCTTTCCCTCTCCGGTCTCCCGCCTTCGGAAGGCTGATTTATCCTTATATTATTTGTGTGTGCGCGCGCATGTGTATGTGGGGGGATGTGCATGTTACGTAGTGTGTGTGGAGGTCAAAGACAACTTGTAGGAGAGTTGGTTCTCTTTTGCCATCTTGAAAGTCTCAGTGATCAAACTTAAGCTGACAGGGCAATGTCCTTACTCACTGAGCCATCTCACTGGTCTGCCATTTTAAACTGAGAGAAAAAAAATGGATGTAGCGGCTCATGCTTGTAATCTTAGCACCTGCAGATGGAAGACAAGTAGATCAGGAGTTCGAGGTTATCCTCATCTACATAGAAGTTTGCCAACCTGGACAATATGATATTCTCTCATAAACAGAACAGTAGCAAAACAAACAAACAAAACCTTTCTTGTTTCTGTGTGGCTTCAATGGAGCTTTTCTCTCTCCAGTAATGGGGTCAGAGGGAAACTGTTTACTGTGTCCTTGCTAACTCTTTTCCCTCATCAGCTAACTCTTATTTTAAAAGTTAGTTGTCTTTAATCCCAGCCCTACAGAGGCAGACAGAAGCAGATCTCTATGAGTTCGAGGCCAGCTTAATGTACATAGAGAGACCATTTTTTTGTTAAAAAACAAAAAAAGGGCTGGGCATGGTGGCAAATGCCTTTAATCCCAGCACTTGGGAGGCAGAGGCAGGTGAATTTCTGTGAGTTCAAGACCAGCCTAGTCTACAGAGTGAGTCCAGGACAGCCAGGGCTACACAGTCTCGAAAAAACAAAAGAAAACAAAAAACAAAAAACAAGTTGAAGCCGGGCGGTGGTGGCGCACGCCTTTAATCCCAGCACTTGGGAGGCAGAGGCAGGCAGATCTTTGTGAGTTCGAGGCCAGCATGGTCTACAAAGCGAGTCCAGGACAGCCAGAGATATTCAGAGAAACCCTGTCTCAAAAAACCAAAAAAAAAAAAACCAAAAAAAAAAAAAAACAAGTTGAGTCCCTGTCCACCACTTTTTAAATAAGACAACTCTTTGGATTTAAATTCATGTAGTAAGAAACAAAACAAGAGGTGAGTGGGGCAGGCAGGTTGGTGGTGAAGAGCTTGCAGAGCACTCAAAGGACCCGGGTCTGATCCCTAGCACCACATAAGAAAGACATGTGTTAGCCAGGCGGCAGTGGTGGTGGTGAACGCCACTGGTTAATCCCACCCAGCATTCAGGAGGCAGAGGCAGGAGAATCTTTGTGAGTTTGAGGTCAACCTGGTCTACAGAGTGAGTTCTAGGACAGCCAGGGCTACACAGAGAAACCCTGTCTCGAAGAACCAAAACAAAAAAGAAAGAAAGAAAGAAAGAGCATGTGTTGAAGTAATCTTTTTTTTTTTTTTTTTTTTTTTGTGGTTTTTCGAGACAGGGTTTCTCTGTGTAACAGCTCTGGCTGTCCTGGACTCGCTTTGTAGACCAGGCTGGCCTCGAACTCACAGAGATCCACCTGCCTCTGCCTCCCAAGTGCTGGGATTAAAGGCGTGCGCCACCACCGCCCAGCCTGTGTTGAAGTAATCTAATCCTCTTATTTTTTTTTTTTTCTAAAGAGTATACTGCTCTAGCCGGGCAGTGGTGGCGCACGCCTTTAATCCCAGCACTTGGGAGGCAGAGGCAGGCGGATCTTTGCGAGTTCGAGGCCAGCCTGGTCTACAAAGTGAGTTCAGGACAGCCAGGGCTACACAGAGAAACCCTGTCTCGAAAAACCAAAAAAAAAAAAAAAAAAAAAAAAAAAAAGAGTATACTGCTCTAGTCCAGCCTCCTTCTGGCCAGGAAAATAACCAGACCAATTCTCCCTCTTTCCAGCACCCTTTGCTATGGACTGGGCATCTCTTTGTCTACAAACTAAACAGGTTTGTGGCCCTACAGAATGAAATCCTTTTTAAAGTCTGATAGAAACAGGGTTTGGGAGGGAAAGTAGTAGCGGGTCTCAGGGGACATTTACCAGAAACAATGTAGGAAGTGGCCACAACGACTACAGGCGTGGCCCAGAGCTAAGGGTGGGCAGCGCTCTGCCGCATCAAGTAAGATGGGACACAGAACCCCCGTGGTATTACTAGGGCTGAGTTACCCATAGAGGGCTGAGAGAGCAGAGGGGCAAGGGAGAGATTAAGACTTTAGAACCAAATCCAGCCAGCAGGGGAAGAAGAGAGGAAAAACTTTGCCCTAAAAAGCATGGGTCCCTGAATATAGGTCCTTGTTGGAACCCTAATATGGAAGGCCCTTCCTTACACACGCAGGTATCACATTGCTCTCCTTTGGAGGCAAAATCGGACGGCCCAGAGTGGGCATCAGTCCAGCAGTCAGTCAGTTCCCCCCACCCCTCCCCAGTCTTCCTGAGTGAGGGAGGGCTTCACTGAGGACCCACCGGGCCCCTCCCCAATATTTCCTATAGCTAGAAGACAAAACCCGAAAGCCCTAGGAAAAAAAGTCCAATAAGAACTTTCATCACAAAAAAATCCAAATAGCCTTTCTCTTTTGCCTTCTGAGGCACGGTATGCCCCTCTCGCACAAAGCTTCCTGTCCCAGTTAGGACAACATTACTATTTCATTTTTTAAAAATAAAAATTAAATATCCACCCACCCTCCCCCCAAGTGCTACTTCAGATAGCCGGCACTCCACACATTCCAAAGCAGGCATTGCTCCCTTGACACAAGGTAAACTTAAAAACTCTGCTGCAACCCGCCGGCTTCCAAGGCGCTGTTCAGCACAACCAACCCCAGTGCAGTCTGCGGAGGAAGGGGCAGCCGAGAGCGCTCTACTCTTTCAGCCCTCTTACGGAGGTCATGTCCACCTGGGAAGGCCACCCACCGAGGGCTCTGCTCCTTCCCAGCAAAGGAGCCAGGCAGTGGCGAGGCTTCTCCCCCGGGTCTGCGCAGCAGCCGCAGGTCCGGGCTGTGACTGGTTCATAAGGCTCCGTGACCTCGGGATCCCAGCGCAAACCAGCCGGTCTTTTCCTGGGTCAAGTCTAGCTCCCGGAGCCGAATGTGAACCTCCCCAAGGAGTACGTTCTCCCAAAATCCTTGCTCGCTCAGCACACTCAGCTGGAGTTCCCGCTGCTGTAGGTCTCCCTTGGGAATCCCATCATACACCAACTGCAAACGTGGGCATTGGGAAGAGAGGGAAGCTGTGAGACCAGGCCGTGAAGATCCATGGGAATTCAGAAGAGATGCTCTGGTCCTTAGCGTGGATTAATCCGGTAACATGTAGCCTAGGCTGCCCTGGAACTCACAGCAATCCTCCCTCTGCCTCCCAAATGTTGGGATTATATTTATTGGAGACTCTGATCATCTTCCACGCGGGCCAGTAGCCTCCCCCTCTTCCTATATTAGGGCCCAAGTCCCATTTTGAAAATGCAACCCTAAGGGTTTGCAAGCTTTCATCATAAACAGGCAGGTTGTACATACTGTTAGGTTTATAAGTACATGGGGGCTTCATAAAAAGCTCAGTGGTTAAGAGTGCTTGCTGTCTCAAAGCTCTAAAAACCACCTGTAACTCCAGAGGATCAGGTTCCATCTTCTGGCAACCATGGGTACATTTATACACAAATAAAACCAATATTGAAAAAGAAGAGAAAGTACAGTCTGAACCACAGTTCTCAAGGCCACCACGGAACAAGAAGGCAGCCACAGCCCCTAATTCAGCAAGTGTGACTTGCTCCAACACAACCAATATATAAGAATGGACAGTTTGTTGCCAGGTGTTGTGTGGCTCACACCTAGAATCCCAGCACCCAGGAGGCAGTGGCAGGAGGATAAGGAATTAGAGGCCAGCCTCAGATCCATATGGGCTTTGAGTCTCAAAAACCCAAAATAAATAAGTAGTCTGCCAACCCCTGCCCCGTTTTCTACACACCATCTCATTATAGGTAGGGTTGCAGGTCTTCCGGGCCACTTTGGTTTTCCTCTTTGTGGTTTTCTGAGGGTCAGGGAGGAGGTAAATCTTTACATAGGGGTCAGGGTCATTCCCGTCCTGGAGTGGTTGCTATAAGGGAATGAAAACAAAAGCTGAAGGTCCAAACTATCTTCCATTTTCTAATCATTCCTGAAACTGATCTAGATTCTCTCTCATTCTCCCTCTGGCTTTTTGTAGTACACACCTAATCATTTTGTCTGCTTTCCAGCTCACTACATGCTGATAAAAACACCTACCATGATTATGTTAAATATTAATATATATTTATATAAATATATGTATATAAATTTTCAGTTTCAGTTTTTTTGAGACAGGGTATCTCTACATAGTTCTGGCTGTCCTGGGGCCCACTAAACAAACCAGGCTCCATTCAAACTCCCAGAGAGCCATTCACCAGCTTCTGCCTATTACAGGATGTATCACTATGCCTGGCTTGTAATAAGTGCCATCAAGTCTCCCCAGGCATCTTTTCGCTATGATTATTTTGTCATTTGGTCCCTTTTAAGCCCTAAAAGGTAGAGGAATGAGTCAGAGAGAACAGGCTACTTGCTCAAGGTCAGCTGAATACTGATTCACTCAGATTGACCCTGTTTTAGTTTCTGTTTGTTTTAGAACCTGAGTCTAAACCATGGCCTACGAGTCAAAGCCGAGATAGTATTTCATGTCTGAAATCCTAATATTTGGGAGGCTGAGGCAGGAGGATTTCTTTGTGGTCAAGGCCAGCTGGGGTTACATAATGAATTCCAGTTCCAGGCTAGCTTGGACTAGCTTGAGACCCTATCTCACAAAAATAGGTAAGTAAATTAAAAAAACAAAACAAAGCCGGGCGGTGGTGGCGCACGCCTTTAATCCCAGCACTTGGGAGGCAGAGGCAGGCGGATCTTTGCGAGTTCGAGGCCAGCCTGGTCTACAAAGCGAGTCCAGGACAGCCAGAGCTGTTAAACAGAGAAACTCTGTCTCGAAAAACCAAAAAAAAAAACCAAAAAACAAAAAACCAAAAACAAAACAAAACAAAAACCCCGTCCCCTGACACTTAAGTCAGAACACAATACATTTACCCAAAGACCTGTAAAGATTTCCATCAGTACTGAAGGTAGAGCCTTACTATAGACCAACTGGTTCATTCGCCCTTCACTCTGGGCTGTGGCCAATGGGAACCAGCAGTTCCTGACAACCCCAAGCAGGCTTTCCGGTGAAGTCTGAGCTTTTGGGCACAACTGTGCCCATGTCTGAAGCCATCCTCTCTAGATCTACCCAGGTGGCTTCCCCCCACCCTTCTGTTGGTCTTTGTAGATGCCTCATCACTGAGGCCTTCTCTATCCTGCCCTTTAACGCCAACAACAGCCTCCTCTTTCCTCCTGGATCCCTTCTCTGCTTTATTTCTTGTACAGGTCTCAACTTGTTGACATACCATATATTTTCCTTGTCTAATCTACTGTCTGCCTTTTCTAAACAGACTGTAAGCTCCCCAAGGCACAGCCGTACCTTGCTTTGACTTCTCCTGCATCAAGGGTTAATGTGTTAGTAGGCACTAGATAACATTTTTGAATGAGCAAATGTGAAACCAAGGTGCATGCTTCTCCTGCTCTGACTTGGTACTCCAGTCTCCAAAGTAAGCAGCAACACAGGATGCTGCACATTGCAAATGTTCAGCAAAAGTTCTTTTCCCACTCATGATGCTGTTAGAACCTGTGCCAAAATTAATTATACTGCCTTGACTATGCCTGACGGAAGTCCAGTGGCTGCCCTATCTACGATCACCTGTCTATATGTATCTATTACCATAACCAGGCAGGAAGCCCCCTGCGTCTCTCTTTTATAAAACTATAATTACCATAACAACAGTACTACTACTCGGAAAAGCAAGTGTTTTCCATGTATTATCTCATTTCATCCCCACAGCAACCCTTGGAGGGAGGAACCAACATCATCTTAAAAAGAGGCTCACAGTACTCGGGGTACTGCCGCAGACCACAGCAAGCAAGGGAGCAGCTGTGTCTTCAATCTCCTGGTCAACCACTGGCCTGGCGTGGGCAGCCTGTGGTGGCGGCTCAGCAAACTTCTGTGGTTACTCTCATTATCCGGGGACAGAGAAGGACTGATTTGTCCAAAAACTACCAGCAGGAAGACCATGGACCAAACTGTGCCTGAACTTACCAAGCCCCGAATGTGCATGACCATGATGAAGAGTTTGTTGTTCTTGTACGAGATGGACAGCTTCACCTCACCACCGACCTTCCCAACCGGCCGGGCCCATGTTCCATCTGTAGGGATAAAGGAAACTAAGAAAGGCTCATAGGCCAGTCCTGCCTCTGATCGGTGGCCAGGCACACATTTCTGCTTCCTTCCTGAAGCCCTTGCCCCAGCCTGTCAGGTTTCTGATACTCATGTGAACTGGATTGCAATGCAGAGTTAGGTTGGGATGAGTCTACCCTATCTAAGGGGGTAATCACTAACCAAACAGCCATCCTCTAGGGAACCCATTCATAGAGCTGTGGACACCACAGCCTGAATGGAAAACCTGTGAAATTAAAGTCTCCAGCAAGTAAGCAACTGAACAGGAAAGAGAGTTCACAAGGAGGTGGGGAGTGGGTTGACAGGGCTGCCACCAGGAAGGTACTGTACCTGAGGACTTGGGAGCTGGGCTGGGACCTGAAGCTTTCTCATCCCGGGGCAGGGGATGAAAGAAGGTATATACAAGATCACACTGGAACAGACCAGAAAACAGGGCCACTCTTCAATGAGACACGACCCTTAATTTTATTTACACACACACACACAGACATGCGCACACATGCACACACAGACAGATTTTATTTTTAATTTATTACTTCAAGTTACATCTCCATCACAGTCCCCCCTCTCCACCCCTCATGGGCTCATCCTCCCTCCCTCCTATCCTACTCCTCTGGAGTGGAGTGTCCCTACATATCAGCTTCCCCCCCACCCCCAGTTCAGCAGTCATATGAGGGCCAAGAGCCTCCTCATGTACTGGGGACCTACATGGTAGCACCCCTAGGGCAAAGTGTCTCACTAACAGGTAACAGAGTCTATGTTCCTGTTCCTTTTGGTGTGCTGGTTGTAGGATAGTTATCCTGTACTATATGGCTAAAATCCAATTATAAGTGAATAGATGCCATGTGCATCCTTCTGAGTCTGGGTTAGCTCACTCAGGATGAGCTTTTCTAGTTCCATCCATTTGGCTACGAATTGCATGATGTCCTTGTTTCTGATAGCTGAGTAGTACAGATTTTTTTTTTAAGGAACAAATACCCAATGGTTGGATGAGTGGGGGAACAAACTCCTGTAATCTCAGTACTCAAAGAACAAAGGATAGAGTGTTATAAGTTCAAGGCTGGCCTGGTCTCCAAAGTGAGTTCTAGACTAACCTGAGCTATAGAGTGAGACCCCCCCCCAAGCTGCCTTTACTAATCCCAGCACTCAGGAGGCAGAGGCAGGCGGATCTGAGGTTCAATACCAGCCTGGTGTACAGACGGAGTTCCAGGACAGCCAGGGCTACACAGAGAAACACTGTCTCTAAAAAACAAAAACAAACAAAAAGAGACCCCATCTCAAAAGCCAAAACAAACAAAAATAAATAAATTTTAAAAACCCACTTGGGAGGAATGTGAATTTCTGAGTTCAAGGCCAGCCTGCTTTACAGAATGAGTTCTAGGATACCCAGGGATACACAGAGAAACCCTGTCTCAAAAATTCAACAACAAAAAACCACAGGCCACTTCAGGCCAAGAGCAGTCTACTGGTCTCTTCCCGATCAGCAAGCACAGTTTGGGGGGGGTGGGGGTGGTGAGATTCCTGAATTAGCCTGGGGTGAAACACAAGGCTTTTTCTGGAGAATGTTTCTAAGAACAAAGCAAAACCTAGGCCTGAGGCTAGACCCCTCCTGGACCTGTGCTCTCTAATGGTCATTCACTAGGCAGACAGACCCCTGACGACTTCCCCAGGACTTCATCCCACACCCACTCACTCACCTCAGCCACCTCAGGGGCTGCCTGAATCAAGTGCCAAATGTAGCCATTTAGCTCCTCCTTCCGCCTCTCAGCCACTGCCTCACCCCGGGAGCGGCCAATCACAAACCGACTAGGGAAGCTAGAGTGACAGGCGGAAAAAGGACACAGGAATAGGGAGTGAATATGGAGTTTTGAGACATGTCACTTGTTTTTCTAGTTACCTGATCCTCACTTCCCAGCAGATTCACTTAATCTCCTCTGCAGATTCTTGCCACCCTGACTCTTACCAGACTTCCCCAGTCTGTGCTCACACCTGTGCCTGGGCCTGGGTTGGTCTCTCTCTCTCTCTCTCTCTCTCTCTCTCTCTCTGTGAGGCACATGAGAGTACACACACACACACACACACACACACACACAGACACCCACACTTCTTGGAACCCTAGACAATGCCAGCATTTTAACCATCAAACATTTTAAGACTTCTATGTACGGTTCTGTGGTATTACATAATAATTGCCCATATCCAGTGCAGAATCTTTTCATCTTTCAAAACTTAAGCATCCCAGGCATGGTGGCACACACCTTTAATCCCAGCACTTGGGAGGCAGAGGCAGGCGAGGCGGATCTCTGAGTTTGAGGCTAGCCTGGTCTACAGAGTGAGTTCTAGGACAGCCAGGGCTGTTACACAGAGAAACCCTGTCTTGGGAAACCAAACCAAACAAAACAAAACAAAAACAAACTTAAGCATCACACCTGTTATCTCAACTACTGATTCTAACTGGGACTACTCTAGGGCACTCCAATAAGTAGAATCATATGTTTTTTGTTGGTTTTTTTTTTTTTTTTAGGTTTTTTGAGACAGGGTTTCTGTGTATCCTTGACTGTCCTGGACTCATTTTGTAGACCAGGCTGGCCTTGAAGTCACAGAAATCCACCTGCCTCTGCCCCCCCACCCCCAGTGCTGGGAATATGTTTTTTTTAAACATTTATTTATTTATTAGGTATACAATATTTGCTCTACATATATGTCCAGGCACCAGATATCAATGTAGATGGTTGTGAGCCACCATGTGGTTGCTGGGAATTGAACTCAGGACCTTTGGAAGAACAGCCAGTGCTCTTAACCTCTGAGCTATCTCTCCAGCCCATATGGTTTTTAATTTTCTTGTGACTTTCATTTAAAGTCACTCATGATGCAGGTATCAAAGGTCCTTTCCTTTCAATGAATATATTCATATATTTATCATATATATCTTTTAAATTCTTTTGATAAGTTATAAACTTTGAGACATGATCATATTCATCTAATGCCCCTGCTTTCGGCTCAGCTGGCTTTTTTTCTGGCTGGTGCCCCCATGTTTCGTTTTTTTCCAAGTCTAGAGCAAGGCAGTTGGGATGTCTGGCGATAACAGCCAGCAGGGGGAGCACTTGTTACCAAACCCAACACCAGGCAGGTAGATTCTCCGTTTGAACTGGTCCTTTCAGAAACAGCAGTCCTGCTAACACTGTATCTTTCAGCTCTAGAGAGCTGGGGGAGGAGGAGTACCTGGGCAGAAAGGAAGAAGGGAAGAGCAGGCGCAGCTTATTGTGCAGTTCCTGGAACTCCTCAAACGTCCTCTGGATGTACGTTGCCTCGTGGGCATTCTCACGCATCACCTTCACCACGTATATCTGCAAAAGTCGAAACTGCCTGACCATCTGGCTACTAGAGGGGAGCAGAAGCGCGTGCGTGCGCATGTGCGGTGCGTTACGCTCCTGAAGGAAAAAGGCCCCAGAGAGAACACTCACATAGCCCTTGCTGGGGTGGAAGATCTTCTCATGTCGGCACAGAAACACATCGCTGATGCGGCCCGAGCTCTTGAGAGTGTGTGTTCGGGGGGCAAAGGAAAGGGTCAGCCGGTCGTCTGAGCCTGTGAACTTCATCTGAGCCAGGTTATGGATGAAGAAGTTGAGTTTCGTGGCTACGCTGCCCAGGCTGGACTCAATCAACCTATTTGTGCAGGAGGATGGGAGACAAAGGCTATAACCATGCCCAGGACTTCCCTCTGCCTTGACAGCTATCCAACCAGATATTCCCTAAGTCCTGAGATTTCCTTCCTTCTTTTTTTCTTTCTTTCTTCCTTCTTTTCTTTCTCTCTTTCCTTCCTTCCTTCTTTCTTTCTTTTTTGGGGGTGGGTGGGTGTGTGTGGGGGGGAGAAGACAGGATCTCACTGTGTAGCCCTCAAATTAATGGTCACCCTCTCCTGTCTCAGCTTTCTAAGTACCAGGATTACAAGTGTATACTACCATGCCCAGCCCTGAGTCCTGAAATTAACTCCCAGATCAAATTACATTCCCAATGTAATAGTCTCACAGAGCACATGACTGACGTAGTCACCACATGCAGCTTGTGTCTGTGAATCCTGAGTTCTTATTCCTCCTGCCAAGGTAGGAGGAAACTTGGGACAGTAAATGTCTAAATAGTACTATCAAATGGAACTCAAGGACAATACTAAACATCACTCAAAGACTAAATTGTAAGCAAGGTGTGATGAAAGGAAAAAGAACTATGCTAGGCTGGGTGTGGTGGCACACACCTTTAATCTCAGCAGAGACAAGGGGATCTCTGAGTTCCTTCAAGGCTAGCCCTGGTCTACAGAACAAGTTCCAGGACAGCCAGAAAACCTACACAGAAAAACCAAAAATAAATAAAACCCTTTATAAAATCCAGCTTCCACAATGCCTCCTAGACAAAGTCTTGGGATGGGAACCTGGTAAAAACACAGACGAGATCCAGGCGGTGGTGGCGCACGCCTTTAATCCCAGCACTCAGGCGGCGGAGGCAGAGGCAAAGGCAGACGGATCTCTGAGTTCAAGGCCAGTCTGGTCTGCAGAGTGAGTTCCAGGACAGCCAGGGAGCAGGGCTACACAGAGAAACCCTGTTTCAAAAAACAAAACCAAAACAAAAAAAGAAGAGATGACAATAGGTCTACTTAAACATCTTAGCCTCAGGATGCAGACAGGAACAAAGGGATAACCAAGACAAAACTGGGACAGCAGATCAAAGTCCTGGCCCTGCCATCCCGGCTAAGCCTTTCCCACTGCCCGGCCTGCTCCTGCCAATCTAGCAGCCTGTGGACTACTTGGGTGGGCAGCACCGGTCTGTGCTGTGTGCTACCTTGTGAAGTAGGTGGTGGCATTGGCCTCTGTGTCCTGAGGTCTCAGGGCATCATACACATACTTCAGGTCCTCCAGGGCTGAGAGCTCAGGGATTCCACAGGAGAGCATCTGGAAGAGAAGAGAAACAACAACCTGCAAGGACAGCCCAGCACTGCTTCCTCTCTACCCCAAGGCAAGGTTTTCTGTACTAGGCTCCCTGATCCTTTAGGGCTCCAGACAGATGCTGTGGGCAGAGGTTAGAGGACCACAGGAACCGAGGGGGCTAAAATAAGGGGTCGGCCATCATTGTTCCTGGTAGTTTAGGTCCCTGCCTTTAGGGAAGACAGGTAACACAGATGGGAGAAATGGATCTCCAGGAATCCTCTGGAACCATCCAGGGCGACCTTGAAGATGGAGCCAGATGATAAGGAGGAGGGGTCACAAGGAGATGGAGCGCCTCACCAGGCCCAGAAGGTTGAGGAAGAGGTGGGTGTGCTTGCGAATGAGGTTGTAGGCTTGGCAGCAAAGGTCAACAAAATCATGGAACCGGCTGGAAGGCTTGTCACCCCCGTTGATGACATACGCCATGTCCGAGGTGAAGACAAAGGGGGCACGGTCCCTGGGCCAAGGGAACACACAGGTGGAAGGTCAATATGGAGAAGGAAGGTGACCTTGAAAGCTCCATCAAGGTCTGGTTCCTTTCGCCCCTTGTCACATGGTGTTCAGGCCTGGGAACTACTAATACTTTCTCTCAGCTACGCCCTGGGTTCTCTTAAGCTCCAATCCCTTTGCTCAGTCCTCAGTGAGGAAAAGCAGCTGATCCTCACCTTCCACAAGGCTCTGCACGAACCTGAGCAACTCATCTGTTTTCATCTGCAGAGCTGCTCGGCCCAGGGTCTGCACTCTGAGGCCCAGTTGCTCCAGTCACAGCCTTGTGCCCCAACTCTGACCCACCCTTGCCCCTCCACACACTCGAGGTCACTTACCTCTTGATATTACCAAACATCTGGGCATGGCCCAGGAAGCGGCCGAAATCTATATGGAACATGTGCCCCGTGGTCTTCAGCATGATATTGTCATTGTGTCTGTCACAGATGCCCAAGATGTAAGTGGCCACGCAGCAACCAGCACAAGAGTAGATGAAGTTCTCCACAGCCTGTGGGAGTGGAGGCAGGTGGGTGGGGCCGCAGCCAGCTCTGACCTTAGGCTTGTAAGTCTACATACACCCTTCATTGGAATTTGGCTTTTTTTGGCTGGAGAAACAGTGGACACGGGCAAGTCCAGATTGGGAGACCTTAGTGGGCAGATGCTTAAAGCTTTTCCCACGGATGGTGATAACCCTGACTCGAGTCTGGCTACTGAGAATTGGAACTAAAGGCGCCTGACCCTTCTTCAGCCACCCTTCCTCCTGCCCCAAATAACACTCCATTCCCAGAGTGCTTGGTAGCAGCTAAATGCTTACTTAATCAAAATCACTTGGCTCCAAAGAGGAGCTGAGGCAGCTTCACACTTCCTGTAGTGTTTTTCACTTGAGAATCAGACATCTCTACTTCGTAAAACGTGTTGGAGATATTTTTGGGCTCGGAGGGGTGAGAGGGGCTCGGGTAAGGGCACTCGGGCTGTGAGCATGACGACCTGAGTTGGCCTCCGCAGAACCAACATAAAAAGCTGGCTGTCGCCATGCATGCCCTGTGACCCCAGTGTGGTGGGACAGAGGCAGATAGAGTCTGGGGGCTCACTGGCCTGCCGGCCTAGCCAATAGTAAGCTTTCAGTTCACCTATCCCGACAGTGAAGACAGACCTTATCCAAAGACAGTGAAGTACAGAGATAGAGGAAAACACCTGATGTCCTGCTGTGGACTTAGCATGCACACTCACGGGCGTGTGCACTAGCCCCACTCATGTTCATGCACATACACAAAAAGGAGGAGGGGCTAGGCATGGTGGCACTTGGGAGGCAGAGGCAGGCCTCTTTATGTTTGAGGTCAGCCTGGCTTACATAGTGAGTTCCAGGCCAGCCAAAGCTACACAGTGAGATTCTTTCTTTTTAAAAAACAAAACAAACAAACGAACAACCCAGCTATTGTAGAATTCAGCTTCTAGAAAAATCATTTCTTAGCAAAAAATCTATGAATGAAAAGAAACCACTTGAATAGGAGCATAGCCCATCCATCCCAGTTTTGACTTAACATCTCCATTACTGCCCCTGTCACAGGCATTCTTTGTATCTTAAATAAGGCCTCTCTGGAGGACCACAAAAAGCTGTACTAGTGCCCACTAGTAATGACTACATTCCTTCTCCTCCCTCCTCTCTGAGTTAGGAAGGTATGAATGTCACTTTGCATGTGATCCTCCTCCTAACTTGAGGGTCTCACTGATGAAATGTCGGTGTTGCTTACTGAATATAAGTGTAAGTTCTTTTCTTCTGGGCATTACCATAGGAAACTACTAGCACCATGTCTCACTCCTATAATCTCAGCATTCAGGAAGCTGAGGCAGGAGGATCGTGAGTTCCAGGCCTGCCTGAGCTATGCTACAGAGTGAGGTCCTGTCTAAAAAAAAATCAAAAAAGGGGGAGAAAAATTAGCAAAGTTAGAAACCGCCACATTTCTTAGGATTTGCGAGTACAGTGGAACGGAGTAATTTTAATCCCAGCACCTAGCACAGTGCTCGCTATGGGAGGTATTTGACACCTGGAAAACACCTTAGCATAAACAGCACATGGGTTTGGAGGGGTAACCCTCTCCAAGGGTACTATGTTGAGTTGTACAACGTAGACAAATTTTTTTGGGGGGTGGGGGGTTCGAGACAGGGTTTCTCTGTGTAACAGCCTGGATGTCCTGGACTCACATTGTAGAACAGGCTGGCCTGGAACTCACAGAGAACCGCCTGCCTCTGCCTCCCGAGTGTTGGGATTAAAGGCATGCGCTCCACGCCTGCTGACAAATGTTTTTGAGGCCGAGAAAGAAGAAATAGCTTTGTAGGCAAAAGAGCACTATCAGGTAAAGTTACTAAACACGCGCAAGCATCCCCTACACTGGAGCCCAAGTAAGTGAGCAAGGCGTGAGACTGGGGTGGGCCGGGCTGGATTACATCGGCAGTCACGCAAATACAGGATTTATCTGGTAGGAGCCTCTGAAGAACCTAGAGCAAAGGTGTGACACGAATGGCTGGACTTCAAAAGTCCCTGAAAGGAGGCAAAGGAACCATGAGGAAGCCAGTGGCTCTGGTTTGGGTGACTGTGATGTCCTACATTTACTGATAGGAGATACAGAAAGCAGACCTCAGGAGGTGAGGAGGGACAGGAAACTCTGCTTTGCCTCCATTGAGTTTTATATTACAGCACAGATTCAATGGAGGAACCCAGCAAGCCAGGGCCATAGAGGCTCAAGCTGGGTGCCACATTCTGGTGTCTTTATTGTGGCCTGTCCCTTTCCACTCTCACCCGAAACTTTATTAGCCCAAAGACTACAGTCATGAAGCTGTGGACTGGCCATCGATCACCACAGGCTAGTCAGTCTCATCGCTTGCCCCCATCTTGGCTTCTAGCTACAGCCTTGCATGCCCACTCCACTGCTTGGAGCAAGGGTTCCATCTGACTCATGCCCACAAAAAAAAAAGGGGCTGGATTAAAACCATATCCAAAGCCTCTTGCTGCCATCTTGAATTCTATGCAACATCACTGAAGCCCCCTGAGAGTATGAGGGGAACTGGCAAGGATCCACAATTAGGACAGACACAGGTGAGCTCTCAAAAGCTGCCCCTCCTCACACCATAGGAGTTCCCAGGAGACAGATGGGCTAGTTCATCTGTGTGCATGCAGGTCCAGTGGCAGCAGAGCCATATGCCATAGTCACGCACAGAGCCTCAGCTTTGGGTTCCTGAGTCCCCCAATCCTACCTTTTCATATTCATCCTCCCCAGGGTTGTGTTTCTGCAGCCAGTCAGCCAGGGGGCGGTCCTTGAAGGAGCCGGTCACCCCGTGCTCCACTTGGATCTTGCGCAGTGTCTCGGCATTGGGTATCATCTCCACCATTCCTGAGAGAGATAGGGGTAGGGCTCATGAGCCAGACCAGATGGAAGAAGAAAGAAGTCTATCGTAGGCTATCAAGCTGGGGTAGTTGCTTCCCATGATGCTAAGCCCAAGGCCTTTGGATAAAGTCCAATAGTAGGAAGGATACATATGGATGATGGGAAGGAGACCACATCTACATCACGTGCTTCCCCAGTTCATAATGTTTCTTTTTCTCTTTTCAGATTTTACTATGGAACTCTGACCAAAACAAAGGTGCTTTTGTTTGTTTGTTTTACCAGTTCTCATGTAACCATCACCCTGCTTCAATGATCACCAACACTTAGCCAGTTTTGTTTCATCCTCCGTTACCCAGGTAGCTTCCTACTTCCTGCTGCTGTAGCTGGAGTACTGACTGCAAAGCCAGACTGGGTCTCACTCTGTAGCCCAAGCTGGCTTTGAACTTCTGATACTCCCGTCTCAGCTGAGAATAGGGGATTATACGAGTGTTGTCACCACTCTCCTTGTCAGACATGCCATTTCACACATAAATACTTTGAAGTGTAATTAACAAGGACACAATAACCATGTACCTTGTCACACCCAAAAAAAATCCAACTATGGTCCTTCAATCCAGTCTATTTTCAGATTTCTTACAGCTATCTCAGAACTATAACTGGTTTGTTTGATCACGATCCAAAGTCCACAGAGGTTGCCATGCCTCCTGAGTCGGTTTTGTCTTTGCAACAGTCGCTCCCTTGCTTTCGTTTTTCAAGTCACCCCACATCTTCTCATGGAAATAATCCTGCCCTTCTATTCTCCATGGTTCATGGCGGGGGGAAACAGGCCAAAAGGCAGCTGAGTGAAGGGGTGCCCTGCCCGGACTCCCTACTGACCTCTCCCTCGGCCAGTGGAGAAGCAGCGGAAGATGACCATGCGCATATCGAGCCCCTCCTGCACCCAGATCTTGCTCATGATTCGAATCATCTGCAGGGTGAGCATGTCCTGGCGAAGGTCGTCCCCACACTGGATAAGGAAGAGGAGTGGTTAAGCCCATTTCCATTCCCTTCCCCAGGCTTCCAAACCCAAACCTTGAAGCATTCCAAATTAGAGTGGCAGGGAGAGACTGTGGCCTGCAGCTTTGCACCAGTCACCTGCTAATCTGTCCCACACAAGGTCAAGGGACAAGAGAGGGGGACACTGATCTCTGCAGTTTGCCCCTTGCTGTGTCCCTATCTGAACTGAATTATGGTTCCTTTTCTCCAAAACACCCTCCTGACCACTAGGCCTGTTTGTTTGAGACAAGGTCTCTCTGTGCAGCTCAGGCTGGTCTTGACCAGCACACTTCCTGCCTCAGCCTGTGAATGCTAGATTACAGAAATATACTATCATGTCTGGTTCACCAGGCCTTCTAAAAGGCCTTGAAATGTTTATACCATCTCAGGAACTAACTATAGTATTATGCACTACAAGGCTCTAGTCACAGGGTACATTGATTTTACTTTTTGAGTGCTAAAAATTGAACTGAGACAGGGCTGGAGAGATGGCTCAGCGGTTAAGAGCAGTGGCTATTCTTCCAAAGAACCCTGGTTCAAATCCCAGCACCCACATGGCAGTTCACAGCTGTCTGTAATTGCCGAGTATGGTGGCGCACATCTTTAATCCTAGCACTCAGGAGGCAGAAGCAAGCAGATCTCTGTGGGTTGAAGGCCAGCCTGGTCTATAGAGTTAGTCCAGGATAGCCAGATAAACATAGAGAAACCTTGTAATTGAACCAAGAGCTCTGTGAATGCTAAGCACACGCTCTACTCCTGAGCCTGAGGTAGGTGTACGCTGCCTGGGGGAAAGAAATAGAACCAAGAGCTCTGTGGATGCTGAGCACACGCTGTACTCCTGAGCCTGAGGTAGGTGTATGCTGCCTGTCCCCCTGCAACATACACCCTGGGACTATCATTTGCTTCTTTCTCACCACCATGGAGGAACCATGGGAGGTTTCTTGCCTCCCAGCAATCCTTCTGCCTCAGAGATTTCAGGCATGTTCCACCATGCAGGCGGAGTCAAGCATTCTCACCTTGAAGATGACTCGGATGTTCTCACCCAGCGGGTCCACATTTTGGAAGGCGAGCTTGAGGGGGACTGCATTGGAATTGAAGTAGGAACAGTCCTGTATGGTAGAGAGGCCAAGTGACTAATGTCAGGGTGGTCCACATCCAGGAAGGAAAATGACCTCTTGACGTTGGGTCAAAATGCTATCTACTTTCTTGTTGCTGGTCCGCCCAGGACATGTTCATTGTATTTTCCAGACTTCCCAGGAACTCAAAGTCCACATCCCTTCCCTCGCTTCTCTCACCCCAGCTTGGGTTGTCAGAGCGATGGCTCTATCATCTGGTTACCCACCCCTTCCCATCACTCTGTACACAAGTTACTAGTTTGTGACTTCTGGAAAATGCCATCTCCTACACTCCTCACCACCTCCCCAGCTTCATCCTCAGCATCACCAGGGAGATCCAGCCTCTGACCCAGTTCTCCTGTTCTGCACACAGTTACAGCTGTCAAGCCAAGTCCACACACAGTCAAGCTGGGAAAAGGTCACCTGTTTGTCATCCTCCCTCCTCTCTTAAGACAGGGTAAGGAGGCCCTCACCTCCCCCAAGTGGTCCCCATTCTTTGAAGTTAGATCTAGCAGTGACTCACCCTGGGCACGATGCCCTTCACCAGCAGACTGGGGCTAAGCGGCAGGCGGCACGAACCATTGAGGGCAAAGAACTGCCTCACCTCCTCCAAGCCCATGCGAAGGATGCCCTTCAGAGGGAGTAGGGGAAAGAGGATGAGGTGAAAGGCCCAGAGGCTCCACTCAGAGCCAGGCGTCTCCCAGGGGAAGGTGCTTAGTTGTGTGCCTAAATAATAGGAACAACTTCTGAGAAACTCTTGGGAAGGACAGTCACCCATTTGAGTCCCAGACTTGCTCAGTGCACAAGAAGCACACCTGAGTTTCCACAGAGGCAAGGCTGCAGTCAGAAGGGAAGAAGAAAGAATAGAATGGAGAGCAAGAACATCCCAAGGGGTGAAGTCCTACCTGGGCTTTGCTAAGAAAAGCTGATGATCCAAACTTAACATATGAATATCTCCTGAGTTTTAAATGTCAGGAACCAGAAACACTCCTGGTGTGGCACAGTGTCCCTTCCTGTCACCTGTCTCAGAAGTGACTGACCATTACCCCTCACCTGCGGAGTGTGCTTGTGCGGCAGACAGCATACACAAGCATGCCTAACCTTTAAGGCAAACAGCTAGGTCAAAATTCTAATGTTCTGTAAGCCAAACAAAACACACTCACGAGCTACGGCCAGGCTGGGGACTGGCTGCTTATGGCCTGCAGGTTACAGCCACCTCCTTCTAGTTTCCAAATCAGAGACATTCACTTCAGCCAGAAACAGGGACAGGGAGAGACAGCCTTGACTGCTCACCTGGCGTGCAGACGGGGTGGCCTCTCGGACCTGCTGGGCTAGTTTGGCCAGGGTATTGACAAGCCAGCACTGTCGGTTAAACTCCTCTCTCAGTCCCTTCCCACAGCAGCACAACAGGGCTGCTAACAGGTACTGGTAGCGGATGCTGAACTGAGAGTCCTTGAGGCTGTCTTTCAGTAACCTGCAAGGCAGGGCAAGTGGGGTGTCAGGATGGGGAAACGGGTCATATTCTACCTCAACTTAGAAAGCCCGCCCTACGCCTCAGGGGGAAATGTATTTTGAAAGTCTACCCTGCCTTTGAGCTCATGTCTCCCCTTTATCCTTCCGCCATGGATGGGTAGGGAAAGGGGATATGGATGATCTTCCCAGAGTTACATGAAGGTGAACAGAGACCTGCCCTGAGGATAGATACTAGACTGAGGCCACAAGGTAGATCAGCAACATACTGGAGCCTTAGCTCCTAGCTCCTCATTCCCGCCTGCCATAGGGAAGAAATTCTTGCCCTGAGGACCCTTTCTGCCTCCCTTCTTTCAGCATTATGAGTTTACCAGAAGAAGTAGTGGGTCACTTTCAGGTCAGAGATGGCTCGCTTCAGGAGAAAGCGCACCAAGGGACTATCCAGGTAGCACTCATACTTCAGGGCCTGTTCAGAAGAAAGCAAACACGGGGCTTTATTAACCACCTAACTCTACACTGACTGCTGCCCCGGGGATCTTGGCTTCTGAGAGCAAACGCAGAAAGACTGGGGGGGCGGGGCATGGGAACTGTAAGTCCTCGCACCTGTACTAGCTGGGGCAGGTAGTCCAGCAGCTCGGCATCGGAGAGGGAGCCGATCCACTGCACGGCCATCCGCCGCACCTCCTGGTCTGGGAAGCTGCAAAATAATTCAGAGCCTTGACATTCCCCACAGCAGGCAGGCTGTGACTCAGATGTAAGCCATGAAACCCCGTGCCCTGGGTGTCAGAGGCATGGAGCAGGAAATGTCGTTTACCCCCAAGATCTGCATCTCTTCTGGATGGCAGTCCTTAGAGATGGACTTCCCCCATGGACAGTATCCCTTGGGCAGGGAGGAGCAAGAAAAATGACCTTTCTCACTCCATGAAAACACTTCAAAGAAAATAGAACAAGGTGCTCCACACCACTCCCAAGGCTCTTCACTCCCACTGTGTCTGAAATTCCTACTGGCAAAGAGCCCTTGGGTGGGTGAAGCATGTTTTCTTGGTAACATCCTACAATAAAAAGCCTGCCAGGCAAGCAATTGAGAACTTTGGAGTTTTATTATAAGCCAGTAGACAGCCTGGGAAATGAGTTTTGCAGGGATTAGCAAAGATGTAGCCTCAAAAAGTCTCATCAGCAGGTACAATTTGATTACTGAGATAGTAAGAAACAGGCCAGGAAGCCTGGGTACAGAAAAGGCAGCTGAGGGGTCTCAGACGGAGCACCCTGTGACCCTAAGAACTCTTCCAGAGAAGGAGGGAAGAGAGGATTGTTACAATTAGAACTTAGTGGTAAGGTTTGGGCTACACACAGGAAAGCATTTGTTGAAAGTATTGGTGAATATGTGAGGATCGGGTGTTTTCTTATCTGTAACTTTTGCCTCAAAAGAAAAAGAAATGGAACCCTGAGCTCTGTTAATAATGTGCCAGCCTTTAATCTCATCTCTTGGAAGGCAGAGGCAGGCAGATTTCTATGAGTTCAAGGCCAACCTGGTCTACAAAGTGAGTCCAGGACAGCCAGAAATAAAGAGAAACTCTGTCTCAAACAAAACAAAACAAACAAACAAAAAAACTTTATGTGCCACTGGAGCATAATGGTGCACACCTTTAATCCTAGCACTTAGGAGGCAGAGGCAGGCTGACCTCTGGATCTCTGTGAGTTTAAGGCCAGCATGATCTACAAATCGAGGTCCAGGCCAGGTAGTGCTAGAGACACTGTCTCAAAAACAAAAATGTTTGGGGTGTTTGTTTGTTTGAAGATGGGGCTTCTCTGTGTAGTCCTGCCTGTCCTGAAACTTGCTCTGGCCTCCAACTCATAGAGATCCACCTGCCTCTGCCTCCCGAGTGCTGGGACTAAAGGCATGTGCCACCACTGCCCAGTCAAAATTGTTTAACAAAAAGTTCCTGCTGAAGTATTTACTGTGGTTTAATGATGTGTGAGGGATGGACAGAAGAGCACTCAGACACCTAATACAGTGTGTAGACAAAATGCCAGTGGTGGGATCTAGGTGGCTTGCGTTTGGGGGTACTCACAGGACAGTTTTATGAGATTAGGGGAAAACGAGACCAAAAAAAAAAAAAAAGGAGAACTAGAAAAGCCCTGGACACTCATATCTGTGTCACCATTTTCCCCAAACCGGCCTGTCAGTGACCACAGGGCTGGGGCTGGGACAAGCAGGAGCTACAACTCACGTGGCATGCAGGAGCCCCAGAGCATCCTGGTGGTTCATGTGGGTCCACTGCTTCAGGAGAGCATAGATGTCCGGCAGGCAAGCCCACTCCCAGCTGGGTGCACTGGACAGCACCAGGGGCAGTGAGCTCACCTCCGAGTGGCAGTAATAGCGTTTCTCCCACAAGTGCTTCTTGTCGGCATCAGTGAGCCTTTAGAGAGAGAGGCAGAGTGAGCCAGAGGGCAAAGAACATAACGCTCCAAGTAGTGAACACACACTACTGTTCAGCGGCTTCCCGACTTCACTGCATACTATCACCAGAGGGGCTTGGTAACTTCTGGCAATTGAGTCAGAATGTCCACAAGAAACAAAGCGCTGGGTATTTTTAGATGATCACAGGTGGTTGCAATGTGAAGCTAAGTGTGGACAACAGGGTCTAAATCTCACCTTTGACCCACCCCATATCAGGGATGGACGTGTCTCAGGCCAAGGCCGAAAGCATGGGCCAATCACACCTGACCTGGGGACACCCTGAGAGGACCATTCCCGAGGACAGCCACTAGAGGGCAGCGGGCAATGCTTGTCAGGGTTTGGTCAGCTGAGAGGCCTCTCGGGACTTCGCTTTATAGGGTCTGCAGCTAATTGGGACTTGCCTGATTGAGATCAGGTGTCTAATGGGAGACTGGAGCTGAGGGGCTAATGAAATGAGGGGTCAGGAGTGGAGTGGGGGGAGGGAGGTCTGTAACTCTTGTGTCCCACCCTCCCCAACCTCCCATCATATGCACAGGGCTGTGCATGGCCCAGAGAGGTGGCTATGATTCAGAGTCCTGACTCTCCTCCCTCTCCTATCCTAGTGGACACAGCAGCCCCAAGGATGAGATCAGCCTGGATTCATTTACTCCTGCCAGCTTGCCAAGACACCTGATCCTTTTTGGAATGTGACAAGGCCAGAAAAATGCAAAGGCTTTGTCACATCCTTGTGGAAGAGGCAGGAGGAGGTGGGGGCAGGGAGGAGGACAGCAGCCAGTTGCCCCACCAGACAAGAAGTCCAAGACAGTGTATCTGAGGTAACGGCTGGTCATTCACTAGTGAGGGGCTAGACATTCTCAGATCTCATTTCCTGACCTGCCCTTTCTACTTTCCTTAGGGTCAACTAGAGAAAGGTTTGGGGGCTGCCACCACCTTCTGCCTCGGTGGTAGCAATGACTACCTCCTGGCCTCAAGCACAAGGGTAGGTACTAGAAGCTGGGAGGTAAGAAAGAGGTCAGGCAGACGCAGACAGACAGTGAGAAGCCTGCGCCACAAGGAGGTGTCCTGGGACTCACCAGTATAGGGACTCCTTCTCTGTGATGTCTTTAAGTTTACGCTGGTCCTCCTCCAGGAGGCTGCCAAACTCATATCGGGGGCTGAACTTGTCTCCAGGGGGGCTGGTGAACTTGATGTCAAAGGCCGATGTGGGGAAGTCAATCTTGAGAGATGGGATCAGAGAAGCGGAAGGAGCAAGGAGAGGAGAGGAGGCAGTGTCAGTGGACGGAGCCACTCCCCTGGGTCCCCAGCGGTTCTCTCACACCTTGGTGCGGCAGGCAGCCTCCAGCCTCCATCCTTCCCTCCCCTTCCCTGAGGGGATGTGTAAAATGACCCAGATCCCTGTGATGATCCAAGGTCCCAGCTGTAACTTGCTGCAAAAATCAAAAGGAAAGCATAGGAAGCCTGGAGTGGTGGGTCGTCGTGCCAGTAATCTCAGCACTCAGAAAGGCTGAGGGAGGAGGATCAATGCAAGTTTGAGGCCATCCTGATTTACATACTAAGTTCCAGGCCAGTCAGGAATCATAGAGGTCCTGTTTCATACAAAGTTTCTCCTCAAAAAAGGAAAGATGAAGCCGGGCGGTGGTGGCGCACGCCTTTAATCCCAGCACTTGGGAGGCAGAGGCAGGCGGATCTTTGTGAGTTCGAGGCCAGCCTGGTCTACAAAGCGAGTCCAGGACAGCCAGCGATATTCAGAGAAACCCTGTCTCGAAAAACCAAAAAAAAAAAAAAAAAAAAGGAAAGATGAGCCAGGCGGTGGTGGCGCACACCTTTAATCCCAGCACTCACTCGGGAGGCAGAAGCAGATAGATCTCTGAGAGTTTGAGGCCAGAATGGTCCACAGAGTGAGTTCCAGGACAGCCAGGGCTGTTACACAGAGAAACCTTGTCTCAAAAAAACAGAAAGAAAGAGAAAGGGAAAATGGGCAAGGGAAAGTTAAGATGCTTAAGGAAGACAGCATAAGCTCCACCTCAAAACCCTGAACAGCCATTGATAGTGTAAGCCACTGAGAGTACCCAGGCTGAAGCTGGGGACCCCTTAGTGTGGTCCTAGAGGTACTGTGGCCTGCTGGGATCTGGGACCACACCCTAAGCGAAGGCTCTACTAATTGTAGGGCCTGTGATCACCTACCCTGAGCCACCAAATAAATACACAACCTTCTAAATGGGCATCGGAGCTGAAAGATACTGTTCTCCAAGGAGTTCTCCCCACTCACTCAGCAAATGCACAGTGCACCCTGTCTCATACCGGGTGTTCTTCTGGGCCCTGCGTTGTGCACAGGGTCAAAAGACAAAAAACACCTGCATGCATTCTGTAGCCTTCTATTTCATTTTCTGTTGGCTTTGCGTACTCCACACCACAGAACCTCATGGGCTTGAGGAATGGGAATCAGGACCAGGACTGAGCCAGCTTCCCTCCCTCCCTCCCTCCCTCCAAGGAGAATAGGTCCCTTGAGTAACTAGTGGGAATGCTTTCCTTGGGCCCCAAGAGAAGCACTTGATTGGAACAGGCCTAGAAGTATGAGGTCTCACAAGGGGAGCCCTGGGCAAAGGACCCAGACCTCTTCTTCAGAGGATGATGTGAAATGGGAGACGGATACCTTCCACTCATGTTCTCACATTCACTGAGGTACTCAGTCTCATTTCTCACCCCATGCCCACAGTTCCTACCCAGAGCTCAATGGGGTCCTTGGCGCTAACTTGGTGCTATGTGATAGGTGAGTGGGATAGGCTGGGTCTCACCTGCAAGATGACACTGTCTGGCTGGTGGAAATTCGGTGCACTCCAACGGGCACTAGGGTTTTCCTGTGTTGCTGGCCACAAGCCTAGAAGCTTCCGGCCACAGGTCAAGACTCTAAGGTAGAAAGAGAGGAACATGAGCCAACAACAACCACTCCCCAAGCTGAGGATTTCTCTCCTGCTCTCTTGTCTCCAAACCTTTTCTAGTTGAAGCTTTCTTCCCCACTCCTGTCTCTTGGATTATCCCCACGGGTCACGGGTCTGTTCCTTTTAAGCTCTAGGAAGGCTCCCACTTCAGAAAGCCTCTCCGAGCTCGTCACTCCCTAACCAGGACAACCCATTGGCGGGGATGTCTCCCTGAGGTAGACAGGCATGGAAAGATGACCTTTGAAGTCCTTTTGATGACAGGACCAGTTGAGATTTGTTACAGGGTTGGTGCTTTCCCATGCACCCTCCCCCACCTACCAGGCTACATTAATAGTCCTGTGCACTGTCTTCTCTACTGGGATGGGACACCTCTGAGCTTCACAGTGAACACCCCAACTCTTCCCAGGGGGCACCAAGCGTAGCAAGCAGGCTTTCATCTGTCCCCCCCCACCCCGTTTTCCCTTACAATGCCAGAAGCTGCTCCCCTGGGGCTCACGTACTGCCTGAAGTTGAAGAGAGGGGTAGTGACCCAACCCAGGGCCTCGGGCACCCGCCTCTGCTTGTTAGCTTCGGAGGAACTCCCAGGAGGGGGAATGGGCAGGGCGTAGAGTGTGGCACTCAGCAGGGTCTCCCGAGGCAGCCTGTTCACCTGCACTGGGAAGCAGATCCTAGGAAACAAGGGGACCAAAGTCAAGAGACTTCTGGGGCCTGGGGGCTTGGGAAATCAAGTACAAGCAGAGAATCAGCCTTCATCCCAGGTGTCACATATGTCCCTAGGTAAGCCTTCCAGGGAACCAGGACCAGTCTCAGACTAAGCAGGATCTGCACTGGTGTTCCTACTTTGCACTCCAGGCAGGGCCTAGGTAGAACTTGCGTAGCCAAAGCCTTTTCACTGTCCAGGTGACCACCCATCCTGTCCTATGCCAGGCTCCTTTTCTTTCTTTCTTTTTTTTTTTTTTTTTTTGGTTTTTTCGAGACAGGGTTTCTCTGTGTATCCTTGGCTGTCCTGGACTCACTTTGTAGACCAGGCTGGCCTCGAACTCACAAAGATCCGCCTGCCTCTGCCTCCCAAGTGCTGGGATTAAAGGCGTGCGCCACCACCGCCCGGCATCAGGCTCCTTTTCTCACTTGATTAGGAGGGCCAGTAAAGCTTCCTTTAGTCTTCCTTTCAACTCCATAGTTCCTCTCTGTCCCCCACGCCGCCCAGAAGAGCCACCCAGGGAGAAGCACCAATTTCTCTGTCCTCAGCGCACCCAGCTTTCCCTCCCACCCCAACCCACTCTTCGTTCTGTGTCCCCTCTCCTAGCCCCAGGGGCACACTCCAAAACAGGCTCACAGTCAAGGGAACATTTCAAAGTTCCCTAGGAGTAAGAAAGGCAACAGGCGAGGCCAAGAGAACACGCACAAGCAGCCAGCGCTCAAGGCCAGATGTTCCTTATGGTCCACCCTGACTGGACTGTATCCAGCCACACCCTCTGAGTTCAGGGTAGGATTTGGGTGTTGGGAGGCAGAGAGAGCTTGGGGGCTAAGGAAGAGAGAGCCAAGACCCACCCGGTTTACCTTTCTGGGAAGCTGTCCCTGGGCCAAAGTCCACACTGCCACACCCTCCTGGCTGGTCCAAGGCCCAGCTACTTCTACACCCAAAAGGCACAGGCAGGGGAGCCACCCCCAAGGTCAGAGGTTACAGATAAGGCAGCCTCCCTCTTCACTGTCCCTCACTCCTGGGGGGGAAGTCTCCATTCAAAGCAGGCACTCAGCAGCCATGGACTGGCACAGTCCCGTTCTGCCCCAGCTGCTTCTACCCTGGGGGCCCCACAGCTATAATTAGGGCCCCTTCAGCAGCCAGCGAACATGCCAGGCTGGGTTTGGCTGGAGGTGACAGAGCAGGGCTGCTGGGCCTATTTTGAGAGTGAGCTGATCCCCTATCCTGGTACAGTGGGAGGGAGAAGCAGCCAAGGAGAGGAGTTGTTTCTGGTCACCCAACAAGGAAGAAGAGCACAGCATGGCTGACTCACATTATGGACATAATCCCAGCCCTTGGGAGGCCGAGACAGGAGGAGTGCTGGAATTTCAAGTTCAACATAGGAGTCTGCATGAGTATGAGACCCTGTCTTGGGAAGGAGGGAGGGAGGGATGGAAGTAAGGAAAGAAGCGAGGGAAGAACCTTCTAACTGAAACCATTATACAGAGAAGCAGGCAAGCCCTCCCCAACCCCTTTCCAGGTCTTTCAGTATATCTAGGATTCCAAAATGGCCTCCCTAACCCTTTGCCTGGGCTTGGTCAAGAGAGCCATTGCTTCTCCTAGAGCACTGACTTCTTGCCTAAGAAATTCTCCTCCACTGTGAGCCCTTCTCCAACATTCTAATATTGGGGCTACCTCCTCTAGGGAATGGGTTGGGGCTCCTGCTTGGCCACTCACAATCTTGGGCAACTGAACTGACAGCTTGGCACTTGGCATGCTCACCAGGGGAAGAGGGGACTATAATGTGGGTCCTTTCTGCCACGTGACGTTAGTTATTATACTTGGACCGGATAACGTGATATAGATAGCATTTTCACCCAAATACCCCCCATGCAGTAGTCACTGCCAGCCACCTGGAACAGAGAAACAGGAACTGAGAAGGCCACAGCCAAGGTGCTGAGGACAGTGATGGAGAGAGCATTTACCAAGCACTAGATGTCGGGCCAGCTTTGGCGTCTCTCGTTCTGTCTGTCTGTCTGTCTCTGTCCTCTCTTTCATCTCATTATTTAGCTTAGGCTGGTTTTGAACTCATAGCAATCCTCCTGCTTTAGCCTCTTTTTACAGGCCTGGCTCACCATGCTCAGCTGTCTAAGTACTTCCCATTTGTTTGTTTTTGGTTTTTCAAGACAGGGTTTTTCTATGTATCCTTGGGTGTCCTGGACTCACTTTGTAGACCAGGCTGGCCTTGAACTCACAGAGATCCGCCTGCCTCTGCCTCCCAAGTGCTGGGATTAAAGACGTGTGCCACCTCGCCCAGCCATTACAGACAGCTGTGAACTGCCATTTGGTGGTAGGATTTGAACCCAGGTCCTTTGGAAGAACAGCCAGTGCTCTTAAACGCTGAGCCATCTCTCCAGCCCCCTTCCCTATTTATTTGTTTCATTTTTGTGCTGATGAATCTCGGCAAACACTCTACCATGGAGTAAGTTATTTTCTTAGTGTCCTAATGACTCTTCCAATCTTGTCGAGCAGTCCTAGAATCACCTCCATTCCAGGCTGCCTGCCTACAGTCTCCTCTATTGAGGATGGCTGCCTCAGAGCTGAGTCCTGACCTCCACAGTGTGGTGCCTTCTTCCACATGCTTTTGGCCTTCATTAAGAAGGGCTAAAATGCCAGAGGTGGGGGGGGAGGTGGCACCTGTCTTGGGAAAAAAAAAAAAAAAAAAAAGAAGAGCTAAAAGGTCTTACTTGGACATTCCTGAGGGCGGGTAGCACTGAGGCAATTCCCTACACATGGCCTTAGGCCTTAGAGGCCTGGCCGTGTGGCTCAAGGTAGAGATCTCACATCTAGCATGGATGAACACCCACAAGGGAGGCTGGGTCCATACCTCAAATCCTGTCAGGGAATAGGTCCTCAGCACCCCTTCTCTAGACAGCAGTGGTTAGAGAGGATGGAGAATCTCAATGGAATATTGAAAGTCAAGGGCTCTTTACTTTGGCAGTGTTACAGTGAGCCCACGGTCCCACTGAAACAGGTCTCGCTACATAGTCCAGTCTGACCTCACGTTCACAGCAGTTCCGCCCCAGCTTCTGGCATGCTGGTATTACAGACTTGAGCACCATGCTCTGCTTCTCAGGGACCACTTAATGCAGCTACCTTGTCTCTGGGGAGTCTCTCCTACCCCGGTCAAATGTTTGTTAGCAGCAGTTGTATGCCGTCCCAGCTTGAAGAATGACCTAAGTGTGAAGAACAGGGTCTGCCTTCCCTCTAGTCCATCTATCTATAAAAGGATCTACCGAGACCCTTCAAATATCTATTTGAGTATCCTTGACCTCCCCGAGGACACTCTTCTGTTTCTATCATCTGCATTCCACACACTAAACCAACCACATTTGCTGCTTTGCAAATGAGGACACAGACATGGGGAAGCCTGGGGGAGTGAAGCTTGGTGGTGGTGGTGGTGAGCAAGCAGGGAGCTTTCTGACTGTTGGAAGGGTAAATAAGGTACAGCACAGGCAGGCACTGGAGGACAAATACCTGCAATGCCACCTCAAGGTCCCCTCACCCCTCATTTCTTTCTTGTTTCGTTTAGTTGAAGCTTTCCTTCCTGAAATCAAATTATCGCTAATAAGTGGTACTTGATGCCATCTTGGGCTGGTGGTTATCATAGTTATAACCTGCCTGTCTCCCATCAGTGCCACATCCTCCTGAAGGTTTAACAGGTGTTCTCATGTCTTGGTTTGAGAGGCTGAAGCACAGACAGGCTAGAGAGAGCATAGGAATAGAGAGGGAGCCAGAAACAGCCTTAGTCCTTGGTTCCACACTCATTTTTCTTTCCTCTAGACAACCCTCCCTGCTCTATCCATACTGGACAAGCCACACCCCCACTGCCCCATTCTTCTTGTGTATGTATTGAGATGGGATCTTCTGGTTGGCCTGGAACTTGCTTTCTAGCCTACGTTGGCCTCAAAATTACAGCCATCCTCTTGCCTCTGCCTCCCCAGATTCTAGATTTGGTTTTATGCTGTTCTAAGGGCTGAAATCCAGGGCCTTGGATATGCTAGTCACACACTCTATTTGAGTGATATCTTAGTCCCTCAGCCTGTCCTAAGAGAATGTTGGGAGATAATAGGAAACCTGAAGACCAGTTACATCCTTTAAGAGATGCAAGAGCAAAACAATACAGTATTTTTAAAATCACCAAGTAACATTTATATGATCTATTATAGATTATAAAGAGCCTTTATGGCTACTTCTGAGTGGATGTTCCTATTAGCTTGAAAGGTAGAAATTATATGTTTATCCCCACTGAAGAGTCAGGAAATGGCCAGCTGTAGTGGCACATGCCTTTAATCCCAGCACTCAGGAGGCAGAGGCAGGTGGATCATTGTGAGTTCGAGGCCAGCCTTGTCTACAAAGTGAGTCCAGAACAGCCAAGGATACACAGAGAAACCCTGTCTTGTCTCAAAAAAAAATCAAAACAAAACAAAAAAAAAAGAGTCAGGAAATGGGCTGGAGAGATGGCTCAGTGGTTGAGAGCACTGGTTGCTCTTCCAGGAGTCGGGTTCAATTCCCAGCACCCACATGGCAGCCCACAGCTGTTTGTAACTCCTGTTCTAGAGGATCTGACACCCTCACACAAACATACATGCAATCAAAACACCAATGTACATTAAAAAAAAAAAGAGTCAGGAAATGAAGACTCAAGAAGCTGAATGACCTATATGGAAAAGGATGGTTATGGAACCTGATTTAACCCAGACTTGTGCTCTGGTCCAGGTCTGACTACTGCTCCACAATATTTCTGAAATGAGGAGGCTAGCCTGAGACAATCCTGGGGCTTAGAGAGAGGGCTTACTGCTGGTCCCAGATGATGAGGTGAAACAGGTACTTGGAGAAGTGAGCCCGTCGGGTCTGCAGGGGGCTGCACAGTTCCTTGCCACCATGGCTGAGGGAGCAGGAGAGGTAGAAATCTTCATAGCTACAGAAGAACAGAAGCAGGTCAGTGCCCTTAAAGCCAATCTCGGTTGCCCTGATGCCAACCTCCGCTTCTTCTGGTACACTTCTATCTCTGGAGGATGCAACATGGGATCAGGGTGAGGACAACTGAGCCAGGCTTAAGGAAGTGTGTTTAGGAACAGCAATTTGATCTGGACCCTAGACCCCCAGAGTTTTAGGCCCATGTAGAATACAGGAGGGTTTTTTCTTGTTTCAAGGGAATGGCCATCTACCATCCTCTTTATAGTCAGTTCTGGTCCATCAAGTGCAGTACTCAAACACACACTGGGGTGTGTGTGTGTGTGTGTGTGTGTGTAGGCAGGGAAGGTGGGGGAGGAAAACGACATATGTTGCCATGAATGCCAACACATGGGGGTCCCTGTGGCTCATGACAGGTGCCTGACAGAAGAGGTCAGAGAAGGCCCCCCGTTTCCCAGGCTGCCTCCTTTGTTCTACACCAATCGCTCAGAGGAATACATTAAGTGAGAAACAAAGAAGAGGAAAGGAGGGGGGGAGGGGTTGGCAAGGGTGGGATGGGGCCAAATGCCTACTCCCCGAGGCCTCCGGACTCTGGGGGACCCAGAAGACGAGCTGAGGACTACCAAATGAACGTCCTCCTCCACCCACCTCTGCAAGGGAACCTCAGACAAAGGGTCACCCTTCCCTGCCACTCTCATTGTGAATCTGCAGGGGAGTGCAGCCAATGGCGTGGGCCACACTCCATCTGGGAACTGGCCATCTGTCGCTTGTCTCTCTCAGTTGGCTTTGGATCTGGACAGGGCAGAGATGCCGAGAGAGCCAGGACAGGGGACTAGCAGGTACTTATCTCCCTCCTAGGGGACTTTCTCTGATGGACACAGCCTAAGTTCCCTTCCAGCACCAGGTTCACACCCTTAGCCCTGTCACACCAGAAGGCCACACAATGTCACACATACTAGGACAGACAGTAAGGTCACATGCAGAAGGGAAGAAGCCACTAGAAAGTTAAACTCATCTATCTCTCCAGCGCTCCCACTCACCTGGTAGCCCAGATAATGGGAATGCGGTGAGTGGCATAGACAGTGAAGGCCAGGGCCCCAGAGAAATGGCAGGCCTCTTGCACCAAATCATGCTTTCGGCTCCCAGGCACCGCGGTCTGGAAGTCTGCATTGAACGTGTTACAGTACAGCTCCACCAAGTCCAAGATGGCTGCTGTCAAGGCTTCTACCACCTTCTCTGTGAAGGGAGGAGGTCAAAAAGGAAACTCATTAGGACTCAACAAGTGGGATTTTGTTGCCAAGACACTAGCAGTATGAGACAGCTTGGGACAGGGATTCCCAGATGTCAGCCAATTTCTAATAGCTGTGACAAAGCTTACCCATGTGTAGAGAAACAGGAAAGATACAGGAGCATGCGCTGAGCTGTTCGTCAAGAGATGCTTTAAATGTGGTCCTATCATACATTATTTACTCCCAATTTGTTTTGTTTTGTTTTTTGAGACAGGGTTTCTCTGTATCCCTGGCTGTCCTAGACTCACTCTGTAGACCAGGCTGGCCTCGAACTCATAGAGATCCGCCTGCCTCTGCCTCCTAGTACTGGGATTAAAGGTGTGCACCACCACATCCGGCTCCCAAAATGTTATTTTTAAAAAGTAATTTTTTTTTTTTTGGTTTTTCGAGACAGGGTTTCTCTGTGTAACAGCTCTGGCTGTCGTGGTCTCACTTTTGTAGACCAGGCTGTCCTCGAACTCACAGAGATCTGCCTGCCTCTGCCTCCCAAGTGCTGGAATTAAAGTCGTGCGCCACCACCGCCCAGCAAAAAGTAATTTTTTAGGAAGATGGCTCAGTGATCTCAGTGATTAAGAGCACTGGCTGCTCTTCTAGAGGACTTGCCTTTGATTCCCAGCACCCACATGACAACTTACAACTCTAACTCCAGTTCTAGGGGACCTGACACCCACTTCTGATTTCTTTAGATATCAGGTACACATGTGGCACACAGACTCATATGCCAGCAAAATACTCATACACACAAAATAAAAACAAATATTAAAAAAACAATCTTTTGGGGGGTTAGAGAGATGGCTCTGCAGTTAAGAGAACTGGCTGTTCTTACAGAGGGCCCAGGTTCAATTCCCAGCACCCACATGGAAGCTCACAACTGTCTGTAACTCCTGCTCCAGGGGATCCAGCGCGTGCGCATGCATGCGCGCACACACACACAGACACACAGACAAAACATCGATGTACATAAAGGAAAACAAAACAAAACAGTCTTTTTGGTCAGATGTGGTAGTGCATGCCTTTAATCCCAGCACTCAGGAGGCAGAGAAGTGGGTGAATTTCTGTGAGTTTGAGACCAGCCTGGTCTACAAAGTGAGTCCAGGACAACCAGGGCTGTTATACAGAGAAACTTTGTCTCAAAAAAACAAAAAACAAAAACAATGCTTGACAAGCTGGTACATCTGCAGTACCATGCATGTGCACGTGTGAACACACACACACACACACACACACACACACACACACACACACAGAGAGAGCTAGAATTGCTATGTTAGCTCCTAGAAACATTAGAGGACAATCTATTGGTCTGTGAAATGCAAAGATTTTAGGAAAGTCAGTGATGGAACTGGAGAGATGGCTCAGTAGTTACTGGCAGCTCTTCCAAAGGACCCGGGTTCAATTCCTAGCACCCATAGGGAATCTCACAACTGCCCCCAGGATCCAACATCCTCACACAGGAATACGTGCTGGCAAAACCCCAATGCACATAAAAAAGAAAAAGAAAAAAGAAAAATTGAAAGAAGCCAGGCGTGGTGGTGCACGCCTTTAATCCCAGCACTCGGGAGGCAGAGTTCAAGGCCAGCTTGGTCTACAAAGCAAGTCCAGGACAGCCAGGGCTGTTACACAGAGAAAACCTGTCTCAAAAAAAAAAAAGTTAAAAAGAAAAGAAAACCTGTGACACTGGTTTTTAGGACGAGGATCTACTTGAAGAGTGTAAGGGAAGAATCCTTCCTCTCATCCCCCAAGTCCTATTCTAAATTGGAAGTGTAAGGGATTGTAGCTGCCAAGAGAGGTATCACAACCTAGCCATCTGGATTGAAGAATAAACTCATCCTTGCCGGTGCGATGCCCCACCTCACCTCACCAGTAACACCATACGACTGATTAGCAAGAATAATGAGGAAAAAAAAGGAAAGACATGTGGGCTCCAGCTGTGTCCACACCTTATAGGGAAACACACCACACACACACCCCAAGGGGCCAAGGAGGAAGAAGAATATGGGTGGAGCCAGAAGCTGGCTCCGCCCTTACCTCTGTTTTCTCTCACAGCCAACACGCTGGGATCCTGTGGGGGAAAAGGAGTGAGAGAGAGAGAGTCAGATAGAGCCCAGGCCCATTTTTATCACCAGTTGGAAGGGCTTTTCACAGTTGTGCTCATCCGGGCCAGGCAGGCAGGGCTGAAATTCGAGGAGCAGAGATTCCCCAGGGAGAGGGAGGGAGTGAGCCACAGGGTGGGCGGAGTAAGCAGATAAAAAGTCCTGCTCACCAAAAAAAAAAAGAAAAAGAAAAAAGCTTACAGACAACTTTGACATCACGCAAATCCCTTAGTGGGGGGTGGGGGGAGATAGTCTCAGCGATGGTCTTTGTTACCTTTTAGGGGTACACTTTACCTTAGCTGAGCTGCCATGTTGGGGCCCAGAGCAAAAGGAAGCTCTTAGCTTTCATGTGACTGATGAACTGAGGGGTCTGTTATGTGGGAACCCCCCCCACACACACACACACACTGGAGGAGAAGGATAGATGGGAGAGGGAGTAGAGAGTGGAAGGGTGGTAGGAGGGAGGGGGCTGAGACCGAGATGTAACTTGAATTAATAAATAAATGTTATAACAAATAAAAATAAAATGAAAAAAAAAAAGTCCTGCTCACTCTAAGGAAAGAGCCCCACTCTCAGGTCCCAGGGCTGGGGTACAGGATCTGTAGTAGTGCCTTTACAGCACACAGCTCCACTGTGAAGTCACTGAATTCCTGACTCTGAGGATTGCCCCCCCTCCCTTGGTTTTGCAACCTCATGGATAACCAAACTGTCATGCAATGCCTTGGTGACTAAATCAAGCCTCTCTCTGGCCTTGGATCCTATGGTTGAGTTCCCATGAGACTGAAGCTAGAGCACCCAGAGGCTTCAGGAGAGGGACATCCGTAGCATCTATTTCCCAGGAACTTTTATGTCTGAACTGCTTATACGTAAATGGGGAAGAACCTTTTGTTTTTTTTTTTTTTTTTTTTCATTAGTTTTGAGACAGGGTCTCACTATGTAGCCCAGGCTGTCCTAGAACTCACTGTACAAACCAGGCTGGCCTCACAGAGATCAGCTGCCTCTGACTCCCAAATTCTAGCTGCTAGGAGAGCCTTTTAGTAAGTGGACACCAAGCTACTTGGCCATCAGCAGCCAGCCCAGGGACATCACTGTCCCTTCCTGTGCTAACACCTGGGCCCAGTACCTTCTGGATTTTTGGCTGCATACGTGAGGGGCAGGGAGGGAGCTGGTTGAGAGCGCTGGTGATTTCAGGAGTCTCCACAGCAGCCAGAGCATTGCAGATAGCCTTGACAGACTGGACCACCCTGTCAGCCTTCAGTGGGAAATCCCCCTGTGGGAGGCCATACAGTGAGGCAAGTAATTCGGCTCTCTGTCTCCCCGGCAACCCAGTCTTAAAGGCTAATGTGCAGGAGCTAATGACTCTACAGAGGAATTCCAGGCACCATGTTTTGTCTTCAGGTATTGAGCCTCAGCAAACAGTCTCTTGCTTTGAGTGGGCCATATCCCTACCATCCAGTCTGTTTAGCCACAGTCCTAAACCTTTTATTCCCAGTCCGCAGTGATGGTCTATTTCTGCTATAAAAGCACACACAGGTCTCCTCCACCAGAGGCCCAAAATGTTAGAAGGCAGTTGGCAGGGAACAGCAAGGAGTTGAGAGAGAAACATACTGAGGCCTCGTTTGCTCTCTCAGACGTCTCCTAACTCAACCATAGAATGTTCAGGCCAATCCTTCACATCCATGGACACAACACACTCTCCTCTCCCCTCTGCACTTTGGTTCCCAGTGTTTTCTCATCTGAAATCTCCTCCCCAGTCTGACCATGACTACTTGTGTCAGTTCAGATTAGGGACCAGGACACCTACTCCTTTCACTAAGCCTCCCCCTCCCAACACCCACAGTCATCGTCTTGTATATAACAGCTTTAGATGAACATTCTGTTTTCCTAACCACACGAGCTCCCTGAGGTTAAAACAATTCTCATGCTATGCACCTCGCCTCTACCCAACCCTCAAACTAGCACAGAACACTAGAAAATGGTCTAAGAACTGTCATCAGTGCCATGTTATTACAGAGGCTACTACAGAATGGAGTCGAGTAATGGGTGAAGGGTGAACTAGACATATTGCCCAGAGGGAAGAACCCATGATAAAAAAACTGGACTAAGAAGACGGGGTTGTTATTTTGCCTGGTTTTTGTTTTGTTTTGTTTTGTTTTGTTTTTTTGGTTTTTCGAGACAGGGTTTCTATGTTTAACAGCTCTGGCTGTCCTGGACTCGCTTTGTAGACCAGGCTGGCCTTGAACTCGCAAAGATCCGCCTGCCTCTGCCTCCCAAGTGCTGGGATTAAAGGCGTGCGCCACCACCGCCCAGCTTGTTTTGTTTTTTGAGACAGGATTTCTCTGTATAAAAGAGCCCTGGTTATCCTGGACTCGCTTTGTAGACCAGTCTGGCTTCGAACTCACAGAGATCCGCCTGCCTCTGCCTCCTGAGTGCCAGGATTCCAGCCATGAGCCACCACACCCGGCTCTTTTTTGTGTTTTCGAGATAGGGTATCTCTGTGTATCCTTGACTATCCTGGACTCACATTATAGACCAGGCTGGCCTCGAACTCACAGAGATCTCCCTGCCTCCACCTCCCAAAAGGCTTGCACCATCACACCCAGCGGGATTTGATTTTTTGACTACTTTCAAAGAACTTTGCCTTGGCCTCAAGACATTTAGGTTGCAAGGCTGGTAATTCCATGTAGGTCCAAGAGGATAGGATCTAGCCTCAGGACTTGCCACGCTCCTGAGAGTGTAATATCTGTGACACAGACACGATAGAACCTCTTTTTTTCTTTGTTTTGTGAATGTGTGTATGTGTTTTTGAGACAGGGTTTCTCTGTGTAGCCCTGACTGTCCTGGTCTGGCTTGTAAACCAGGCTGCCCTTGAACTCACAGAGATCTGCCTGCCTCTGCCTCCCAAGTGCTGGAATTAAAGGCCTGCGTGACCATGCCCTGCTCCATAGAATTTCTTAAGACAGTGCTACTGGGCACTTTTCACAGAAAAAAAAAAAAAAGCCTGGGGCTATACCCTTAGCTTGGAGATGCTCTGCTCCAGAGACAGTGCTCGGAGTCTACCTCTTCATGTTCACAGAGGGACAGACACTTTCTTACATACTCCCCAGCTGCCCCACAGCCAGGAGGTGTCTTGCTTGCCCAGAGCTAGGGGAATGGAAAGAAGCATCTCTGCTGACTGACATCTGATCACAGGAAGCCCAGGACAGAAGGGAACTCCCCAGTAGCTCTTGTCCTGTCAGTCCCAGGATGTGTACTCACATCAGCCAGCAGGAAGGCATCCACCTCATTGTGGTAAGTGTCAAACAGAAGACTCAAGGCCTGCCTAGGGATATGGGGTGAGAAAAATCACAGGCAAGATTACGAAAGATTCACTGTCCTGGGAGACCAATGCTCTCCCTTCCCACTTCTCTACTCAAGGATCAGACTCTGCTGTGAAGGAATTCCCACTCTTTCCATGCCCCATGAGGGTGCAAAAGGGATCCTTCTCACTTTGCTGCCTCTCACCTAGAAAAGGGGGGAAAAAAACCCACAAGATAAGCAGTTCTCAACCTGTGGGTCGAGACCCCTTACATGGGTCACATATCAGAAATTTACATTAAGATTCATAACAGAAGCTGGGCGTGGTGGCGCATGCCTGTAATCCCAGCACTTGGGAGGCAGAGTCAGGCGGATCTCTGTGAGTTCGAGGCTAGCCTGGCCTATAAGGCAAGTTCCAGGACAGCCAGGGCTACACACAGAGAAACCTTGTCCCCCCACAAAAACCAAACCAAACCAACAACAAAAAAGATTCATAACAGCAGCAAAATTATAGTTATGAAGTAGCAATTAAAAACTTTATGGTTGGGGGTCACCACAACATGAGGAACTGTATTAAAGGGTCGTGACATTAGGAAGGTTGAGAATCACTGGCCAGCATTGAGAGAAGAAAGGAAGTGTGCCCTGGGTCAAAGGGTCATTCCTGACAAGTTTCTTGGGCCAAAGTTCTAGACATTTACAAGAATCTGTCACCCTGGCTGGAAGCCAGGAAAGCATATCTATTTCACCCCCTCACAGTTCCTGATTGGGCTACACCAAGGTGGTACCCACTCTCACCTGCTAATGGTCTGCTTGACTGGCCTCTCTTGGAGATGGATGAGGTAGTTCAAGGTGGAGGGGCTCTGGTCATCGTTCACCTGGGTGAGTGAGCAGTGCCCTCATCAGGCAGGGTGATATCTTTTTCTCAGCCTAGGATACCTAACCCCGCTCCTATGAAATGTTCTATATCACCCTCTGCCCACTCTCCCTGCCCAGCTATCTACAATTGTCAGCCTTTCCAACACATACCGTCCGAGCCAGGTCGCTTCGTATGGCCTTCTGCTCCATCAGCTGTAGACGGATGTTGATGTCAAACTTGCGGCAATATTGGATATACTCATGGCTGCCCAAGGCATGTTTACTAGTGGGGTAGGGACAAGACCATTAATGCCTTAGGTACTCAGTGTGAGGAGAGATGTGTACTTTAACTTGGGGAGAAACAAGCAGGGAGAAAGAGAGGGAGGACAGAAGAGAGAAAGGAAGGGAGAAAGGCCCATGTTGTAGGCCTTATTTTTACTCCTGGAAGTACCATGGTAAAGCATAGGGTCTTTCTGAATAAAAGCCACTCACAATTCTTAACCCTTGGGCTATACAAATAATGACTCAGTGGCTCATTCCCAGGATGAGAACTGCTGAAAAAAGTTGGGGTACAGAGGGACTTCTCAGAGGGCAGCTGTTTAAATCCTATTTTCTTGGCTTTGACAACCAAGAGGAGATGGGCTGAGTGACACAGACTCCGGTGTCCAATCTTCTTTTTGTTCTACTCACTAAGGTGCTGAGGACACATGAACCCATCACACCAGAGTGCCAGAACTGTTATTCGGAAGCAGGTTCCATTTCTCCCCTCCCTCCATGGTCCTGTCTGATTTTGAATCCCCCGTGGGTCTTTAAACTTTCTGCTCAGCACCCACACTCCTTAGTTCATAGGAGGCAGCCTGCCGAGCCTTTCTGTCATCTAACCTCTTCCTCTCCCCCTAAATCACACCTTAATCTGAAAGGAAACCCACAAGAAAGGGCTGAACAAGCGCCACTCTGGGCCAGTGCTGCAGGCTGGGCCAGGCCCTAGCATCTGAGTAGCAGAAGCCGGAAACAAACTTCCTTCCTCAGCAGAGGTGGGAATCTGGACAAGAATGGAAGGGAATGGAGGCGAGCAGAAGGGAAGAGGGGTACAGAAACTTCTGGAGGTACAGGGCCTCGGGCCAAACGAGACCAGCCTAGACTTAGAGAGGCCCTCCACATCCTGCGGGGGACCCAGACTTGCAATATGAGCTCTGGCCCGATAAGTAGAACTTAACTGTGGAGGTGGAAAGGCTAGACTGTGGGGCAGGCCCTCGGGAGGGTCCGGGAGGAAGGAAGAGCGAGTGTAGTGGCAGAGAAGGGGGAGGCAGCAGGAAACCCAGCCTCCCCTAGGACTGTCTCAAGGTTCTTATCGCAGAACTGCCGGCATCCTGGAGCAACACTCCCCTTCAGAGCCCTTCCAGCTCCAGAGTAAAACAATCCTGAGGGCTTCCTTGGGAACTAGGAATTTTCTGGAAACCCCAGAGGGGCCCTTTCCACCCAGGAACCGGTGCTAATGCTTTTATGCAGGGTGGGCGGGTAGGACCAGGGAGGCACGGCCCTCGTGACTTCAACTTGCTTGTGAAAGGGCGTCAGCAGTGCCGCACAAGTTGGGGCGGGGGTGAGGGGGCATGACCCAAGGACCACTGCCTGGTGTCATGTCATTGGGAACATTCCCTTTGACATCTCCCACTCTCTCAAAGACTCCGGGGCTCCAGGCTTGGGAGTCTTGCAGGAAAATGTGAGATCTGTGTGTGTATTTGGGAGCCCCAGGAGTCCTCTGTTTGGGCTGGTTCTTTGGTGCTGGTATCTACTGAGTGTTCATGAGGTTCTTCTCACATTAACCCTCATCCTGCCTGACCCCCCCCATATAGATATAGATATATTGCACAGATGGAACCCAGGGCTTCACCCAAGCTAGGCCTCACTTCTACCACTACTACACCCCAACCTAAAACTTTACCATTCTTTATAGAAGATACTGAGGAGCAGGCTTCACAGTTGGTCCCCAGAAAGCCAGAGTTCGGTGTAAACTGTGTTCTCCAGAGTCTGATTTACCCACCATAGCCCTGTTCCCTCCTAACAGTGGCAGGCTGCCCAGGGCTAATGCTTCCAGGAGACCCTGCTCCAGGACCCCTCCCTGCCCCTCTAGGGGAGGCAAGGGTACGATGAACACACCATGGAATGCATCTGAGGGCACCCCGGAACTATATTATGATGGGCTTGCTTCTTTTCAATGCGGATGCAGAGGCCAGAGAGCACCCCTAGTGCTGAAGAGATCTGTTAAGAAATGAACCTTCAGTCCCTCCTTAGAAACTACTAAGGAGGGAGATGCAGGCCTTGCCTTTCTCTGCTCCCCAGGTCTGTCTCCTCCAAGGGCACCGCAGGTGGTGGGCAGCGGCCACACAGGAGCTTGGAAGGAGGAAAGCAGATCTCCTCATGTTTGCTGCCACATGATCCTACCCGTGAGGGTGGGAGCCCGGCCTATCCCACCCAAGTTTTCCACAGACCATGGTAGTGGGGAGTGCTTCCCTTAGCTTGTCCCACATCACACTTTCCAGGGAGGCTGCCTTCTGTACAGGGCACTGGCTGAGGGAGCTGGAAGCCAGCCTAGGAGGAGGTTAAGGAGCTGCACAGGCCAGTGGAAACAAAGGCATGCTGGCAGGGAAAGCCATCGAGAGCCATTGTAATTTCTTCCTTTGGTCCTACACGGGCCATTTCTGCCTGGTGCTTGCTTGCATGTCCTTTAGAGGAGGAGAAGCAACCTGCCACGGCCTCTAACCTGCCTCCAGGTACAATGAGCATCCCTCAGCAAGCAGGAGCCTACACACAGATACAACCTCATCTTTCCTTAATCCCAGCTCCAAGCCCTTTCCACAGCAGACTTGGCTCAGGATCCCGCCAGCCCAGCTGGAAGATGGAACTCCTGGGGAAAGTGCGACGTGGCCGGGAATGTGCCCAGAAAGCAGGAGTCCTGGCTGCAGGGTTAGGGAAGAGCAGCAAACCCTAGTGCAGCTCTCTAGGAGGCTCCCTCATCCTCCCAGTCAGTAGGCAAGTGTCACCTCTGTCCCACGAGACCCTTGTTCCGTTCACTCACTTTTGCAGGAATTCCTCCAGCCCACAGGGTTTAAGCACAAAGTCACCCACGTCCACCCCCCTCAGCTCGTCATGGGTGTAGCAGAGGGTCTGATAGATGAGTAAGTCCACGGTGGAGGAACCTGTGAGGAGTGAGGCAAAAGAGCGAGGGCAGTGACACTGGGCAGGTGGGACAGAACCTTGATCCTTTATCTCCAGCTAAGTGGTCGCTAGTACCACCAACAGTCAGAATAAGCAGGCAAACACACAACACAGCTTGGGGCTGGGGAAAGTTACCATATACCCAGAAAGTTGGTCCCCCCAGAAGAAGTGTCCCATCTGCCCCTCATTTAGGCTACAGAGTAAGGGAAAATCAAAGCCAAAGTACCATACAATCGGAAACACAGTCCCCCCTGCCTCACCTCTGCGGACACTCACACAACCCAAACCAACTTACAGTTGCAGGTAAAGGTGAGTGGCTCCCGAAGACTGTCACACAACACGGTCACCTTCAGATTAACCTCATCCCCAAGATGCTCTGGGCTCGGGGTGACTGTGCTCCAGACATATCCAGTTAGAGAATAGTCCTGGATGTCAGAGCCCGTTCGAAGGCTGTATAGGAAGAAAGGAAGAAAGGGCTCTCGCTGCGTCTTCAAAGGGGTCAGCGGGACCCCTCCCATCCTAAGGCCCAAGGGCTTTTCTGTCCCTACTCAGCTCAGCCCCTTGATCTGTGAGCCAGGCTGGGACAGTGGGGAGGCAGCCCTGGGAAGCTGCTCTCTTTCTTGCCATCTCTGCTACAGTAGCCAAACAATCCTCACTGTGGAATGGTAGCAAGACCTTCCAGACGGAGTTTTCCATACAAAGTTTAACAGAATTTAACCAACAAGTAGTCAGAAGTCCATTTCCTTTCTCTTCAGTACAAGAGAAGACTCTTCTTCACTGAGAGGTGTGTTTGCTTCCAAGGGCAGCTGAGGGCAAAGAGCCTGAATTAGGCTGATCAAGGTTTGTGAATTTTACTAAAAATGTGAAACTTTTTGCTTTTGTTTTGTTTTTGAGGCAGTCTCACAATATAGCCTTGCTTGGCCTGGGACTCACTCTGTAGACCAGGCTGGCCTGAAACTCACAGAGATTCACCTGCCTCTGCCTCCCGAGTACTGAGACTAAAGGCGTGCGCCACCACACCGAGCGGACTTCTAAGATTTCAGAAAAACTTGCAGACACCCGCTGGAAGAAGGATCCCGCTCTGTGGAAGTTTATTTAATATAGCTCTTTCTCCTTCCTAAAGGAACGGGTAGCCTCCTCTGGAGACCCAGAATCCTCCCAATCCCCCATCCCTCCCTGCCACCCCCACATCCCATTCTTCAACCCTTACATATCCAGCATGTGGCAAAACGCAGCAACTTCCTCATCTCTCTCCTCTGAGACCTCGAACAGCTCATGGCCATTGGTGATGGTGTGGGGCCGGGAACCCGCCTTTAAGGGAAGAACACCTAAGTCAGTGCTTCACCCTCTGGCATCCCTTCTCTGGAGGGCCTCCCAGATGCAAAACCACAGCCTGCCTATAAGGACTTTCAACTTAACATTAAAAGGAACATTAAAAAAAAAGGAAATCCAGAAATACCTTATCTGACAACCTAGGACACCAACAACTAAAGTGAAAAAGGATTTGAAGCCTGGACTGAGAATGGAAGCCAGAGCAGTGGACAAGAGAGACCAAACCTGCTTTGCGAGGGGGACATGTCTGACCAGCCCAGTGTGGCCAATCAGGCAGTATATAAAACAGTGCTGAGGGTCACCAGTGGGCCAAGTATTCTTGGGAAGGCTCCCAGAGACATACGGGTGAGCTGAGCTAGGCCAGGCAGGTGGTCAGTCCAAATAGTCCTCAGGGAGGCCTGGCCTTGGACAAGAGCCTCAACATCCAAACCCCCAGAAACTAGACTCCAAGACTGAGCGAGCTCTTCAGTAGTGGGTATGATTCAGACACATGTGCCTTCTCAAGAGAAAGACAAATGTGTCAAAGCAGGGGTCTGGGCTGGACAGAACCTGGTCCGGCTCCTTCATTAGGATCCTCAGAAAGCTTGCTGGTTCTAAGAGCTAGGGTCACAGGCAGCCTGCCCAGATCAGTCTCATTTCCTCTCCCAGAACACACACATGGTGCTGGGATCCTCAGACAAAGGCCCAAACCGTCTCCCATCCCAGGGCTGCTCTCAAACACCCAGGAAAATGTCAAATGAGCCCCAGGGAAGAAAAAATAAGCAGAGAGCTAGTATTGATAGGCCTCACAGGCCTGCCCAGGGCAGCCACCCAGGAATAGGGCTTTGGCTTCATGAAGTCCCAGGCTGCATCTGGTAAAGCCAGGAGGTTCTAACACTTGCCTTGAGGAGGAAAGGAGGTGTCTGATGCTGTGGTTTATATGTGCCATGTCACCTCCCATCACCCCTTTAGATGTTGTCATGCCCTCTCTGCCCCTCAGGGCAGGAGTCAGCAACCAAGCTCCTCACTGAATATTCTGTCTGCTTCCTCAAGTGTCCCTGCCTCTGGTCAGTCTTGCTCCCCTGGGTGTGTGTGGAGTGGGGGTGGTAGCACATGAAGAAGAGGGCAGCAGTGGGGGCAGCTGGCATGTGAGGCCCTGGCATTGCCAAGAGTATGCCTGTGTTCCAGTCAAAACAATAGCACCACTGTCAGCAATTAACCTATGAGAGAGTCAGAGAGAGAAAGAAGAGGCAAGAGAGGCAGAGAGAGAGAGAAGGAGAAAACAGAATGGCCACTGAAGGCCATTTCATGCCCTTTCTGTACCATTCCCTGGCACTGTAAGAAAACAAAAGCCACTTACGTTTGCCCGGCTGGCAGGCCCTGGTGGCATCGTCTGATGCTGGCCGGGGGAGTCTGCCAGGCAGAGGCTGGCAGCGGGGGTACCAGGCTGGCGTTCGGAGCCAGCCCTTTCCAGGGATGGCTCAGTGGGCCTGGGATAAGAAGGCTCCTTCCGGCTGGAAGCCCGGCGAAAGCGGGGTGGGGGTATAGGCGCAGAGCTCAAGGGGTCTCCCCTCCTAGCAGGCTGAGCCCCTGCCCCAAGATGAGGTGGGGGGGACCACTGCCGCATTGCTTCCCCCACCCCAGAACTGGCAAGAGCCTTCACTCTGCCCTTGCTTCTTCAAGGAGACTCCAGGCCAGATCAGACTCTGTTTCAGCACTCTGATGATGACAGGCGCGTGGGGAGGAAGGGAAGACAGAGGTGACCACCTACCCCAGGCTGCCTGACTCTGTGAGCAAGCCCAGCTCGCTGTGAGGAACTCGCCCTGGCCCTATAAATAGAAGGAGCAGCCACACCTCTCCTTTAAAAAGCTTGAGCCCTGGAGCTGCGGCTCACCCCATCAGGTTTTGAGGGGCTCGCGCTCTCTCTGTAAGAGCAGAGGAAGGAAGGACCGTGCAGCTGTGTAGAGTTGGAACTGATCCCTAAGGCTGGACACGAGGTGGGAAAGCCCGCCTGCACTAAGACAATGGTTTAGGAGGAAAGAGGGCTGCTACAGAAGTCTGCAGCTGTGGAGCAGCCACTTGATTCCCAGGGAGCAGGGTGTCCAGAAGTCAAGGGTGAAACAAGGTGGCCTTCAGGTTCCACCTTTGGAGATCCTCCTGACACACCTTGGGCCAAAGATCTATCCAGGTTTCTGTGGAAGCCACCTGGGATGACAAGTAGAGACTTTGTACTTTATAATGGATACAATATAATATAATATATAATAAATAATATAAGCCAAAATGTTTATCATACTGTCAAAATTTTTCTAAATATTTTCAATAGGGAAAGATAGCTAAAAGTAAACACCCTCACAGTACAAGTGTCACTGAACTATATATTTTTAAATGGCTGATGGTAAATGTTATGTTACGCATATTTTATCACAATAAAAAGCAGCAAGGAAGAGAAGGTGAGTGGAAGAGGGAGGAAGGGTCTTTGGAACAAGACCAGCTCTGCCATTTCTTGCTGTGTGGCTTGAGTATCAGACAGGGTACTGTGGAGATCTGGACAGGGCCGGGTATTCCATGAGCTAAACAGGAAGCTAACATTATGAATGATTATCAGGCCCTGCAGCAGTTGGCAGGGCAGAGCCTGCAGCTTAAGTCCGGCCCCGCCATTCAGCCACAGAGTCAGGCAATGGTTAGTCTGGTGACTCCAAACTCAGTCTTTACATCATGAAGGAAGTACCAATTAGCAGCCAGGATTCCTGCCCCAGAAGGGCTCTTTTGGCCAAGACACTGAAACTCAGCCTAGAAAAGGAGCCAGATTTTTCCTGATGTTCTAGCCTCCCATAATAAAGCCGAGCTTAGATCCCTCCCCAAGCCCCACCCCAAGGGCTCAAGGGCCCTGAGGGCAGAAACAGGGCAAGCAAGTGCTTGGTAGATCTGAATCTGGAATGGCAAAGAGAAAACTAGTTTACGTTCTGAACAAACACACAGGAAGGTTCTCACCGGAGCAGCGGAAATCCTGCGGTTCTTGACAGGTGTCGCATTTTTTCGGTTGGCATACCGGGAAGTATAGGTTCGGGGCGGCACCTGAGGGGGCATCGTCTTGCTCCGGGCCACAGGCTTTCCAGAGGCATCCTTGTTGAAGTCCAGGGGCCCTCGGCCCTCCTTCCAGCCCCTGGTAGCCCCAGACAATATCTCCGAATCGTAAGTTGACTTCAAGTTGAGCCTTGTGATTGCATCATTAATGCCATCGTAGTCCACAGACCCTGGCATGGGTCGCTGTCCCCCAGCATCAGGCAGCTCTTCCTCTTCTGGGTCCTGGGGCCCTAGCAGTTTGTCAGATGGCTGTTCCACCAAAGAAAAACTGTTGATGTCATTAGGCTGAGGGATCTTGGAGGGTGAGGGGGACCCCTTTCTAGGAGGCAAGGGAGGGGCATCCCAGATAGAGACCCGAGGAGGCAGAGGAGGTGGGGACAGTTTCTTGCAAGGGCCATCTGTGTCACCTGATCCTGGAGACAAACTGCACCTCCCATCTGAACCATCAAAAATATAGAGATAGTCTCCTGATAAGGGATGTGGACCAGGCTGGGGATCCTGGGAGGTAGAGTTGGGGAGCTCTTCTGGTGAGGAGATGGAGTTGTAATTCAGGGTGGGATCCGAGCCAGAAAGACCCCGCAAAAGCTTGAGGTCGGTCCGCCTGCCTGCTGGCTTGCTGTAGAAGCCCAAGGCTGGCTCGTCCCAGCTGATAAGACAGGGCTCTGTGTTCGGCTTGGCCCTGCTCTCCTCCCTGTGATGCCGGAGCTGGGAAAGAGCATCATACTCCATCTGCAGGGCTTCAGCGACAGCCAGCTCTTTGCGGCTGATGCCCACCGACTCCAGGGACTTCCAGGGCTCCCCATTGCCCTGCGTCGAAGACATGATGAGGGTGGGGGCACAGGAGACAATGAAGCCTTCTACTTCCTGCCAGTGTCAGGCCTGGAGGGCTGGTACATGTTGTCTTGGGACCTGTGAGCGATCGGTAAAAAAATGTGATTTAGTTACAAAGAGAGACATCGATCAGCTGATAATATGACAATGAGGTGACATAATCTGGGCCAGTGCCCATTTCCTCAGTTCCCACAATGGAAATAAAAACAAAGAGAAAAAGAGACACCAGGACAACTTTATTGCATCTATCCAGCCATCATTATATGTCTTCATTCCAGCCACCATTCTGTATTTGTCTCTATCTCTGATCCTAATTCCTATACTTACATCCATCACATGTGCTTCAAGGAAAGAAAGAGGTACTTCATCTATCGATGTTTAACAATTATTTATCTGTCTGTTTGTTATTAAGGGAGGGAGTGAATGAACGCCATGGGCACAAGTGGAGATCAGAGGACGACTTTCAGGAGTCCCTCAGAAGAGGCACTTTTCATTAGCCAAGAGTAAAAGTGGGAAGCAGGATCTCTTCGGTCAAAGTGGACAGGGGTCTACGGGTGGAAATCAATGGTAGACTATCTGTCCAGCAAGCATGATGCCCTGGCTTCCGTCCCCAGTGGTTCTCAACCTCCTTACGCTGAGACCCTATAATGCAGCTCCCCATGTTGTGGTGAACCCCAACCATAACATTATTTTTGTTGTTGCTTCATAGCAGTAATTTTGCAACTATTATGAATCATAATATAAATATCTGTGTTTTCCAGTGGTCTCAGAAGACCCCCGTGGAAGGGTCGTTTGACCCCCAAAGGGGTCATAACCCACAGGTTGAGAACCACTGGCCTAGGTGTTTTATTTTGTTTTGGTTTTTTCCCAAAAATTAAGGGTAGTTAGGGCAGTCAGATGGGTTAATCGTAAAAGCACTTGCCACACAAGCCCGAGAATCTGGGTCCAATCACCAGAACTCACTGCGGAAAGACAGAACCAGGTCCTGAGAGTTATCCTCTGGTTTTCACACATACCCTGTGGCACAGCATCCCCACCCACACTCATATACTCATATTATACGTGTACACAATAATAAGAAAGTTAAATATTTTTCAGTTAGATGGGGAGGGGTTCCATCAACAAGGCTTTAGTGGCAGACTTTTACCTAGGAGTTGCAAGACCACAGGTTTGATCCCCAGTGCCATGCGGAAAAAAATTAAGCCAGGCATAGTGGCACATTCTATAATCCCAACCATTCAGGAGGTAATGCCAGAGACCAGGAGTTTGTAGCCAGCCTGGGTGACAAGGGAGATGTTTCTAAACAACAATTAACAAGTAGGGACTGGAGACAGTGCTCAGGGTTAAGAGCATCTACTGCTCCTGCAGAGGACCCACATTCTGTTCTCAGCACTCACATGGTGGCTCACAACCATTGATTGGAAGGTAACTCCAGTTCCGGGCAATCTGATGCCCTCTTCTGACCTCCAAGGGTAGCAGACACACAGGTGGCTGCATAAATATATACATGCAGGCAAAGCAGTCATACACATACAATAAGAGTATATAAATCTAAAAGTTAAAATTAGCAAAGAAGTCAGGAGGTGGTGGTACACGCCTTTAACCCCCCAGCACTTGGGAGGTCGAGGCAGGAGGATCTCTGTGAGTTCAAGGCCAGCCTGGTCTACAGAGTGAGTTCCAGGACAGCCAGGGCTACACAGAGAAATCTTGTCTGGGAAAACAACAAAACATAACAAAACAAAAAAAAAAAAGAAAACACCCAAAAATTAGCAGAGAAGTGAGGCCAGCTCATACACAGCTAGTGAGAATGTAAAATGGCATAAGCACCTTGGAAAGTAGGCAGCTTCCGACAAAAGCAAGCACATGTGTATTTGTGACTCAACCACACACAGCTATAAAGACTTGTACACAGATTTTAAATATAGGACCAGGGCTGTAATTCTTCAGGACAATGCTTGCCCAGCATGCACAGGCCCTGAGTTTGTTTTTTCTTTTTTACATTTTTCGAGACAGGGTTTCTCTAAATAACAGCTCTGGCTGTCCTGGTCTCACTTTGTAGACCAGGCTAGCCTCGAACTCACAGAGATCTGCCTGCCTCTGCCTCCTGAGTGCTTGGATTAAAGGCGTGCACCACCACACTCGATTTCAGGCCCTGAATTTGATACCCAGCACTACAAATATTAAACAGTCCAGCAGTATAAATAAGTAAAAAGCAAACTAGTAAGCCTCATAGTAATGTAATAAATGTTAATAAATAGTATATAGTAAATGTAGAAGCTTTATTTATAACATCCCCAAACTAGACATCACCCAAATGTCTATCAAGTGGTGATTCTTTTGAAAAGGTGCAAAGTCACTGGGTGGTGGTGACACAGCACTTGGGTGGTAGAGGCAGGTAGATCTCTATAAGTTTGAGACCACCCTGGTCTACAGAGTACAGAGAAACCCTGTCTTAACCCCCCCTCCAAAAAAAAAGTAAAGTCTAGGTGGGGACTGGAGCTCAGTTAGCACAATACTCATCTATCATATACAAAGCCCTGGGTTTGACCCCAGGAACACACGCACACCTGTGATCTCATAAGTCAGGAGGTGGAAGCAAGATCAAAAGTTCAAGGTCACCCTTAGCCAGGTGAAAAGTTCAAGGCCAGCCTAAGCTACAGAAGACCCTGCCTTAAACAAATCAAAAAGCGATCCATCTACATATGTATAATCGAGTGCTACTTAGCAATGAAAATGAATGAATTATTGACAAATGTAAAATTGTGGATGAGCCTCAAATTAACTCTGTTGAATAAGACCTGCCAGACAAAAGAGTACGAGTATGTATCCTTGCATTTACAGGAAATTTCTGAAAATGCAAATTGAGCAACTGTGAGGAAAAACAGATGGGTGTTTATCTAGGGAAGAAAAGGGAACAATTACCATAAGCCATAAGGGAACTTTTGGGAGCAATGAATATGCATATTATCTTTTTTTTTTTGCATTTCTCCTCACCCTCCCTTTCCACGGAAATCACAAATATGGCCCATGCATGCTGGGCAAGCACTCAACCACTGAGCTCTGTCTCAGCCCATTCATTATCCCGCAGGTGGTGGTGAGTTCATCAGAGTGTTCACACGCCAAACTTACTGTGCTACTGTACACTTTAAATATATGCTGTTTATGACCTGTCAACTAAACCCCAGCAAAATATAAATGTACAACACAGCTCTACTTAGCAGACTTTATAATTACCCAAAGTTCAACAGCAGGTGAGACACGGCGCCTGAGCACGGGTCTGCCAAAATACTGATGATCTCTCAGATCTTAGGAAGCCAGACAGGAACCTCAGGTCAGCTGTCGTTAGCAGTAAAGGGCCTGCCACTCGCTCCAGGGTTGGTACCTTCGCTTCTGAAGTCACAGCATGAAAAGAGTTGGGAGACACTGAGTTAATGCATGCGGTGACAAGGTTAGTCTGTCACGTGGCTCTCGAGCCATAGCTTAGAAGCACAGAGGAACTGTTCACAGATCAAGCCCACAAGCTCCCAATAGGTTCTCAGTTAACCGGTCTGCGGTAGGATAGTGGTATTTAATAAAAACAACTAAAACAACTTCCTAGAAGATCCTAGGGCCTCTGTGTGTCTGCGGTTGGGAGTGTGAAGCAGCCACCTCTAACCTTCAGCAGCTGCATCAGGGGAGCTCACGGTCTCACAAAAATATCAGATACTGTTCATTCTATAGGGCAGCTTCACCCAAGGAGTAACAAACTCATTGGCAAGTTATTTATTCCTCATGACCACAAAGTACAAAACAGGAGAAAGGTTCAGATCTTGTGTGGCTTCGTTTGGTCTTTGTTGAATCTTATGTCTGTATAACTCAGGGACAAGAACTATGTAGCTGAAAATGACCTCGACTCCTGGTCTACATCTCCCAAGAGCTGGAATTACAGGTGTGTGCCACCACGCCTACATAAGTCTAGTTATATGTGTGTGTGTGTGGTGTGAGTTATGTGTGTGGGGTGTGTGTGTGTGTGTGTGTGTGTGTGTGTGTGTGTGGTATGAGTTATGTGTGTGGGGTGTGGTGTGTGTGTGTGGTGTGAGTTATGTGTGTGGGGTGTGTGTGTGTGTATATGGTTTATGTGTGTGGTGTACCTGTGTGTGTGGGGTGTATGTATATGGTTTATGTGTGTGGTGTGTATGTGTGGTGTGAGTTATGTGTGCGGGGTGTGCGTGTGTACACACACAGGGATTGAAGGATGGAAAGTAAGGCTTTGTGCCCTACCACTGAGCCACATCCCCAGCCCTGTCAGAGTCTTGAGTGGCAAGTTCCACTCAATTCAAAATGGGAGACAGGCTTTCCTTCGGCTGAGGTACCCTCCTAGGACCCTGGTGAGTTTGGCAGACAAGGGTCAGTACTTTGGCTAGAGCCATGACTGCCTGTGGGGGATATGATTACTACTGTACTTAGCAGGTCCCCAAAGATGGACTAGTTCAAAGCAGTTGTCTGCTCATTTCTTCACCTGCTGATCTCTCCACCCTTCCACAGCTCCTTGAAGGTTACTTTGGACCCACTAGGGGTTACTGGGCAAAATTTCCCAGAGGTGGGAAAATAGTCCCAGAAAAGAGTACTCTGGTGTTTTTATGGGGCACTAGAAAAGTGCTCAACATGGGACTAACTGGGCCATCACACTATACTACAGAGCTATACCCCAGCCCAGCTTAAGACTTTAAATCCAGAAGGCAACTGTATTTCAGCCCTGAGCAGGGACAAGCAACAGTGTTAACATTTACCTTAGTTGGGCGCCATTGTGAAGTGGGAACCAAGACCAAGGGCAATAATCTCTCAACTTCAACTTCCTGCTTTGTCTCCCACGATTCTATCCACATTTGCATTCAGCCTGCCTTTATCCCATCTGGTCTCCCACTGCTACAACTGGCTTCCTCTCATGCCCCGCCACCGGATCTTCTGCAGGATAATGTCCCTTGACTTTCATGAGTTCCCTCCCCTCTCCTCCAGCTTCACCCTCTTGTCAACTGGGTTTCACACTGGCATGTACACAATGCCTCTCCCAATTTAAAACTAAAACCTACATACAGCCTGAACTCCCTTGGTCTTAGTTTCTCTCAGCATTTCCTTCCATTCTCAGCTAAGCTTCAAGGAACAGTGGACAATACTTGATGCGCCTTCCATGTTTTCTCACTGTCCTGGGGGGTCTGCTCCCATGAAAGCCACTACCAGAATACCTTGGCTGCCCAACTCAGGGGGATTCCCATGTCTCCAGATGTCACTTGTTCTGGTCCACCTGGCTCTCTAGACAACTCCTTCTTCCCCTATCCTCTGCCCCAAGCTCCTGTGACACTAGACACTATTTCTTTCTATCTATCTATCTATCTATCTATCTATCTATCTATCTATCTATCTACCTATCTATCTTCTTACTTACTATTGTGTGTGTGAGTACACACACACACACACACACACACACACACACACACACACACACACGCGTGCGCGCGCACGCGCGCAGGTGCCACAGTACAAAACAACTTTCAGGAGTTGGTTCTCTCCTTCCACCTTTGTGTGAGTTCCAAGAATGGAACTCAAGCCATCAGGGTCAACAGCAAACACTACACCTGCTGAGCCACGTCACTGGCCCCACTGTTTCCTTATTCTCCATCTGTCTTCCTCTCCCTTTATGCATTCTTCAAGTACTGGCGTTGACTCAAACCTCCATTCTCAGCCTGCTGCTCACCCTCCTTTCCTCCACTCACAGCCTCATCTGCTCCTGTTCCTACGCACACCATCCTCATGCTGATAATTCCAGATGGGTATTCCTCCTCCATTTTATGTGATCACCGTACCTCAAAACCCAAAGGGCCAAACCCAAGCCACCATCGTCCTTCTTTCCTCCCCACTGAATGACACTACCCAGTCCCAGGCTAGAACCCCCTCCAGTCATTCTGAAAGCCCTCCTTCTTCTCATCTAAACTCCCATCACCAAGGCCTGTGGGACTCTGCCCTTTAGGTCCCAAAGCTAATCCTTCATCTGTCACTATCCTAGTTCAAGCTTTTGTCTTCCTTCCTCTGGCTACAACAACAGACTCCTGACAGTCCTGCTTGCGATGATCACTCTTCAAGGCTTTCTTCTGATTGTTTCACTCCCTGCTTAGAAGCCCTCAGAGGCTCTCTGTCGGCCTCAGTTACAAGGCCTTTATCATCCATCTCTCTCTCATCTCCAAGTACGTATCCCTGTGCATTTAACGCCTCTTCACTTGACACAGCCAACATGCTCTGGCCATGGCTCTCCCAATCCAGTTCCCTGTGTGACTCTAACTCACCTTTCTGTGGCTTTGCTCTGAGATTACATTCTTCAAGAGCTTTCTTTCCCCCAAACACCCAAATTGGACCCCATGCCACTTATATAAATCTCAAAAATGGTCTTAAAATATTGTATTCAGGGGCTGGAGAGATGGATCAGTGGCTGGAGGCACTGAGGGTTCTTCCAGAAGACCTGAGTTCAGTTCCCAGCACCGGACCACATGGCAACTCACAATTGTCTGTAATTCCAGTCTCAAGAAGATCCAACACCCTATTCTGGCTTCATGGGCACCAGGAACAAGGTGCATAGGCACACATGCAGGTAAAGCACCAACATAAATAACTTTTTTTTTTTTAACGTTTTTCAAGACAGGGTTTCACTGTGTATCCTTGACTGTCCTGGACTCTACAAAAAGATTTGTAGACCAGGCTAGCCTTGAACTTACAGAGATCCGCCTGCCTCTGCCTCCCGTGCGCCACCACACCCGGCTCATACATAACTTTTTAATTAAAATATTGTACTGAGAATTAAATTTAACTAGAAAAATTAGTGTTAAAAATTGTGCCGTGGTGCTAGAGAGATGGTTCAGGGTTAAGAGCACTGGTTGTTCTTCCAAACAACCCAGGTTCAATTCCCAGTACCCACATGGCAGCTCACAACTGTCTGTAACTCCAGTGCCAGGGGATCTGACTCCCTCACACAGACATATACGCAGGCAAAACACAGATACACAAAAAATAAAAATAAAGAAATCTTTTTTTTTTAATTGTGCCAAGCACAGTAATGCACATCTGTGATCCCAGGACTCAAGAGATGGAGGCAAGAGGATCAGGAGTTTAAAACCAGTTTCAGTTATATAATGAGTTTGAGGCCAGCCTGAACTACATGAGACCCTGTCTCAAAACAAACTAAATAAACAAGTAAATATTTTTTTTTAAAAATCACGTTGGTGACCAGAACACGGATGGTGTCGTTTCATAAGGTCTTTCCAATACAGAATGGGGCTGGGTTTAGGCATGGCATCAGTAAGGCAAGGAGGTGAACATATGAACAGAAAGACTGTACAAAGTGTCTCCTACTTCTGAAATTCTGAAAGTCACACACACCTTCTGGCTCCCTAACGTGAGATTTTCCCAAGAATTCCAAAGTCATAGGGAAAGGCCAGGGGTTGGCCAAGCTGCCCCACTCCTGGGGTCCTTCCCAGTCTGGAATTCAAAAGAAGAGTGACCAGTTAGTTACTCCTCTCTAACCACCACTGCTGGCTGTGGGCAAGGGTGTCACTAGTGTGTCAGCCACAGAAGTAAGGAGACTGGGCAAACAGCACCCCTGCTACCTCCAAGGGGGAAGTGAGGCTCAGAGGGCACCACAGGAAAGGGGAGGCCAAAGGGAATACAGCAGCCAGGCTGGAGACTGTGAACTGGCTTCCTCTAACAACTCAGGATCTCATTTTCCAGGTGTGGGGAGCAACTGTTCAATAACTGGGGTCTCATGTTCCCTGCTTTTCCCTTCTCCAGTGGACTCTTCTGTACCAGCCTCTGTCGGGCAGACACACTGGAAACTGCTTTGGTTCATTGGTTCTAAAGAGCACTAGGAATTCTTTTAAAAGTAAACAGTAGCCTGGATGGTGCACTGAGCAGGGGAGCACTTGCATAGATAGCCTATAGGAGGCCTTACATTTGAACCCCAGCACTGGAAGGGAAGGGGGAAGGAGCAAACTGCCATTTAGGTCTCAGGAGGGAGGGGACTCGCTGGTTGCCAGGTTCCTCTCCTGACCCGCACACACCAATTTGTGTTCTTTTTCTGATTAAGCATTTCAAAGCAGAGCTATCAATACTTCAGCGTGGATTTCCTAAACACCAGGGCAATTTATGTAAACACAATGCTCTTAGCACACCCACAAAATGTCACACTCACAGGACAACATAGCCTCCTACATAGTCCAATAGTCCACATTCAAATGCCTGTAACTCTCATCTGGAAAGCGTTTCCAACACACACACTCTCAGCCCCTCCCCTGTTATGATTCAGTAGGGCGAGGGCCTTGACTTCATTTCACTAGCCTATTGGGAGGTTCAAGATACAGCTGGCTTGACACCACAGGTGAGGGGTTCTCTGGAAGACAAGAGCTGAGTGAAAAGACAGTCCCCCCAATCATAGGGCAGTCAGATGGTGAAGGAGGAGAACATGCTCATGGTCGAGCATATCGGTGCCAGGGTCTGAGCAGCACCAGGCAACATGCTCAGTCTATACAGAGGCACAAATGACTAGGGGCAGGCAGAGGGGCAGTGTGGCCAGGGCGGAACCATACAATGGTTCAGAGTCAGAGAGCAGGGAGAAAGCTGGGCCTCCCTCCTGTGAGCCAGAAGTGGAAGCCTGAGGCACCGGGCAGCCAGCTGGCATAGAAGCTTCCAGATCTCCCACTGTGGCTCAGATCCGCTCAGGATCCAAAGAACCTAAAGGGTCTGGGTTATTTCCTCCCCCAAATTCCTAGCCACATAGCTGAATCCAATGGTGCTGAGAATGGACAAGACAAATGTAAGAAACACTCAGGTAACTGGCATGTAATTCCAGGAAGCATTCAGTCCAGCAGAGGTGGTGAACACATGTAAATAATTCAACCCTCCTTGGGGCATGGAGCAGGGAGAAGTCACACACCCTGAGCTACCTTACAGGGCAGGAACACAGAGAGCTCTCTAGTGAGATGGTTAAAAACAGGGAGAGCCTCGGGCTCACGCAGCCTGGAGCGCACCAAAGTTTAGTAGTTTTCACTCCTGGAACTCATTCTAGGACTGTCTTAGGAAGTACCTTCTTCAGGACACACAGGATCCAGGGGTTGGAGGCCATTAAGAATCATTTGTTGTTTGTTTGCCTGATTGCTTCTTTTCTTCTTTGCTTGTTCTTTTGTCTTTCTTTCTTTCTTTTTTTTTTCTTTTAGACAGAGTCTTTCTATGTAGCTCTGGAGTGCCTAAATCTTGCTCTGTAGACCAAGCTGGCCTCAAATCCACAGAGAGAGATCCAACAGTCTCTGCCTTCCAAGTGCTAGGATTAAAGATATGTGCCTTGTCAGGTGGTGGTGGTGCATGCCTTTAATCCCAGCACTCGGGAAGCAGAAGCAGGTGGGTCTCTGTGAGTTTAAGGCCAGCGTGTTCTATCGAGCTAGTTCCAGGACAGCAAGGCTACACTGTGAAACCCTGTCTTGAAAAACAAACCAACCAAACAAAGCTATGTGCCTTGAGTTGGGTTTTTGGTTTGGTTTGGTTTGGTTGATATGGAGTCCCATGAATCCCAGGCCTACTTTTAACTTACTACATACCCAAGGCTAGTCTTGAACTCTTGATCCACCTGCCTCTACCTTCTAAATGTTGAGATTACAGGTATGGCCCGGGACATGTGGCTGACCATAAGAATTTAATCTCTCTCTTTGGCTTCCAGATTTTTCTCTCCAAAGAAGTCCTCTGGCTCCATCCTTCTCCAATACCCACACAGAATGTCACTGGTTCTACTGTTAGGAGCCCATGCCCCACACTTCACACCACACACCTTCTGCCCTGCTCGTCCTGTTCCCCCCCCCAACTCCCCCAACTCCAGCAAGAACAAGAAACATCATTAAATTCCTGGATCTCCTGCCAGGAATCCAACTCTTCCCAAGGAAGTAGATCAGAAAGGTCTAATGCCTGCTTCTGTATTTAAGACGGGTCCTGGGGGGACGGGACACAGAAGTTCTTTAAGCTTTGTGTCACTATCTGCCATCTTCCTCCTCGGCATCAACACACTATCTGCTTCATGCAAACTTGAGGCCTCCAATAAAACTTAGACTGTCACCTGTCACCTCCCGCCTAGGTCCAGTTTCTCCAGCTCATATACTGTGGAATCCAGTTCTCTGGGATTCTTTCACAGTTGGAAAAAATTCTCAGAAGCAGTCAGCACACGAAACAGAGGCCGCCAACGGGTCTCAGTTGTCTCTCTCCAGCCAGGGCAGAGGACAGAAGAGACATTTGGCTTGGACTGGAGGCTCCGCAGAGGGAAGAACAAGAGGCAGAGTGGCTCTTATGCTAGGGGAGGTTCCGAGTCCCCATGCTGGCTGTGCCAACCTGTTAGAGCCTGCAGAGCAAGGAGACAGTGTTGAAGAGTATGTTGAATTAGGTCCATCTTCTGGAAGGATAGGAATGGATGTTGGGACAATTGCAGAGACATGGGATGAGCCAGAGGACACAGAACAATGCCTGGGGGAACTTCTTTGGGAGGTGGACATCTTTGCTTTGGCCAACACTAGGGGAAACCTCTCATTCATTGAACTCTAACAACTCCTTAGTGTTTTCTGGTAACAGCTTGGGGGAAGATCTCCCTTCTTGATAGAGTCTTCTTGTCTGTGACAGGGGAGGAGAGTGAGGCCCTGACTCAGCTGCTGCTGCAGGGTTGGAAAGGAACCATAGACTAGATGCGGAGGAGGGGGCTGCTCTCGGCCCTGGGCTCTTCTTCCGCAAGCAGAAGCTCAGTACTCACATCCCAGAGCTCTGGGACCAGGAGCCCCCTGGGGCGAGACCCAGAATGATCAGGTACATAGAGTAGAAAAAGCCAGTAGGCATCCTCCTGTAGTGGTCCTATCTGTAGAAAGGGCAGGGCTGACTGCCTGTAAGTCTGAATGTGGGAACCAGTGGGCAGCACCAGGCTGTGTGTGGGTGGTGGCCTGCCAGCAGCTGTCTGCCACTGGCTTGGCCCTGTTACTTAACCAGAAGAAGGCTGCAGGCCAAGCCACCCCTTCTGAGGACCATCAGCCCTGATGTCACACCCAGAAGCTCGCTCCTTTCTCTCCTCTGGCCCTGCTCCCTGTCCTCCCTCTTCTACCACACTATTCCCAAATCAGCATTTCAGACGTGTGGTCCGACAGTGGAGTATGTTCAGTCCATGCTCGCTTTCCTCACATCAAGACAATCCCTGACAGACTACGGTCATCCCAGGCAACCGAAGCTATAAGAATCACACAAACTGATCATGTTCCTGAAACCTCTCCGGGTCCCATACACTCTCCCCATCCTACACATGTTCTTTGTGTCTCCTCCCACTCCATGCTTATCCCACATCCTCCCTGGTTCCCACTCTATACTCATACTCTCCCACAATCCCTACACCCCTACACCTTTCAATCACTCTGTCTCTTCCCACTCCTTATACCTTCCTATTCCCCTACACCTCCACTTTTGGACTCCATGTCTACACACCCTCCATCTCCTTCCCTCATCAACTTCCTAAGAGGAGGAGGAGAGAGAGATGGCTTAGACTCCGAGGTCACATTCTTAGTGCCACTGGGAAAGACATCTGAGAAAGTAGGTTAATGCTCGGGAAGAAAAAGTAAATACCCATCCCAGATTCAAGGGCGGCCCCGGCCCTTCCCATGCAGTCTCTAGCTTCTCTGCACCCCAGCTCTGGCATACAGGCAGAGCACCCAGGGAAAGAGACTGCCGGGAAGGTGCAGACCCCAAAGAGCCTGTCCCCAGAGGATTCCAGGACCTCTTGTAAGTGCCAGACACACTAGTTATTTCCTGATTCATGGGGAAACCACAGGGTCCACAGACAAGGAGAAGAACAGATATGAGAAAAGAAAGTGACCCGGTTTGCATGTTTCACTTAGAAAAAAAAGAAAAAAAGTCCCTGTTAAAACAGAATGCCAAGCCGGGCGGTGGTGGCGCATGCCTTTAATCCCAGCACTTGGGAGGCAGAAGCAGGCGGATCTTTGTGAGTTCGAGGCCAGCCTGGTCTACAAAGCGAGTCCAGGACAGCCAGGATATTCAGAGAAACTCTGTCTCGAAAAACCAAAAAAAAAAAAAAACAGAATGCCTTAGTGGGATACTAATTCACACAGGGGCATTAGAGGTAAGGTGTGACTCCCTCCAGGGTGATTTACATTTAAAGAGCAGAAGAAGGAGAGTGGCCAGCCCACTAACGCAGGGATGACCATCCATCAGAGACAGGCCTCCTTGGTCTCCACTTCTGAGCCCACAATCTCTGGCTCTCTCTAGAATGATCTCCTAGTATTGCTCCTCGCTTCGCCTGTCTCTTGGAGTCATTGGTCCCTCAACTCTGATCCAGGTGGCCACCACACCTTCCCTGCTGGCTATGCAGCGGCTTCCCAGCTGAAGATTTTCCTCAGTACCAGCGCTGAAGGACATCCTACCCCTGCTCTAAGTCACTCAAGCACACAAAACAGAGGGCTGACCAAGAACTCTACTATATCCATGCCAACAGAGAAAAAGTCCACATTCATGGTGTAGTCCCTAAGGGATGAGATTCTCCTGCAGATAGATCCTCAGTGTCCCAAACCTCTGAGCCACAGGAAGAGAATGCTTACAGGAGGTACTAGGAGTGGGGAGCAGGCAAGGCTGTGACAGTACCAACCCTCTCATCTGGAGGTGCAGAAGGGTAGGGCCTGCCCAGGTCTTGTTTCCCACCCACACTTGAATCAGGCCTCAAAGTCTGGCCTCTGTTGCCCCCTACACACATGCACACACACACACACACACACACACACACACACACACACACACACACGCTCACGCGTATCGTATGCACTTTCTTCTTCTCTTTCCATTCCACTCAAAACCTTAGAAGCTCCACCGATTCCCCCTTCCAATCTTCTTGCTCTCAATCTCCTTATGCTCTGTATGAATGCCATGCATGAGTGTTCAGTGTGAGCCTTGTTGAGCAATGAACAGGATCCACACCTTTACCGGGTGTTCAAGAGACTGTTTCAAGTTTCCGTAGGAAGGTCATACAGAATTTCAAGAAAGTGATGGGTGTGGGAGGGAGGTGTCAGGCAGTTTGGTGGTGCTACTTCCTCCGCACTATGGCTTGACACAGTCCTCCTACTTGCTAAACCTCAATTTGCATAAGAAGGTTCAGAAGGAGAAAGAACCTAAATCTGTAGGCAGTAAAAGGGTCACTTGGCTGAATGAGGTTCACCGGGCTCAGCAGGGCATACTTGCAAGTTCCTTCTTCATGGGACCCTCACCCAGGGTCTCCCAGAGAAGCAACAGGCACGGGACATTCTCAGCAGCGGGGATCAGCTAATATAGCTTGCTACTCAGGTGCGTGTACCCAGGGTGTGACTGAAGGCCAGGCACAGTAGACCAAGGAAGTCTACAGAGCCAGGGAAATACCTCCACAACACACAAATGCCAGTGTGCTTTGTCAGCGGCTGGGGGAGGGGTTCGGAGGCAGGGGATGGAGGGAGGAAACTGACCTTTTATTCCTCTGGTATGTTGTACTGGGTATCGTCTTATTGATCCATACAACAGTCCTTCAGAGAGGATATAATCATAACTTATTTCACGGGTGAGGAAACTGTAAAACAGGAAAGGGATTAAGTAGCATGCCCAAGGTCACACAACCAGGAAACGATAGGATCAAGAATTAAACTGAAACTCGTGTGAACCCAAAATTCACTATCCTCCCCCTTCTCCAACCAACAGGGGAAACAGGCTCACGTGGAAACCCAGGCTCACTGCACTGGACTGAATGTTCACACTGATATTGGCGGTCATTCTGGAACACCCCCTTTGCTCTCCCTCTAAAACCCCAGAATATTTCATTTGGCCAGGCTACTCGGAAAAGGGACCAAAGCAGGTTGGCGCACACCTGTAAATCTCAGCACTGGAGAAGGAGAGGCAGGAGGAGTTTGGGGCCAGCCTGCACTATGTAAGGCTATCTCTCAAAAACCAAAACAAGGGGGCTGGAGAGATGGCTCATCGGTTAAGAGCACTGGCTGTTCTTTGAGAAGACCCTGGTTCAATTCCCAGCACCCACATGGCATCTCACAAATGTCTGTAACTCCTGTTCCAAACAATCCAACACCCTCACACATACATGTAGTCAAAACACCAATGTACATAAAATTTTAAAAAATCATCTTTAAGGCCAGGTGTGGTGGCACACATCTTTAATCCCTCCACTAGTGAGGCAGAGGCAGGCGGATCTACGTGAGTTCAAGGCCAGCATGGTCTACAGAGTGAGTTCCAGGACAGCCAGTGCTGTTACACAGAGAAATTCTATCTGGAAAACAAAACAAAACAAAACCAAAAACAAACAAACAAAAAAACCAAAACAAGCAAGCAGACAAACAAACAGACCAAGCACCCTATGTTCAATATTCAGATCCCTTCTTACAAAGCAAATAAACCAGAGCAGGTTGTAATGATGCAGGTCTGTAACCCCAGCATTTAGGAACTTGAGGCAAGAGGGTCAGGAGTTCTAGGCCAGCCTCAACCACATAGTGAGTTAAAGGTAACTGACTACATGTGACCCTGACACAAATAACTAAAAAACAAATTAACTATCTAACTAAAGAAAATAGGGGATTGGGTGTGGTGGTAGATGCCTTTAATTCCAGCACTCGGGAGGCAGAGGCAGGCGGATCTCCGTGAGTTCGAGGTCAGCTTGGTCTACAGAGTGAGTGCCAGGATAGCCAGGGCTACACAGAGAAACTCAGTCTCGAAAAAAAGAAAGGAAGGAAGGAAGGAAGGAAGGAAGGAAGGAAGGAAGGAAGGAAAGGAAGAAAGGAAGGAAGGAAGGAAACAGGGGCTAGAGAGATAGCCCAAGAGTTAAGAGCACTGGTTGCTCTTGCAGAGGGCCAGAGCTCAGTTCCCAGCACCCACATGGTGACAACTGTCTGTGACTCTAACTCAGGGGCTCCAACGCCCCCTCCTGGCCTCCACTGGCACCTGCACACATGTGCACATATACACATATGCAAATAGACAAACCTTTTTTAATTAAAAAAAGAAAACATTTGTCCCTCCCCTTATTTATCGGGCACTCAAGAAGTTCCATTTAGAGGCCCAGCCTAGTTCTCTGTATATCACCCCTGAACCCTGACATGTAGACGTGTCTAAGCGTTTTCCAAGACTCTAGATTTTCTTACACGCTGCCACCAACACAGCCCCTCCTCTGGCACCAGTTCTCCCTCTGCAATTACTGCTCATTACTAAAGAGCCAGAGCTCAGCTTCCCTGACCAAAGTTGTTTGGAACATCTCCAAAATCTTTACATCTCTTTACACACTGACACATGATACTGTACTAGTGATCAGACCAAAACAACTTTTATCCATGCAGGTATTGACAGCTAAAATGCACTTTCATAGATCTTAGTCCACTAATTTGTTTTTGTTTGGGTCTTATACAATAGCCTAGGCTAGCCTAGAAATCACTATGTATCTCAAACCATCTCTGTATATGAGGTGATCCACCTGCTTCCGTCTTCCAAGCACTGATTAAAGACATAAGCCGGGGCTGGAGAGATGGCTCAGAGGATGACAATATTGGCTGCTCTTGCAGAGGATCCAGGTTCTATTCCCAGCACCCACATAAGGGCTCACAACCATCTACAAGTCTAGTTCCAGGAGATCCTGATACCTTCATCTGACCTGAAGAGGTACCAGGCACACATGTAGTACACTTACATATATGCAAATAGGTATAAAAAAGAAAAAAGACAGACAGACATGAGCCAGCATACCTGACTTGGGCATGTTAATCTTGCTAAGCCTGGTCTTTTTCCTGTAAAAGGGAAGCTAAAAGTCAAAAACAAAAAACAAACAAAGTAGCCTCCGGGACACCAATGCTTACTTAGTGTCTGTGACTGGGGTTGAGAAGGCCCAGGAAAGGGCAATGTTTTGAAGAAGGTGTAGTGAGGAGAGGAGTGAGGCAGGCACAGTGAGGGGATACGTTTCCAAAGAGTGAGCTTCCACTCTTAGAAATGTGACACTATCTGTGGGGCATCCTCTAGGGAGTTCTCAGGAGAGAGGGAAGAGCAGCTAGGGTTCTAAGTCTGCTTAACCAGGGCGAGTAAATTCCTTCCTTGTGTTCGGAATTTCCCAACAAGGAGGCCAGTGACCAGTGACGGGGGTTGGCTGAAGCTGAAGTGCTAACTGAACGAACAGAAGGGCAGGTCCCGTGTGGAGTGAGGCGAGAGAGAGTCTTGGAGCCAGCATCACGTTCTAGTGCTGCTAGTAAAGCTGTGATGGAGAAGCACTTCTCATGGAGGTTATCCTCAAGGTCCTTCTCAGTTCTAACACTTTGTATGATTGTAAGAAATAAGTAGCCGGGCGGTGGTGGCGCACGCCTTTAGTCCCAGCACTTGGGAGGCAGAGGCAGGCGGATCTCTGTGAGTTCAAGGCCAGCCTGGTCTACAAAGCGAGTCCAGGACAGCCAGGGCTGTTACACAGAGAAACCCTGTCTCGAAAAACCAAAAAAAAAAAAAAAGAAATAAGTATCAGGGGCTGGAGAGATGGCTCAGTGGTTAGGCACACTGGCTGCTCTTCCAAAGGACCAGGGTTCAATTCCCAGCACCCACATGGCAGCTCATCATTGTCTGTAACTCCAGTTCCAGGGGACCTGACACCCTCACATACATACAGAGCACCAATGTACATAAAATAAGAATAAAAAAGTATTTAAAAAAAGAAAAAAGAAGAAGCATCCTTCACATTTGTTTTACAAAACCAGACACCAGGGGCTGGGATGACAGACGGCTCAATGGGGAAAAAAATCGATTGCTGCACTGTCCTGAGAGCTTGACCAAGATCTCAGGGCAATGGGAAACAGACACAGGGGGATCTCCAGGAAGAGCCAGCTAGATTTGGCTTACAATCTGCGCTAAGAGATTCAGTCTCAAACAAGGTGAAAGGCAAGGACCAGAAGGTTGTCCTCTGACCTCCACGTGTATGCCACAGCATATGTACAACCATAGCCACACACACACACACACACACACACACACACACACACACACACACACACA